>JACEFZ010020813.1:232500-770000 GCA_014155875.1 Cepaea nemoralis
ATCGGGGTGACCATCTACCCTGTTCACTATTGATTTCTAAGTCCAACAAGACCAACGCTGTTAGAGCACCTCAGCCCTTTAAGTATGAGAGGGAATACTCCCTTATGGGTCGTCTCAGATAGAGGGCATGCAGTGTCACTAGCAAACCTACTTATGTGCAGCCTCCTTGGTGGACCTCTGAGGTAGAACGTGCATGGAAATCCAAGAGAGCAGCAGTTAAATAGTCACAGAAACTGCGGCGGACACCCCAAAGCTCACAAGTGGAAATGGAGCAAGCTTCGCAAGAAAAGAAAGCCAAGGTGGAGGATTTTCAAGCGCTGTGCAACAGAGCCGTAAGAGCGAAAAAGGAACACTTTATGAATGAGATTAGAGGAGATAAAACACAGTTAAATTTCTGCAAATTGTTAGTTAGTTAGTTAGTCGCAGTTCCAACTTCACAGCAACGGGTCGTCCCCATAATGCTCCGTTCCTGTGCCAGTGAATATCACACAAAATGCTCCCCACTGCCCAATGTGAAAAGTGGAAAAGACAGGAGTCTCGACAAACAACAGCCCGCACAAATACACTGTGCATAATGCCGCCACCAGAATGTCAACAAACCAGTCCCCCACGAAACACCCAGTTCATCTCTGATGGAATCGGCTGTCATTTTCCTATCTGGATGTTTCCTAGATGTTCACCCACACAGTCCACGAAAATACAGTTCATTGCTGATGGCAGTGGCAGTCAACCAGAAGCCCAGCAGCCACGCATTTCTGCATAAGGCAAAAACCGGTCAACTCTGGGACATAGCCATCTACCATCGCTCCGAACATGCAGTCACGTTCCAAAAATCTTCGGGCAGATTAAAAACCATTTCACACGAAAATCACAGCTCACAGTGTCGCGCCACGCACTCACCCAGTAGCAGGGCGACGGAACCATCAAGCCTCCTTAGTCGCCTCTTACGACATGCATGGTAGGCTGCAGTGTTGCTATTCTTGGAAAGGAAAGATCGTCCTGCCCCAGTGGGTACAATATACAGAGATAGCCGTTCGCGTTTGACAATGGGCAAAGAGAAAGGGGAAGCTTTCCTGCACAGATTTAGCACTGAAGATCAGAACGATGGGGACATCAGAGGCTAAGTTAGAAATCTATCTGGTACCATTAAAGATACCTACTGTGAGGATATCATTCAGCTAGACCAGGGGTCACCAAACGTTTTTCTCGGCGGGCCGGATAATTGAAAAAATGACGAGCGCGGGCCGCATACTCATTCTGTACAATACTTCCACCGTCTCCGTGGCGAAGGTCTTACGGACGCGGTTTGTAATCCCGTAAACCGCGTATACCCGACAGACAGATAGACAGACAGACAGATAGGAAGGTAACTAGGTAGGTAGTTAAATAGGTAGGAAAATAGGTAGATAGATAACTAGACTAACTAACTAACTAATGAACGAACGAACGAGCCAACTAGCCAACCAACCACACAACGAGCAAACCAATCCACCAGCTATCTAACGCGTTTCCATATATAATGGCCCAGATGGCTCGCCGATGAATTTCTATAGGTTTCACCCCAAAGCTAACCAAAACACGGATAACAAAATGCTGTTCCCCTTTGGTGAATGTCACCAGATGGGCGACCATCTTTAAACTGTCGCTATGTCACAGTGTTCGACCTGACATACTTAACAACAATATTGACAGGTTACAAGACAATGGCATGGTTACTGTCATGTCTATCACACTTTTAAGGTGTTCATTTAAACTCACTGGTAATACCTACCAATCGGCTTATTTGCTTGTCTGTCCTATGGTATTCATTTCAACTCACTGGTAATACCTACCAATCGGCTTATTTGCTTGTCTGTCCTATGGTATTCATTTCAACTCACTGGTAATACCTACCAATCGGCTTATTTGCTTGTCTGTCCTATGGTATTCATTTCAACTCACTGGTAATACCTACCAATTGGCTTATTTGCTTGTCTGTCCTATGGTATTCATTTCAACTCACTGGTAATACCTACCAATTGGCTTATTTGCTTGTCTGTCCTATGGTATTCATTTCAACTCACTGGTAATACCTACCAATTGGCTTATTTGCTTGTCTGTCCTATGGTATTCATTTCAACTCACTGGTAATACCTACCAATTGGCTTATTTGCTTGTCTGTCCTATGGTATTCATTTCAACTCACTGGTAATACCTACCAATTGGATTATTTGCTTGTCTGTCCTATGGTATTCATTTCAACTCACTGGTAATACCTACCAATCGACTTATTTGCTTGTCTGTCCTATGGTATTCATTTCAACTCACTGGTAATACCTACCAATTGGCTTATTTGCTTGTCTGTCCTATGGTATTCATTTCAACTCACTGGTAATACCTACCAATTGGCTTATTTGCTTGTCTGTCCTATGGTATTCATTTCAACTCACTGGTAATACCTACCAATTGGCTTATTTGCTTGTCTGTCCTATGGTATTCATTTCAACTCACTGGTAATACCTACCAATTGGCTTATTTGCTTGTCTGTCCTATGGTATTCATTTCAACTCACTGGTAATACCTACCAATTGGCTTATTTGCTTGTCTGTCCTATGGTATTCATTTCAACTCACTGGTAATACCTACCAATCGACTTATTTGCTTGTCTGTCCTATGGTATTCATTTCAACTCACTGGTAATACCTACCAATTGGCTTATTTGCTTGTCTGTCCTATGGTATTCATTTCAACTCACTGGTAATACCTACCAATTGGCTTATTTGCTTGTCTGTCCTATGGTATTCATTTCAACTCACTGGTAATACCTACCAATTGGCTTATTTGCTTGTCTGTCCTATGGTATTCATTTCAACTCACTGGTAATACCTACCAATTGGCTTATTTGCTTGTCTGTCCTATGGTATTCATTTCAACTCACTGGTAATACCTACCAATCGACTTATTTGCTTGTCTGTCCTATGGTATTCATTTCAACTCACTGGTAATACCTACCAATTGGCTTATTTGCTTGTCTGTCCTATGGTATTCATTTCAACTCACTGGTAATACCCACCAATTGGCTTATTTGCTTGTCTGTCCTAAGGTGTTCATACCTACATGCATACCTACCTAGTTGTCTGAATATTTAACTGCTTACCTACCTGTCTACGTATGTACCTACCTACATTCCTACTTACATTCCTATCCATCCATCCATCCATCCATCCATCCACCCAACTATCCATCCATCCACCTAACTATCGATCCTATTCACCCATTTATCCATCCACCCAACTATCCATCCATCCACCCACTTACCTATCTATCTATCTATCTATCTATCTATCTATCTATCTATCTATCTGTCTGTCTGTCTGTCTGTCTGTCTGTCTGTCTGTCTGTCTGCCTGCCTGCCTGCCTGCCTGTCTGTCTGTCTGTCTGTCTGTCTGTCTGTCTGTCTGTCCGTCCGTCCGTCCGTCCGTCCGTCCGTCCGTCCGTCCGTCCGTCCGTCTGAGTGGGTGTAGGTTGGCTGATGTGTGTGTAGGTGGGTGGGGAAAATTGTGAGGGTGCGGGATGTATGTGTGGATAGGTGTGGGATGTGTGGTTAACGGGGGGTATGTGTGTGTGGTTTTGTGATGTGTATTCTGCTGCGTGGTTGCGGGTGTGTGGGTGGGTGGTGGAGAATATGTGTGTGGGTGTGTGCGTGTCGGTTATGATATGGATGGGGGATGATTGTTTGCGTGGGGAAATGTGTGTGGGTGGGGGATCAGTGGGTGGGTGGCGGCATGTATGCTTGCCTGGGTCTGTGTGAGTACGTGGAGGTATGTGTGGGTGAGTGAGGGTGTGGTTGGTGGGGGATGTGTGGGTGGCTGCGGTTTGTGTGGGTGGCTGCGGGGTGTGAGGGTGGATGGGGGATGTGTTTCACAACATTGCAATATGCACTGTTTATGTTTATAACTTTCATTTGACAATGTTTTTCCCCATGTGAATGTACCATGCGTAATATGCATTGTTTATGCTTACAAAATCCATTTGACAATGTTTTTTTTTTCCTATGTAAATGTAACATGCACATTTCATGAATGAAAGATAAGTGATCGAAAGGGCCGAATATAAGACGGGCCTGCGTGCCCAATTTGTTACCCTTTTAAAATAAAGTTCGTTCGTTCGTTCTATCTGTCTATCTGTCTGTCTGTCTGTCTGTCTGTCTGTCTGTCTACGCAGTTAGAGAAAAGAAAATACATAATCTGTTCAGTGCAAAGTTTGTGTCATGCCTTCTTTCTTGGACATCCGCACTCATACAATATATTAGGAACATTACAGGGTTTGGCGGCCTCTAATGGCCATACCAATTCCCCTTCAAGAGAAAGTGGATCTAAGAAATGCGCCTTCAGAAATTTAAACATTACGATTTCAACTACAGGGAACTTAATGTAAGCTAGTTTATATTTGTACAATACGTTACAAGCAGATGTGCAATATTCTATCAGTTCTACTTATATTCAAAGAGTTTTATCTAGATTTTGATTGCAAATTTTAAGAAATCAAAGTATTTCTAAGTATAAAATGATGCTTTGAAAATGAAATATTTAGGCTCTATAGAACCAAACATCTATAAAAGAGAAGGTTGCCGCCCTTTGACTAAATCACATCGTTGTTAGTACGCTTGCCTACCAAAAACAGCGATCCAACAGCAGGGTTATCGACCAGGACAATTCTGGGGCCGATCCAGCCTAATTAAAATAAGTACCTACATTATTTAGAATTATTTGGAAATTATGTGGGAGGTGAGTTGAGTTGATCCCTAAAGGACAGGCTTCTATCAAAAGCGATTCCCAGGTACTGTAGTCGGCTTTCTCTAATCATATTTCTACCATATATCGAGAGGCTTGGGAGAGCTTTAACAATCCTATTGTTCAGTGAGAACCACAAGGCCTCTATGGGTCTGAGCTGAAACTTAATAAATGTATATGCCGCGGTTGATTCTTTTATTATAAAGGAACGACGGGACTAGCTTATGGAGCTGGAGGACATCCCAGGCTGCTCAATGTACGAAACAGAGAGTGGGACAATACCGGGGAAAACAGACAGGGAAATGCCCTTGCGGAAGCCATGGTGGATTCAGAAGTAGTCAGCATAGTCAGTTGGGAGGCCAACTAGAGTGGGGGTGAGACCTGGTGATGTGGACACAACTATTGACCTGGCATTTGTTACCCAGTCGGCAGTATTGAATGTTAAATGGATTATCCTGTGTGATCATCGGGGTGACCATCTACCCTGTTCACTATTGATTTCTAAGTCCAACAAGACCAACGCTGTTAGAGCACTTGGACCATTTAAATATGAGAGGGAATACTCCCTTATGGGTGGTCTCAAATAGAGGGCATGCAGTGTCACTAGCAAACATACTTATGTGCAGCCTCCTTGGTGGACCTCTGAGGTAGAACGTGCATGGAAATCCAAGAGAGCAGCAGTTAAACAGTCACAGAAAGTGCGGCGGACACCCCAAAGCTCACAAGAGGAAATGGAGCAAGCTTCGCAAGAAAAGAAAGCCAAGGTGGAGGAATTCAAGCGCTGTGCAACAGATCCCGTAAGAGCGTGAAAGGAACACTTTATGAATGAGATTAGAGGAGATAAAACACAGTTAAATTTCTGCAAATTGCATAAACAGATGGAAAGGAAAGATTGTCCTGCCACAGTGGGTACAATATACAGAGATAGCGGTTCGCGTTTGACAATGGGCAAAGAGAAAGGGGAAGCTTTCCTGCACAGATTTAGCACTGAAGATCAGAACGATGGGGACATCAGAGGCTAAGTTAGAAATCTATCTGGTACCATTAAAGATACCTACTGTGAGGATATCATTCAGCTAGACCAAGGGTCACCAAACGTTTTTCTCGGCGGGCCAGATAACTGAAAAAATGACGAGCGCGGGCCGCATACTCACTCTGTACAATACTTGCACCGGTCTCCTTGGCGAAGGTTTTACGGACGCGGTTCGTAATCCCGTATACCCGCGTTCGAAACACATATGCGCGCGATTTGGCAGCAGACCGCATTGCGCTGGTTTTTTTACGCTATGGTATGGGTGCGGATCCCTTTAGAAAGCAATGGCATACTACTGAATGTAAACTTGCCAAGACATCAACAACAGCAAAACATACTGGTGTTGACTGCAAACGTCCTGTAAAGGATATGCAACTAACGTTAACAACACTTGCAAGCCAGAATGAACGCTCTGGGGAAAAAAGACGAATAACTAAGTTAATCATGGGTGAATGGCGTGCAATGCACACAAAAATCAGACAACCAACATATTTATTTACTATAAAAAGGTTATCAATGAAGGCAACGTTAGCAACACAGATAGTGTGCACGTATGCGAATCTCACAAACTAAGCAGCGAAAAAGGTTAATGAGATTTGTGAAGCTGATATTTGGCTTTCAAGATTTCATCCATGGTTGGTTTGGAATTGCAGCATCCAATCTAGAGAACTGCTTTCAAATGTTCATCAGTCATCTCGTTCGATGTATTGATTTCACATATTTCATTTTTGAAAATGCTTGCTCACAGACATAAGTTGTTCCAAACACTGATATCATTTTTTTTCATATCCTTTACAGGACATCGCTGTCAACATCAGCATCTTTCTAAAGCTGATTGTTGATTTCTTGGCAAGATTACATTAGTTTGCCACTGCTTTCTGAGCAACCGGCTCACATATCCCTAAGTTACCGACGCGGAGAGAACCGCTACCAATTCTCGCTCACATCACGTTACTTACGAGAGTATACAGGATTACGGAGAAATGCGTGTAATCCCTAGACCAGGGAGACCAACACTGATGCCATACCAGCGGCAGATTGCTTCAGTTTCGGAAACTCAACATCAGCTAAGCAGCGGTAAAATTCAACAAGTTTTCCTTCTCTGTGCTTCTCTTTCAACAAGTCATTTACTTGCAAATCAGTGAGCTTCAACTGTAGCTAGCGACCACCTTGACCGCGGAATTCTTGTGAGCTAGGGATACTATTTTCGTAATAACACGAGGATTCTATGGCATTTGTATGCTATGTTTGCTACTTTATTGCCTCTATTCACACTTTTAGTTCACTTACCTATCACTGTCAAACATAGAAATCCTTGTTACATACCCATAAAATGGATGACTGACAAGTAAGTATTTCTGGAACATTGGAATTGTGATGAAAGCCAGAAGCATCTGGGGGAGGGAAAGATGTGTGTGTGTGTGTGTGTGTGTGTGTGTGTGTGTGTGTGTGTGTGTGTGTGTGTGTGTGTGTGTGTGTGTGTGTGTGTGTGTTTGTGTGTGTGAAAGCCGGTTTGAGAGGACTGATAAAACGATGGGATAAGTGCATCAATGTTGGTGGAAATTATGTTGAGAAATAAAGGGACAATGTATGTATAAAAATAAACTGGTTTCAAGTTGTTATCCTATTTAGTTATTTTTCTACAGCTATTTGTGACTTACTTATTAGCTTACCCTCGTACATAAATACCAATAAGAGGTAAACGACAAAAAACCAAATATGTGAATTACAGTGGAGTTAACCATTGCTAACATATGGATTCATGACTTCAAACAGTATAGTCTTCTATCGCAATTTTTATACAATCCATCCATATTCATCTTTCCAGGTAGTGACGTTTGCCGTGTACTCCTATTTTGCGGTCAGCCTTGTTGGTCAACAGTATCTGGATCCAGCTAAACATTACAAAGGATTCGAACTCGACTTCTTCATCCCTGGCTTCACAATTTTACAATTCTTGTTTTATATGGGCTGGTTGAAGGTTGGTATCACGGACTGTCCTAGAGCAGTGGTATTTTACATGGGCTGGTTGAAGATTAGTATCATGGATTGTCATAGAGCAGTGGTGTTTTACATGGGCTGGTTGAAGATTAGTATCATGGATTGTCATAGAGCAGTGGTATTTTACATGGGCTGATTGAAGGTTAGTATCACAGACTGTCCTAGAGCAGTGGTTTTTTACATGGGCTGATTAAAGGTTGGTATCACGGACTGTCTTACAGCAGGGGTGTTTTTACATGGGCTGGTTGAAGGTTGGTATCATGGACTGTCCTAGAGCAGTGGTGTTCACAACTTTGGAATACTTTATATCTTAGACAAACCGCATAATTACTGGTCTCATTCTGTCTCTACCATTTAATTTTGTGGTCTCATTTTATGTTAAGTATCCCACTTAATTTTCTGGTCTCATTCTATCTTAAGTAACCCCCTTAATTTTTTGGTCTCGGGTCTCATTCTGTAACAGCCAACACAATTAATGATTTTGTCTCATGCTATCAAGGTAACCCGTTTAATGTTTATGTCTTATTGTATTCCAGATAATATATCCAATGATGGTTTCTTATTCTCTATTTGACAACCCACTAACGTTCTTGTTTTATTCTAAACCAGGCAACCCAATTAATGTTTTTGTTGTATTCTATAATAGACACCCCATTTCATGTCTTTGTCGCATTCTATAATAGATAACACACTTAATGTTTTTTGTCGTATTCTATAACAGAAAACCCACTTAATGTTTTTATTGTATTCTATAACAGATAACCCATTTAATGTCTTTGTCGTATTTTATAACAGGCTATCCATTTAATGTCTTTGTCGTATTTTATAACAGACAACCCAGTTAATATTTTGTCGTATTATGTACCAAACAATCCACTCAATATTGTGTGGCATTCTATACCAGACAACTAACTTGAAGTCTTTCCCTACCTAACGTAATGTTTTAGCCTTATTATATAATAGAAAACCCATTTAATTTTTCGCCAATTTTCTTTCAAGTTCAGACCTTGCAGAATGTCTGTATTTTCGTATCCGGAGAATTTTTCTGCAAAAGTAACATGATGGCAACTAATTTAAGTGACTCTTTTGAAGGATTCTTTCACAATCCATAAGACGCTTTGAACATATAATATTTTTAGATACCAGGATACCAGTCGGCACTTGGTGGCCTATATGGTTATTATCACGCCGGCTGCCTTCACTTTCTAAGACATGTAATAGTGGCTCTGAAGGAAATATTACTTTATGGTGGCAGATTGGGGACACATGTTAAAAGAAATATACGCATTGCATGGACAATGAAGGGAGTTGATTTTCACCATCTGTCTATTGAATGAATCTTGTTGATGAAGATGGTGGCTTTTTAAAAGGTTACTTTGGTGTAGACTGTGTTTCGGTTGAAGTTGATCGCGTCTGTGGAGGGTGGCAAACTTTACTGTCTTCAAGTACAGTAACGAAGAACTCTTGTCACTGTGTGACATTTCTTCTCTCTTGACGCATTTATCATTATAGTATAGTATAGTATTGATAACAAAAGATGGAAAATCATAATAGAAAACCATAACATTCTACATACATGGTCAGATTTTGCGAAAAACCTTTATGCTGATAAAAGAGAAGAAGATTATGATATTCGGAGTAATAATGAAAGACCATCAATTCTGAAGATAGAAGTTCAGAATGCCCTTAACCATGTGAAATCTGGCAAGACCCCGGGTCCAGACAAAATCTCAACAGAACTGATCACTGCCTTAGAAGAATATGGAATAGACCAAGTCACCAGACTGCTGAACACAATATATGGTGCTGGAGATATACCTCTTAAATTATGTAATTCTATATTTATTGCAATCCCGAAGAAATCAAGAGCCTTTGAATGTGATCAATATCGAACAATTAGTATAATGAGCCACACCACGAAGATTTTGCTGAGATTTATCATCCAAAGAGTAAGCAAGAAAATACAACCTGAAAAAGAAGAAGAAGAATGTGGGTTTATAGAAGGCAGTGGTACAGTAAATGCTGTGTATATACCGTGAACAGTAATTGAAAGTTCTATAGAATTAAACAAAGACTTACATAAGTACAACACGAATATCATCTTAATGTGCCTTTATAACGAAACGTCGTTAAGCAGAGCTTCGTTAATGTGAGTTGCTTGGAACACATTCTGATTAGCAGAAGATTTAGAAACGCATTAACACTAGAAAAAACAGTTCCCAGTGCTGATTGTTATAGTGACCACAGATTACTCACAGGAACATTGAGGATAAAGTTGAAGAAAGTCAAGTATATAACAGGAAACACTAAATATGATTTGTGTACATTGAGTAATGACAAGGAAATACAAAACAAATTCAACATAGAAGTACAGAGCAGATTTGAAATTTTGTCTGATCTAGAGATCCTATTTCAGGATGTGGATGATCAATGGGAAACGTTGAAGAATTCAATCAATGTACTGCAGAAACAACTATTCCAAAATTAAAGAAGGTGGGTCGTAAGAAATGGATGACTGAAGAAATTTTACACCTCATGGAAACAAGAAGACTCAACAAAAATAATTCTGTCACATATGAAGAAATTCACAGACAAGTCAGAATATTATGTAAGGAGGCAAAAGAAGCATGGCTTGAGGAAAAGTGCTTAGAAATTGAAAACCAACACAACAGTCAAAATACCAAATTAGTGCACAAAAGAATTCAGGAACTTACTAATAAAAGAACAAGTACATCAACAGGGTGTCTAAAATCTGAAGATGGCAAAATCATAATAGAAAAAGACCAGATTCTACATGTATGGACAGATTATGTGAAACACCTTTATGATGATAACAGAAACGAACAGTATGATATTAGATTTAATAATGAAGGACCGCCAATTTTGGAGATGGAGGTTCGAAATGTTCTTAAGCATATGAAAGCTGGCAAGGCCCCCGGTGCAGATAACATCACAACAGAAATGATTAAAGCTTTAGAAGAATTTGGACTAAAGCAAGTCACCAGACTGATGAACACATTATATGATACTGGAGATATACCTCCTGAATTATGTAACTCTGTATTTATTGCAATCCCAAAGAAATCAGGAACCTTGGAATGTGATCAACATAGAACAATTAGTATAATGAGTCACATCACAAAGATTTTGCTAAGAATTATCATGCAAAGAGTGAGGAAGAAGATACAACCTGAAATAGGGGAAGAGCAATGTGGGTTTGTAGAAGGAAAGGGTACAGTAAATGCTGTGTATATGCTGCGAACAGTTATTGAACGTGCTATAGAAGTAAACAAGGATATACATCTTTGTTTTATTGACTATAAAAAGGCTTTTGATAGAGTTAGACATGTCAACATGGTGGATATGCTTTCAGATCTACAAATTGATGGGAAAGACATTAGACTTATAAAAAACATATATTGGAAACAACAAGCTGCAAAAGGATTGATAATGAAGTGGGACAGTATCAGCCAATTAAGAGAGGTGTTAGGCAGGGATGTGTGATGTCTCCAGATCTTTTTTCCCTATACAGTGAAAATATTTTCAGAAATGTAGAGGATATAAATGGAATCAGCATTGGAGGACGAAACATCAATAACATTAGATATGCAGATGATACAGTATTAATTGCAGACAATGCGCAGGACCTGCAACAATTAGTAGATGCGGTTGTTGTACACAGTGAGCAACTGGGGTTAAAATTAAATTGTAAAAAGACTCAGGTTATGGTCGTCACTAGGAAGGAAGAAGTGCCACAATGTAATATACAAGTAAATGGAAATATTCTTCAACAAGTGATTCGGTACAAATATCTTGGAACAGTCATAACATCTGATGGGAGATGCCTTGAAGAGATTAGAACAAGAATCGCCATGGCGAAAGTAGCCTTTAGCAAGATGAAAAACATTCTGACCAATAAAAAGATGTCAATTGAAACGAGAAAAAGAGTGTTGAGGGGATACATAGAGCCTGTTCTTTTGTATGGATGTGAAACTTGGACAATGAGCAGTCAAGCTGAAAAGCATCTGATGGCTGCAGAAATGTGGTTTCTGAGGAAAATGCAAAGAATACCATGGACATACAGAAAAACCAATGACTAAGTACTACAGGAGACAAATGAACATCGTAAGCTGATTAGAGAAATTAGACGTAGACAGTCAAAATTGTTTGGACATGTTATGAGAAGAAATGGATTGGAGAACTTGGTGACTACTGGGAAGATCGAGGGGAACAGACCAAGAGGCAGACCGAGAGGAAAATACCTGGATGGCTTGGCCACATGGCATGGACGAGACAGGAACACTGAGCTGATCCACGACACTGGTGATCGAGTGAAATGGCGAGTCATGACCGCCCACGCTTTCCGGCATGGCACATGATTGATTGATTGATTGATTGATTGGAAACAATCAAATGGTATCTGAGGATACTGTGAGCTAACTATCAGTAGCTTGCTTCACCCATCTCCTCTGGTTTATTTTTCTTTTCTAGAAAGACACTTTAGTTACTATTTATTTGTGGTCTTCACCAACAGGTGGCAGAACAAATGATCAATCCTTTTGGAGAAGACGATGACGACTTTGATATCAACTGGCTTATAGACAGGCACACAGCTGTAAGTATATGCGCACACGTAAAGTTGTATAAACCAGCCGAGTGTGCATGGCACTAAGGCATCGTGTGTATGTGGTGTTGCTTGCTTGGTTGGTTTGTTGGTTGGTTGGTTGGTTTGTTGGTTGGTTGGTTTGTTCGTTCGTTAGTTGGTGACTCCCATGGAAGACTGAGTTTTAACGTATTGGCTTTCATGTCACCTGAGCCATGATAAAGGCATCTGTCAGTGCGGCATTAGTGTAGAGACTTTTCTTCCCATCCTTACCAAAGTATGATCTGCACGAGGACTGTCTTTCAACGCTGTCCCATCCTCTCCTAGTTTACTGCTGCTCAAGATCGCCACTAGAAGCTCCCATTTGTGGACAGACGTGTTAGGATTAGCCAGGTCAAGATACTGCACATCATATCTAGAATGGCTGAGATTGTACCTAGATTGGTGGTGTTTCCTGTGCAAGTTCTATGTATTTCATTATCAAAAGATTCAAAATAAGTCAGCATGGCCGAATGGATAAGAACGCGTGTTCTTAAACATCTGGTGTGCTGATGCCGAGGTAAATGGTTCTACCCCTACACCGGACAGTTGCACTAACATGTTGACCTATCGTCCTTGACTTGGGGACGTAAATTACAAGTACTTCTGAAGTCGGATTGGGTTCCCCTGATAGCGAGGGACACTGTTAATAGGGAAAGCTAATCCACGCACACAGCACACAATTCAGTTCAGCACCAGCAGAAGTTGTGTGTATGGTCTACGCTTAATTTCAAAGCGAGCGAGCCCCTCCCCCCTTCACCTCTCCCCCCCCCCCCCCCCAAAAAAAAAAAAAAATTCAACACAATGCCCAGAGTAGGTGTTTGGTGTTAGGCGTGTTCTGTCTGTGGCCAGACATCACTTAAGTAGTTATTTGGTCAGTATTATGCCCTTACTTTCCCAGATCTCAGATCGCAATTCTATGACAACCCAAGAACTGTACTTGTCATTACAAATGCAACACTGCGACTACAGTGAATACAATCCTAGACCCTTATGTTGCTAGATGCCATAGACCTTCCTCTTTTGGCTCGTCTATATGCACGATAGTCATTAGTACAAATAGATCTACCACAGACCATTTTCTGTCATGGCGCAACTTCTTCTGGTATAATTGGCCGATTTGGCAGCAGACCGCATCGCGCTGGGTTTTAACGTGTTGGTATGGGAGCCCGTCGTTCAGAAAGCAATGACAAACACATCTACTGAGCGTAAATGTGCCAAGACATCAGTAACACCAGTAAAACGCTGATGTTGACAGCGATGTCCTGTAAATAGGATATGGAAAAAAAAAATATCTGCGTCACGATTATAGTCTTCTCCCTACTTTGCTATTGAATCTTTATGGCTGGACCGTGTTCGCTAGCAATTCCACCCCCCCCCCCCCCCCCCCCCTCCCCACCCCAACATTCATGCTAGAGTCACAGATTTATAATTTAGATGAATAATACAACACAAGTCCACGCCGTTTTCATTATCTACTTCACCGTTTCATGTTTACAACATTATATACTTTAATCTTATTGCGCACTTACTCTTGACTAAAATATTATAACTCAAATCATAAAACTACATCATACAATCTGCACTATGATTGTGCCATTTCAGCACTCGTTCACGACACGTCCCACCTGGACCGTGTCCGAACTCGTAACCCTCCATCCAGGAGGGAATTCTCTTCCCCCGGATCTCGTCACCAAACGTGCTTCACGCACCAATGAACTATAGTGCGAGTGTGTGTTTCATTCATACATAACCCGCTATCTGACAGTAGATGAGTGCACTAAATGCTACACTAACACGGCTCCACATTGTATATATAAACATGACATTGGTGCTGTGTGGTGGGTGCAGCAACAGCAAACTATGACAGTATGAAAACACCAACAAGCAGTAGTCTTGTTTTGTCCTGCTAAATGTGATACAATGTACACACATCAGCAGGTCGGTGTCTTGTTTTGTCCTGCCAAATGTGATACAATGTGCAAACAACAACAAACAGATGTCTTGTTTCGTCATTCTGTTGACCTCAATGCTGTTCTGCTATCTGCTGTGACATAAGATGTGTCTGTCCTAACAAATACAATAGAATATACAACAGCAGAATTGAATATCTAATAAAATTATGTGTATAGAACAGGATGACACACCACAATCTAGAGCAGTGGTTCTCAACCTTTTTTGGCCCGTGCCCCCCTTCACCATATTTTCAGAACGTCATTCCCCCCCCCCCCCCTCCTTTCATATTTACTAACTAAAAATCCCCCCCCCCCTTTTTTACACAGTATACGTAAACATGGAAGGTAAATATGTTAAAACAGGTCTAGACATTCATCTTCCCCCCCCCCCCCTGGAAACTCTAAAATTCCCCACCGGTTGAGAACCACTGAGTCAGAGGAATAAACAACCACAAATTATAATATTTAGCACTAGAGGTCGGAGTGATCGATTGGTTTAAAGCGGTCATCTTAACCTTTCTCTGGTAATCGCTGCATTCTGGGTTCATTCCAGACGCCCGAAAGCTGGACTTAAACCTTGACTTCTCTCCTTGACATTGGGACGTAAAATACTAGTACTTCAGAAGTCGAAATGCGTTCGGCTGATAGCGAGGAACACGTAATAGTGAAAGCTATCCCACACGCGAAATAAGGCCAGCGCATTCATTGGTAATGGCAACTATTACTAGTAGTAGCAGCACGTATGTGCGCAAAAAGGGTGGTAGGCCAATGTTCTAGCCCAGTGGTTCTCAACCGGTGGGGAATTCCCCCCTAGTGGGGAATTTTAGGGTTTCCAGGGGGGGGGATTTAAGATTATTTCAAGATCGCGTCAATACAAGAACCGATTACTTGATATTGTTTTTCCCTTCATACTGTACGGTTCTGTACGTCTCATGCTTCTAAATTTCAATTTATAAAGTAAGTAGACCCACAAATCATGTTTTATGTGGACGTCTAGACTTGTTTTAGTATGTGCTATTAAATTTAGCTTCCATTATTATTGTATACTGTGTAGGGGCGGGGCGGGATTTTTAGGTAGGAAATATGAAAGGGGGGAATGACGTTCTGAAAATATGGTGAAGAGGGGCGCGAGCCAAATTTTTAGGTAGGAAATACGAAAGGGGGGGGGGGGGGGAATGACAAACACATCTACTGAGCGTAAATGTGCCAAGACATCAGTAACACCAGTAAAACGCTGATGTTGACAGCGATGTCCTGTAAATAGGATATGGAAAAAAAAAATATCTGCGTCACGATTATTAAGATTATTTCAAGATCGCGTCAATACAAGAACCGATTACTTGATATTGTTTTTCCCTTCATACTGTACGGTTCTGTACGTCTCATGCTTCTAAATTTCAATTTATAAAGTAAGTAGACCCACAAATCATGTTTTATGTGGACGTCTAGACTTGTTTTAGTATGTGCTATTAAATTTAGCTTCCATTATTATTGTATACTGTGTAGGGGCGGGGCGGGATTTTTAGGTAGGAAATATGAAAGGGGGGAATGACGTTCTGAAAATATGGTGAAGAGGGGCGCGAGCCAAATTTTTAGGTAGGAAATACGAAAGGGGGGGGGGGGGAATGACGATCTGAAAATATGGTGAAGGGAGGCACGGGCCAAAAAAAGTTGAGAGCCACTGTTCTAGCCACTATATTAGTTTGTTACTATACTTTTAACTATACTTATTATACTTACTTGTAACTATATAAGTTTGGTAATGCGACTCTCAAAACATAGCTGGATGTACATATACATATACACACAAATATGTTAGCCAAATAAGCGTAGAGTGGTATTAAACATCAGAGTGGAAATTACAACATTCTTAAGTGAGATTCATGGGAATCTCGATGCATAAAGCCCAAAAACGGGCACTTGTCAGCAACTTACTTGCGACAGGTAATTCAGGACTCCCTACTTTTGCACAACACGAATCAATAACTCGTGTGGTTTGCAAAAGGATACGTTTTTATTTAGAGCTGATGACACACAAGCTCTGCGAGCGGAATACTTCATTGATAATCAACAACATGGTATGTTTCACAGATGCAATGAAGAGGTGGAAATAATGATACTATTTACTAATTGGAATCTAAGCCTAGCTAACACTATTGTCTATAAACTATATAAGGTTCCTAGCGAACAGGTCTGCTCTCTATCTGTCCTTGTCCCAGTCTGAGCCACGCTTCTAATTCCGTGTTCAACCACGGACATTCAGTCCTGCGTGCGCTGGCGAGTTTGCGTGCGTAGAGTCCCAGCACGCTTGGTCAGTTAACTAAAGTAACTGGTATTCTCTAGTTACTCGTCGAGAGGCGAGTTTACTATACTCTTGGGAAACCCCTCGCTCATAAGCACTCAATGACCTCTTAGTTGACACGAGTGTGTCCTGTAGTCAAGCTAAATATAGTGCCCGTGTCTCTCCTGTCTAGTGTTCTCTGTATAGCTCCGTCTTAACTCTCTAAGCTCCCATGTAGATCTTTGACACGCTCCTCTCCTCTGTGTGTAGTGTTACAACCGTTTAACTCCTGTCTGTAACACGTATTGGTCACCGAAAAATTGGCTGTCCAATTTTGTCAAAGATCTCATAAGTTTAAGTATCTCTTCTGGGGATAGAACAAATTCTCTTCTCTGCCTTTTCACACTGTTATATTGATTCACTCGGCTAATTGAGTAGTGCATCACATCAATATAGTTGGCTATCAACCTCTATTATATTCTTGGGAATTGTATTGATCCGGAACCGTTGTCTTATGACTTATGTACTGGCTTCCATCGTTTGACCCTATGTCCTTTGACTTCTGCCCGTTGACTTCTGTCTCGACCTGTCCTCAAATTGCCCAATATGACAACCCGCTACAAGTTGTCTCTGTTACGAGAACAACACATGAGCACAAATGTTCATGTTCCCCTATAATATCAGCACCAACTCGTATGCTCTATGTTCTACTCTTCACCTTCTAACTTCCGTTTGTGAAGAAATATTTTCAATGTTACCTTCAGGTTTTTTAAAGAAGTTATTGTGTCCCCTGTTTTGAGTTACCGTTCTTTGCAACAAATGGTGAATGCAACTTTTATGTGTTTGTTTTCCTGTTTGTTTGCGTGTTATTTAATAAACTACAATGTAAATACCTTACTAACCTGTGTATGCGTTTCTATTCTACATGTATGTATTACTTCGAGCGCCGTAAATCGGATTATTGTGGCTACAAATGTCGGTTACTCTTATTTATGACCACAATTTCGTTTTAAGATGCTCAAAGTACTTTTTTCTATTTACTACTATTATTCCTAAAGTATTGCAGTTACACACATAAAACTGAACAACACATTGGTTACACAGATTGACACAGACAAGTCATAATAAGACGATTTGTGCGGAGAAAAAAAATTTCCGCTAAATCTCTCTCTCTCTCTCTCTCTCTCTCTCTCTCTCTCTCTCTCTCTCTCTCTCTCTCTCTCTCTCTCTCTCTCTCTCTCTCTCTCTCTCTCTCTCTCTCTCATTCAATGTTTACTTTGTCTTCATTCACTCCTATCATTTATACATCTTTCAAATTACTTTCATACCTTTCAAACATTCATTCGTCTTTAAAATATGGTTCAGAATATTACATAAATGAACAATACATATTTACAATAAATGATTGGCTGAATCGTACAAGTTTTCACGCCACTTGACTGTGCTATGTCTTTGCACGCGTCATATCTATACATATTATTATACAAGTTTGTGATGATGGTTTGTTACCGATCATGTGATACTAACTAATCTAACTACGCTATAGTAATTTCGTGTGCTGTTCTAAATTAACCTAAGGAAAATAACCCAATTAATTAACTATCTTTAAGCATAGTGGGTTAGTTACCTTATAGTATTATTGGTAAATGAAATGATATTAATTTTCTAATGGTTGGATTAGTTTAGAAATGATATTTTAAGCAAATTATTCTATAAATGATTATGTTAACATGGTGATGTGATAAAGTAATGTCTGATAATTACATTTCTAACGTAGATGTTAACTTAAATGAGGTTTTTAAGTAAATGTTGGTGACTTATACCTATGAACTAATATAAATAACCTTTGCAATTCAATTATAAATATACACAATGAGGTTATGCGCACTGTTTAAAAAAACAAAAAAACAATGTAATATACATATTACAATTACGTTTATATATAACTACACTAACATCGTCCTTTCCGGTGTAATGTTCGAGCACTGTTCCTTGTAGACTAGTTTAATAATATAGTTCAATTTACCACAGTCTTATATGCTCTCCTTTCAGGATAGTGTTTATATATAACGTTCCCTACTAGTTTATGTAGGTCCAAGACTAACACTTTCGCTGTAATTATGGCTTATCTACGTGTTAGCGCTGTAGCAATGTTACTAATGTTCCTGTTCATTTACTCATAATGGCACTGTTATAGCACTGTTTCTCTTACACGGTTTAGTCGACTGGCGATATTAACGCACTTAAAGAACGTACTTAAAGTGTAACTTTTTACCACACACGGCACTGATTTTAATGATAACTACAGTGTCCCTGTTTCTGGTGATAAGTCGTCGCTCTTTTCCTGTACTTCAGGTATCTCTATATCTGAAGGTCTACTTAAAATGTCTGCCAAAGAGTTTAATTATCCCTTCAAATGTTGGATTGTAAAGGCATAGTTTGCCAATATTAAGGACCATCTGTAGGTCCTGTTGTTTTGAGGGATGCCAGACTGCATTACCGCAAGCGGAGAGTTGTCGGACTGGATTACAAACTCTGTACCTGCCAAAAACCTATGCAGTTTTCTAACGCAATAGATTACGCTAAGGCCCTCCATTTCAGATGCTGAGTATCTTGATTCAGCTGGGCTGATTTTCCGGCTTACATACATCACTGGGTAGAACTTCCCGTCGTAAAACTGGCCTAATATACCAGATATCGCAACCGCACTTGCGTCTGTGCGAAGGAAATAGGTAAGATTTTGATTAGGTAAACGCAAAATAGGTGGTACACTGAATAAATATTTCAGTTTTGATAATGCGCCAATTAACGCTGCATCTTGCACATCCAATTTAGCCGAAGCTTTCAAAATATTGGAAAAAACACTGGTGATTTCCGCCAGATTGGGAATAAATTTACTATAATAGTTTACAAGACCAAGTAGACTTCGGACCTGTTTCTTGGTCGTTGGCATAGTCAAATTTAGAATCTTCGTGACTATTTTCTCGTCTGTTTTGAGTTGGCCTCTGCAGATAGTATGGCCTAGGAAGTCAATTTGCTCCATGCCCAACTCAACCTTAGTTGGTTTGACGGTAAGACCGAATAATCGCAACCTGTCGAAGACATGTCGAAGTTTCTGTAGGTGTGACGTCCAGTCTTCAGTATGAATGCATATGTCATCAATGTATGTAGACGTATTGGGTACCCCGTGGAGAAGATCTCTAGTAAGACGTACACAAGTGGCTGGAGCATTACGAAGGCCAAAAGGAAGAAAGCGCCACTCATAGAGTCCTAGAGGTGTAGAAAAAGCTGTCAAAGGAATAGAATTTTCTTGCATCGGGACTTGCCAGTAACCTCGCGTGAGGTCGAGTTTGGAAAATATACGAGATGTAGCATATCCAGGATCAAATCCTCGCATGCTGGGATTGGCTCAGCATCGATCTTTGTCACTCTGTTTAAACGTCGATAATCGACGCAGAGGCGAATTGTTGAGTCCTTTTTGGCGACAAGAACGATAGGAAAGGAATATTCTGACTGTGATCTTTGAATTATTCCACTCGACTCAAGAGATAGTAGTTCTTTGTCGAGATTTGCCCTATAATTTAGAGGGATGGAATAAGGTCGACATTTGATAGGGGTGTTATCAGTCAGAATGATGGAATGCTCTATTCTGTCTGTCTTTCCTGGGATGTCGGAGAAAATGTCCTTGTATTCTGTCACTAAATCTATCATCTGTCGTCGTTGCTCGTCCGTAAGTTTGGTTTCTATCCGTATGCTATCGATGGTCCCAGTCGTGTCTACAGTAGGGACTGGTAATTCTATTCCGTCGTCATCTGTCTGGATTAAGTACTGTTGTGGTATTAGCTGTGTGTGCTGTTACCTGGCTAAGTGTGTTTGCGATGTCGTTGTCGTGTGTCGCCCTACCTAGTGTAGTTGTGTTATGTACGTCTGTCGTCCGATTGATTGGTGTGGGTGCATGATGTTCGTCTGTCTGGTAGTTCCTGTCGTGAGAAATATGGTTTCAGCATGTTGATATGGAATATCTTTAATTTTCCCTTTATCGATATTTCATAGTCAACATCCGATACTTTCCGTTCGACGTTGAATGGCCCTTGCCAAGCTGTTAGCAACAAATTTCGTTTATCAGGTAGTAAAAGCAGAACTTTCTGATTAGGTTCAAGTTAGCACCTTTATTTGCATACTCGCGGTACATCTGTCCTTTCCTCTCCAAAGATGCTTTGGCTATTTCACACGCTTTCATGATTCTATCGCGTGTCTCTGTTACCATCTCGTATGGTGTTACTGAAGTTGGATTCTCTGGTAAGCTTAGTAATTAGCTGATGGTATATAGATAGGGGTCCACGAGGGTTCGCCCCATACACTAGTTCGAAAGGTGAGAAACCCGTACTTGTGTGCGGAATTTCTCGATGGGCAAATAACACAACTGGCAATAGCGTGTCCCATTCAGCTGGGTTTTCGGCTGTTATTTTTGCCAGCATGTGTTTCAGATCCTCGTTAATTTTTTCTATGATGCCGTTACTCATTGGGTGGTACGGTGTACAGAAATGCTGCTGAATTCCTAACAATTTTATTAAGGCTTGCATGGCAGCCGAAATAAACTGGGTTCCCCGATCCGATTAAAATCGTTCGCGGAAAACCAAAACGACAAAATAAGTGCAAAAATACATTTGCCACATCTTTGGAGGTGATGTATTTTAGTGGAATTGCTTCAATCCACCTCGTACATGTATCCACGAGCGTCAGTATGAAACGGTTTCCCTTGTTTGACACCGGATTCAGGGGTCCAACAATATCGACCACTACACACTCAAATGGTCGTGATGCCAATAATGACCGTTGAACTTCGGCCGTCACATGCTTACCCTTGCTTACAAGATGTTGACAAATAGTACATGAACGACAGAAAAATGTTATATCAGTACAGAATTTAGGCCAGTAGAAGTGTGACAAAATTCTGGCTCTGGTTTTGTCATAGGCCAAATGTCCAGCAAACGGTGACTCATGTGCGATCTTTAGCACAGTTTGTCGGTATGTTACAGGTAACACCGTTTGCTGAATTTCATGGTTATTATTTGTGTAATAACGCATGAGAATTCCGTTGTGTACTCTAAAATACCAAGATGCATTTTTAGTTACTTTCGCTCGCTCACCTAACAATTTAAAATAAGGTGCGATAGTTTGGTCGGTGCGTTGTGCCTCGATAAATTCTTCTCGGGTATTATTGTTGGTAGCACCGCAAGGTGTTAACAGCTGTAACATCTCGTTCTGTAGGTCAGTGTAGTGTGTTAGAGTTTCTGACCTTGTTACAGCATTAGCCAGGTTCGTTTCCTTCCAGGCTAATATATCATCGTCAGTACATTTCTTTAATGAAGCCAAACATCCTAAAAATAAGATCCGTGCAAGGGTTTTGCTGGACTGCGCACGTAAATGTGCCGGTAATGAACGGGGTATTTATATGCGCTTTTGCCAGTGGATATTTCTCAATTGTTCCTGAGAAAGTACGGCATTTGACAAATTCACCCGTGTAATCTTCTGGTTTCACCAGTTCTTTTCTCAGGCCAAGTAAAGTGCTGCCGCTGTCCAATAAATAATGGCATGGTTGATTGTTGACCAGTGCATCGTAGAACTTCAATTTACCTCTGGAGGCATTAACTGCATTAGCATCTTCGATGACATATGGAAAAACGTGACCACATTTTAATTTTCCATCCGCATGAAATTGGTGACATGTAAGACATTTATTGAAATCAAGTATATCAGTAACTACTGCCACACTTTCACACACGTTCTCTGGTAGTACATTCTCAAGCTCAGAGTCAATCACACTATCAACGTCAGATGACGTATCGATAAGCATAGCATTGTTTGCCTTCATTCTTTGTCTGCCCAGACACTTTGCCGAATAGTGGCCATAGCTCGAACAAAAATAACATTTAATGGCACGTTTCAACGAATTTCTCTTATTCTCCTGCTTCTTTATGACTGTTTCTAAATTAGATGGATATGCTGGGTTCTTATCGCACATCGAATAACTAGGATGATATAGTTTGCAATATGTACACAGTGGAGGCTTTTGATAAGGCTGGTCTTTCTTACGATACTCTTTTTGCCTATACGATCTACTTGGTTCCTTTTTCACAAAGGCAGTGGTCTCAGTATCATGGATGGTGGTCTTAAAGATATCACGATTTGCAGAAAAGTAAGCAGACCCCCGTTTTTCTAGCTTTTGAATGGATTCTATGTCTGCCTGTTGGAGGAACTTTGCAAATGGGGTAGGGACTGTAGATATAACCTTGTCCATTACCATTAGATCTTGTAGTTTGTCAAAGTTTTTCCCCACTTTTGCCGCCCTAAGCCATTTATTAAATGTGCTCTGCACGTTAGAGACGTAATCTAAGAAGGTTTCAGTAGGTTTAGGTTTTAGTTGTGAGTATTGAATCTGATACCCCGGAGCATCAAGTAGGAAGTGTTGCATGATTCTTTCGTGGATGTACTGATAGTTACTCCTTAGTTCTGTAGGTATTGATTCTATCACTTTTAATGGCTCCCCACTGAGATTTCTCATGTAGATCATTGCCCAGTCTTCTAACGGTATTTTCTGAGTCTTAAGTTGGAACTCGATATTCTCAGTCCATGCTGATATGGAATCGCCTACGCTGTATGGCTTGATCAGGCCTTTATATTTGGAAAATTTGTTTTGCTCCTCCTGGCTCTTTTGTTTACTCGAGGCTATTTGAATGTTTGACTCTATCTCTAACTCTTTCATCTTTAACTTTGTCTCTGACTCTACCTGTATCAGCTTCTGTTTGGTAGCTTCCTCTACTTCTTTCAATTCTTTTTGATGTTGTCTTTCTAGTGCTCTTTCATCTCTATCTAGAGCAGCTTTTCTCTCTGCTTCTTCTCTCTGAAGAGCAGTCTTTCTGTCTGTTTCTTCCTTCTGTCGAGCTATTTCTTCTTTGTATTTTTGATCAACCCATTTCTCTAATTCCTGTCCAGTATGGCCTAGTGCAGTGGTTCTCAACCTTTTTATGCCCATTCCCCCCTTCACCATATTTTCAGAACGCCATTCCCCCCCCCCCCCCCTTCCTATCAAAAAATTTGGCCCTTTCCCCCCTTCACCGTATTTTCAGAACGTCATTCCCCCCCCCCCCCCCCCCCCTTTCATATTTCCTATCTAAATGTGATCAAGAGAAAAAAAAAGGAAGAAGAAGGAGGAAGTGAGGGAGAAGAGAGAGAAGAGAAAGAAAAGAATGATTTGAGGGATATGATATAAGATGGTGTGAAGCCTAAAAGTTCGTTCCTCAGTCGAACTCTGCCTACTACACACTACCTTTGATAGTGAAGAAAGAGGGAGAACAAGGGAGAGAGAGAGAGAGAAGGAGAAAAAGGATGAGAGTAAGGGATACGACAGATAGAGGTTCGTGTCTCCGCGTGAGAACAATAGTTAATTACTATTGCACCATCAATGTCTCGTGGTGTATGTTATCAGGTTATAGAAGAGATGTACAGCCTCACAAGGTCTCTAAGCTACTCTACTTATATTACTTCAGACTGACAAGTCGAAATAAAAGGCAACTCAAACATATTTATTTTCTTCTGAACAGTAACAGAGTGACAATCTACAGTATAATCACATAAAGTAACCAGTACATGCATTGAAGACACATCTATGTATAATCGACTCAAAAAAAAACAACACAATACTGCATGACGCCACAAGGGGAGGTAGATAATGTAATAAACTATACAACCAGATGTTAGGGAATTATTACCGTTCTATCACCTCCTAACCGCATGAAGAAAAGGACTAAATCTAGGAATTACACCGGCCTTTGTTTCATAACTATCTCTCCGTAGGCTTATCAGTGGTCCATATATTCAGCCCAAATACCCATTGATCCATAGATTGATCCATCAATCCATATACCCAGGGATCTAATTCGCTCCCATCCAACTTGTTCAGCGGGTAACTGTTTACCCAGACAATGTCTGAAACATTATAAAACAATACCCGTGAGTTTTATGTGAGAATAAACATTAGTCTTTCACTACCTACAAATTCCTTAACACCTATCGCTTCTTTATCTATACTAGTATTAGTATATCTTAGCCATAACATAAATTAAGAACCTTATTGTGAACACATATGTTTAACTAATATTATTATCGCCTATTTCCCGACGCGCCGCCTACAGCCAACATTAAGTATTTAACCATTCACCCGAAGATCTGAACTCGCTGCCTGTACCATGCCGGGCCAGCCTAACTACACCTTAGCTACACAACCGCAGAAGCGCGACCTCCTTTCACCTATGTCCAGCTAACAAAAGACACGCATTCTTTCCTGCGCCCGCCCCGTCTCTGGCCAACGATCTCACCTGCCCCTATTGTCTGGTTGACCTAGTGATCGCGAGTGCCTGGCTATCTTCTTCTGTCGTCTGCTGTGTTTATATTCTTGCAATACTGCCATCTCTTCGTATTTACATGCACTTGCACTAGCCTAGTTCTCATTAATCTTGTAGGCTAATGGCTCAGTTTACATGAACATATACAGTTTATCCACACTCTGCTTATCTCTCCGATTAATATGACTCCCAACACTATAGACCAGCCATTTATATATACGTAATTTGCAGGACGTCGCATCCAATCCTAATCCTTTGTCGACTGCTCATAATTATTCGGTAAACTTACCTACAGTAGTTTGCTATAGCTCTCTAAACTAAGGTACCTGATTTATAATATACAACTAAACTAATTAGGTCTAAGTCTTATGTCAACTTACATTCTTCTTCTGCCATCCAGTGGGTTTTATGGTCGTCCTTCTGGGTTTCATTTGTCTCTGCCCAATCAATCGCTTGTCGTGGATCCCACTTGACCTTATTGTCATATCTGACCTTTAGTCTCCTGCGTGGTTCCAACCGCAAGTGTTCCTGGCTATGGTCGTCCTGTTTGACGTTTAGCCATCTACTGCAACTAACGAGCGGTCTCCTTAGCTGGCGGTCCTCTTAACTCAAGTGGCTTTCTTGCACTTTAACGACCCTCGGACTCTGCGTGTCTTTCCCTTCTTTGGCTTATCTGCCTTGGGTAGGTTCCGTTCACAGATCCTTAGTCGCTCTCACTCCTATCAGTGATTCTGACGAGTTCTAGCATGAGCGCTTGTCCGTCTTCCTTCACTTCCTCCTCCTACAGATACTATACAGACTTGGGCACGGATTAGCCACAATTTCTGAAGTCCTGTTACTATGTTCCTTGGGCTGCCCCAAGAGGCCTCAGCCCCCCCCCCCCCGCCGCTCCCGGAGTCCACTATTAACTGTCCTCTCTCCTGCTCGACTCTCCTAACTGACTGGATCCTCAAGTATATATTACTTCTCGAGTTGGCGCCTCTCTAGAATCACGTGACGTCGCTGTCCCTTGTCATCCAATCAGTACTTAGCGTACCCTGCTTCAATTTGCATACTACCATCATATCATTAACCCAAATCTACATTGTCTCTGAAGTTCATGGTCCTGAGTTTATCGTCCTTGTTTGAGTTCATGCTCTTTAAATTAGATTTCCCAGCTCAAGCACATTCCCACTGCTATAAATCTGCCCCTCCGTTGTATTCCTTGCCCAAACTGACAGTTCCCCACAAAGCCTCTGCTACGTTTGGCTTCATGTTTCCTGAATTTCTCATTTCACTAACAACGAAAGGTAAACTCTCGGTTAGCAGGCCGTGATCAAGTCAGCGCCCGGTCACTAACTAATTTTGAACTTATACTGGTTGGTGAACTTTCTGTCTCAAAATCATTCCAGTCATTGCCCTCTAGTAAACTGAGGCAGTATGTGAAAACCACTTTCCCTACTGTCTCATACCCACCTACCAAAAGTTGATGGGTCCCACCATCAATATACCGTCATTCCTCCTTGAGATCGAAGCCCTGGCTCCGCATCTGACATCCCCCATAAACAATATTGGACGCCTAAGGTGAAAAACTCTTTTTGGAACTTCCACCCCAAATATTAATAATAATATAATAAATACTGGTTGCATCCCCTGCTCTCCCAGTGCATAAGGCAGTTAAATCTCGTGCATCATAACAAAATAGTGACCAACTAATATTATCAATAAAAACAGTTCAATCCCTTGCATGCTGGGGGTTCCCCAGAAAACAAAATCATCAATCAATGGATGCAATACTTAGGGGCACCAAAATTAATAAAACAGTGTCAATATAGGCATTCACTTAATATGATACTCCCCTGTAACAACAACAAAACAACAATCAGATTCACATAGGTGCTACCCACTAGGACATCTGTAAATCAATGTGCCCAGTCATCCTTGAATCTGAAAAACATTGTAACCATTCCTGTGACACCACAGGCAAATGCCTGTTCACACATAATAAAACCAATTCTCCCCTATTCGCAAGGACACATCAGCATGAAGCTGCAATCTTCACAATCGCCGCCGCTGTACACAAAAACAAATCAGCCCCTTCTGTAAGTAGACAACATTTAGTGGCCACAGATACAAACCAAACATATATCATGAAATAGCTTTTGACATTAAAAAAAATGTGCACCCAGTCGTTGGACATCGTGCTCAATTGTCTTGGCGCTGAAATAACTCTGAAAAAAATGTGTGCCCAGTTCTTGGACACCCTGGCGCTGAAATAACTCTAAAAAAAACATTTGTTTGCCCAGTTCCCGGACATGGCGCTAACATGTATTCTTCGCCATGCCCCTTCACATTAAAAACAAACATATACCCGCGTTAACATCTACCCGGGCAATCTCAGATTATAAATGGACTTCTTGGCCTCCTGGCACGACGTTGAACTGTGTGTAGTCACTATGACACCTAATACTACAGTTGTGTCTGCCCAACACGATAGTGAGGCCCACACACAAATAAAAGCATTCGCGTACCCGACTTGACAACTTCCGCTATGGAAATAACAAGGGAGCTAACTGCTCCACAACAGTTGATCCCCTCAAGTAGTCATATTCATTTAAGCAACAAAATAACATGTTTCTAACTAAGTTCAACCTGTAAAACAAACAAAGGATGGCTAAACGTGACGACACCAAAATTGTCATTCAATTATGAACCAACACTACACCACGAACGTTTAACTAATTATTAAACTACTGTTCATTGCGTCATGCTGAAATAAATATATAAAGAATATGTTTCTGCTTGCGGGTGCTCTCTGGATTCCGTTTTCTTCTTCACTGAATTTCTACGATTGTTTTCTTTAAAGTGTCTATTCTATATGCATGGGCAGAAATATAGGGCGTCGCTTGTCATTCACTGCCCAACATTGTTAACATGTCTAATTCTGGTATCTTGAAACTTGAACACGCCGGTACGATGAATTCCACCTCTGTTCCCGCTTCTAAAATAAAGGGATATTCTAACTACCACGAATTACACTGTCATTTGTCTCTTCACAACAGCCATAATAAACTCACTAAATAATACACAGGGGAATATCCCCTCTTGATGATCTAATTGTTCATGCGTGAATTTCTGCCATGTGCCATTGGTAACGTTTGGCACAGCCCGTCTCGCTCTGTTCTATTCTGCAGAAGGAAAACAAAGGGGGGGGGGGGGGAAACATATTGTCCTGATGGCTTCAGATGTTGCTACTGCCCCCTGGCGTATTGAGTTCAGCCAGGCAAACAGCTGCCTTCCTGACAAACTAAGTCACACTCGTCCCCGTACAGCCACAGGTTTGGCATGCTCTGCATATCAGGTGTGGGAATTGTTCTTATACTTTGCATGGCTCTGGGTTTCGCTTGCCATACCCTGTCGTTAATCATGACTCTACTTCCTGGACGAAGAGTGGGTGGCCTTGGTATAACGGTGGGGTATTTTATTGTGATACCCTTCAATCAGTGAGTTAGTCTTTAACGTGCACTGAAAAGAGGAACTTGTCCTTTAACGATAACAAGGTAAGACCACCCTTACGTTGACTTGCTCTGCTCAGCTGTTGTCTGAGCTCATTTCGGACAGATTCCGCTGCGCTGACACTCCTTCTGAGTTGGCTATCCCTGGGTATTTTGTTGTTGTATGTTGGGTTTTCCTGTATTCTTGTAGCAAGGTGGTTTTGGCCGGTGTACTTTACACAAGAGTTTCTAACTGAACAGACTTAGTAGAAACCTCGCCGACAGATAGTTCAGACAATTTACCAACCAGCTATGAGATAAGTAGCCTAGTAAAGGAGCACTTACTGAGACAACTATCGAGCAGGCAATAACGAACTACTGACTGTAAGCGACAAATCTATGTATACGATCTCACTATGTAGTAGAACCTGACACCGCCGAGACAAAGTTCACATGGAATATTCTGGGAACTCCTGGACTACAATAGGAACCCCAGATTATTCTGGAAACAATCCCGCCAGGGATGCCATTTGTGATCAAGAGAAAAAAAAAGGAAGAAGAAGGAGGAAGTGAGGGAGAAGAGAGAGAAGAGAAAGAAAAGAATGATTTGAGGGATATGATATAAGATGGTGTGAAGCCTAAAAGTTCGTTCCTCAGTCGAACTCTGCCTACTACACACTACCTTTGATAGTGAAGAAAGAGGGAGAACAAGGGAGAGAGAGAGAGAGAAGGAGAAAAAGGATGAGAGTAAGGGATACGACAGATAGAGGTTCGTGTCTCCGCGTGAGAACAATAGTTAATTACTATTGCACCATCAATGTCTCGTGGTGTATGTTATCAGGTTATAGAAGAGATGTACAGCCTCACAAGGTCTCTAAGCTACTCTACTTATATTACTTCAGACTGACAAGTCGAAATAAAAGGCAACTCAAACATATTTATTTTCTTCTGAACAGTAACAGAGTGACAATCTACAGTATAATCACATAAAGTAACCAGTACATGCATTGAAGACACATCTAGTATAATCGACTCAAAAAAAAAAAACACAATACTGCATGACGCCACAAGGGGAGGTAGATAATGTAATAAACTATACAACCAGATGTTAGGGAATTATTACCGTTCTATCACCTCCTAACCGCATGAAGAAAAGGACTAAATCTAGGAATTACGCCGGCCTTTGTTTCATAACTATCTCTCCGTAGGCTTATCAGTGGTCCATATATTCAGCCCAAATACCCATTGATCCATAGATTGATCCATCAATCCATATACCCAGGGATCTAATTCGCTCCCATCCAACTTGTTCAGCGGGTAACTGTTTACCCAGACAATGTCTGAAACATTATAAAACAATACCCGTGAGTTTTATGTGAGAATAAACATTAGTCTTTCACTACCTACAAATTCCTTAACACCTATCGCTTCTTTATCTATACTAGTATTAGTATATCTTAGCCATAACATAAATTAAGAACCTTATTGTGAACACATATGTTTAACTAATATTATTATCGCCTATTTCCCGACGCGCCGCCTACAGCCAACATTAAGTATTTAACCATTCACCCGAAGATCTGAACTCGCTGCCTGTACCATGCCGGGCCAGCCTAACTACACCTTAGCTACACAACCGCAGAAGCGCGACCTCCTTTCACCTATGTCCAGCTAACAAAAGACACGCATTCTTTCCTGCGCCCGCCCCGTCTCTGGCCAACGATCTCACCTGCCCCTATTGTCTGGTTGACCTAGTGATCGCGAGTGCCTGGCTATCTTCTTCTGTCGTCTGCTGTGTTTATATTCTTGCAATACTGCCATCTCTTCGTATTTACATGCACTTGCACTAGCCTAGTTCTCATTAATCTTGTAGGCTAATGGCTCAGTTTACATGAACATATACAGTTTATCCACACTCTGCTTATCTCTCCGATTAATATGACTCCCAACACTATAGACCAGCCATTTATATATACGTAATTTGCAGGACGTCGCATCCAATCCTAATCCTTTGTCGACTGCTCATAATTATTCGGTAAACTTACCTACAGTAGTTTGCTATAGCTCTCTAAACTAAGGTACCTGATTTATAATATACAACTAAACTAATTAGGTCTAAGTCTTATGTCAACTTACATTCTTCTTCTGCCATCCAGTGGGTTTTAATGGTCGTCCTTCTGGGTTTCATTTGTCTCTGCCCAATCAATCGCTTGTCGTGGATCCCACTTGACCTTATTGTCATATCCGACCTTTAGTCTCCTGCGTGGTTCCAACCGCAAGTGTTCCTGGCTATGGTCGTCCTGTTTGACGTTTAGCCATCTACTGCAACTAACGAGCGGTCTCCTTAGCTGGCGGTCCTCTTAACTCAAGTGGCTTTCTTGCACTTTAACGACCCTCGGACTCTGCGTGTCTTTCCCTTCTTTGGCTTATCTGCCTTGGGTAGGTTCCGTTCACAGATCCTTAGTCGCTCTCACTCCTATCAGTGATTCTGACGAGTTCTAGCATGAGCGCTTGTCCGTCTTCCTTCACTTCCTCCTCCTACAGATACTATACAGACTTGGGCACGGATTAGCCACAATTTCTGAAGTCCTGTTACTATGTTCCTTGGGCTGCCCCAAGAGGCCTCAGCCCCCCCCCCCCCCCCCCCCCCGCCGCTCCCGGAGTCCACTATTAACTGTCCTCTCTCCTGCTCGACTCTCCTAACTGACTGGATCCTCAAGTATATATTACTTCTCGAGTTGGCGCCTCTCTAGAATCACGTGACGTCGCTGTCCCTTGTCATCCAATCAGTACTTAGCGTACCCTGCTTCAATTTGCATACTACCATCATATCATTAACCCAAATCTACATTGTCTCTGAAGTTCATGGTCCTGAGTTTATCGTCCTTGTTTGAGTTCATGCTCTTTAAATTAGATTTCCCAGCTCAAGCACATTCCCACTGCTATAAATCTGCCCCTCCGTTGTATTCCTTGCCCAAACTGACAGTTCCCCACAAAGCCTCTGCTACGTTTGGCTTCATGTTTCCTGAATTTCTCATTTCACTAACAACGAAAGGTAAACTCTCGGTTAGCAGGCCGTGATCAAGTCAGCGCCCGGTCACTAACTAATTTTGAACTTATACTGGTTGGTGAACTTTCTGTCTCAAAATCATTCCAGTCATTGCCCTCTAGTAAACTGAGGCAGTATGTGAAAACCACTTTCCCTACTGTCTCATAAAAATCCCATCACCCCTACACAGTATACGTAAAAGTGGAAGGCAAATGTAATAGCATATACTAAAACAAGTCTAGACATCCACATAAAACATGATTTGTGGGTCTACTTACTTTATAAAATGAATTTTAGAAGGACGAGACATACATAACTGTAAAGTATGAAGGGAAAAACTATATCAAGTAATCGGTTCTTGTATTAACACGATCTTGAAATGGTCTTCATTCCCCCCCCCCCCCTGGAAACCCTGAAATTCCCCCCTGGGGGGGGGGGGGAATTCCCCACCGGTTGAGAACCACTGGCCTAGTGCTTTGCCTGCCTGGATGCAGTCATTTAACGATGCCATTTTATGATTTTATGTTATTTTACAATAATAATATTTCAATTTCACACAATAGTTGTACAGTTATATGTTAGTTGTTTATATTTGTCACTGAAAACCAAAGATGCATCGTTAAAATGGTCAGTATCAAAATTATTCGAAAATATACTCATCTAATCGGTTGGAAAAACTTGGCACTCGGGATGTTCTACCGCTGACTTCTGGTACACAAAAATGGTCGACTTGATTGGAAAACTGACGCTTCTGTTTAGTAGAGCATCAATAGTTTAGAAAAACATGTCTATGTTACAAATACATGTTTATCTTTCATGCGGCTGATTAACAACAAATGTGATTTGAATAATGATAGATGATGTTAATGAATGAATGTTATGATCGTATCAATGATCGTCATGATTTGTGAGATGATGCGTCATATGAAGGTCACTGTCGTCTTGTCTTCACTTTCTTTCTTGGTTGGTATACCTACGCTCTATCGATTCCGTTTAGTAGCTAATATACTTTTAAATGTGATGAATGTTGACATTGATGGCTGTATCACACAAAATGAAATGTACACGATGGTGTGCTTGAAAACTTTGCGACATATTTGTACAATATTCATTTAACCAAATTCATACACATTTCTTATCAATTTTCACAGAATTACAGAATTTCTAAATTATTTTCTCTTAATTGTGGTTCAAGCTCCACAAAATGGTACTTTTTAAAGTATTTTGGTGTTCATTCTCGAAAACAATCTATTTCAAACATTATATAATAAATAATTAACGTTTGGGTAATTTTACCACCACAAAATAAATTTAGAGTCTCTAGACGTTGGTTCAGAAGCTTCTGACACCAAATGGGTCCTGCCTGTCAGCAACTTACTTGCGACAGGTAATTCAGGACTCCCTACATTTGCACAACATGAATCAATAACTCATGTGGTTTGCAAAAGGATACATTTTTATTTAGAGCTGATGACACACAAGCTCTGCGAGCGGTATACTTCATTGATAATCAACAACATGGTATGTTTCACAGATGCAATGAAGAGGTGGAAATAATGATGCTATTTACTAATTGGAATCTAAGCCTAGCTAACACTATTGTCTATAAACTATATAAGGTTCCTAGCGAACAGGTCTGCTCTCTATCTGTCCTTGTCCCAGTCTGAGCCACGCTTCTAATTCCGTGTTCAACCATGGACATTCAGTCCTGCGTGCGCTGGCGAGTTTGCGTGCGTAGAGTCCCAGCACGCTTGGTCAGTTAACTAAAGTAACTGGTATTCTCTAGTTACTCGTCGAGAGGCGAGTTTACTATACTCTTGGGAAACCCCTCGCTCATAAGCACTTAATGACCTCTTAGTTGACACGAGTGTGTCCTGTAGTCAAGCTAAATATAGTGTCCGTGTCTCTCCTGTCTAGTGTTCTCTGTATAGCTCCGTCTTAACTCTATAAGCTCCCGTGTAGATCTTTGACAGCACTCTTCCGCTGTTTATGCTTCACCTGAACACCGCCAGGTACAAGAGGAACAAGACGCGATGAGTAAGTGATGTAGAGTAGGGTGAAGCTGTGGTGGCACTCTGGTTAGTCGTATATATTTACATTATTTGTTACACTAGTGGTGCGTAGTTATTAGTAGTTCTATTGCCTGAAAATGTTATATTATCTTCAACTAACAGGTGGCCTTTGCGTTAGTGGATCAGTGCTACGGAAAATACCCAAGTCTGGTAAGAGACGGTTTCTGGAACGACGTTGCTCCAGATGTTCCCTACACAGAGTCTTCAGCCAGGTTCATGAGACCTAATTTCTTAGGCTCAACATTTAATATTGAGTGAGTATACCTCATATCACGTTATCGGTTAATGAATATGGGTGTTACATCATCAAGTGCCCTTCCAGCTGGCGTGGGGTATCATCGCAAATATTAAGTGACGTGGGTTGTCACGTGTCTTTTAGAGCTGTCAACCTTTCTAAGCATTTGAAGCTTCCACACTCTTTGTTCTCATAAAGACAAAGACAACTGATCACAAACATCACAGCGTTGGATTTGCGCACGCGATTCGTAATCCCGTATACCTGGGTTCGAAACACAGTGGTGCTGGTTTTTTCGAAAAAGGTATAGGTGCCGGTCGTTCAGAAACTAACGGCAAACTACTGAACTTACAACTTGCCCAGGAATCACGAACAACCAAAATGCTGGGGTTGGCTGCTACGTCCTATGAAGAACATGTAACTAAATTTTTAAAAAACAGCATGGCACGGAAAGGTGTCAGCACACGAATTGATACATGCTATTGGAGATCACCAGATGTGGAGAAGAATGATCGCATACACCAGTCGGCAAGGCACTTGATGATGATGATGATGATGATGATGATGATGATGATGATATATATATATATATATATATATGTATATGTGTGTGTGTGTGTGTGTGTGTGTGTGTGTGTGTGTGTGTGTGCTTGCGTGCGTGCGTGCGTGTGTGTGTGTGTGTTTTTTTATAATGTATTTTGTCGTGAGTATACATACATATAATATTTGCACCTTGAATGTCTCGGGTCAGTCAATGCTTGTGGCCCAGCACATACTTGGTGATGATGATGTTGATGATCTTATAGGTTCAGCTCCCTGATTCTACCTAGAGTTGTAGGCATAACTAAACACTCAAAATACTGACTCTCAAGTTATAAGCCTGGTTGTCAAATGTCTATTAGTGAGCTTCAGACGACCACTTACTATTCATATGTCTGTTGTCATCTTATTCTCCTCAAGAGGATTTTAGCCGAGAAAGTCTGTCTAGCCTGAGAAGGTTTTGTGGACAAAGTTGTCTCAGAATACTACGTTTTGTTTACAATTTAAAAAGTAATGCAGCTTTACAGAACACAAATACGGAAAACACACAGGACGTTACGGCGACAAAGTTTCATCAGCAAGCAAATGAATACACAAATGTACAATACACATGTATTTTGCTCATATAATACTTTATCTAAGGATACTATGTTTTATTTATAATCATTTGTCTCACAATGCTATGTTTTGTTTATAATCATTTGTCTCACGATACTATGTTTTGTTTATAATAGTTTGTCTCAGGATAATATGTTTTGTTTATAATAGTTTATCTCAGAATACAATGTTTTGTTTATAATCATTTGTCTCACAATACTATGCTTTGTGTGTTGTATTTCCTTACATTCTGTTTGCATTTTCTTCTTAACCACTCAGCTCTTCAGCTTTGAGATGTATCTGTCATATATGGAATTCTTCATACAGCCCTGCCAGCAGCAACCTGTTCATATTGCCTCTGCTCCAGTTCCCATCCCCTCATGGTTTTTTTTTTTTTTTTGGTCCTATTGCTTGAGACTACTCTTATACATACAGAAGGTCTGGACAATTGATGTTTGCTCTCCCTTGTTTGTCATGGCTGCCTGTTCTGAATACATGACTAAACCATCTTAAATAAATTGGGACTGCCCCACTTGAGATTTCATTGGCTGCATCTGAAATACCTCTCTGTGATACAATTTGTAAAGTACCTCACAAGAACAAGCAGAGTGAAAATACTCGAATGCAGTAAAATTAAAGTTATACAGTAAAGAATCCATACTTTAGCATACTTTCTAGTTCTGAAAATGTGTCTTTCGTTACTTGTAAAACTTTCCAAAACGTTTTCCGTTTTTCTATGTTTGTAGCTTTCTGGGGATTTGCTCATTGTCCACGATTCACATACGAATGTCAAGATTGGTACATAGATGGTGCATTACATAGTCATTTTGATCTTCCAAAACTACCTAGTTCTTACTGAGGAATCCTCGGTTTATAACCTGAAATAGTCTTTTCACAGCTTCAGTCCAAACCGTCAGCTCTTCACTGATGCCTCACTTCCACTCTATTATTGTTTCAGGATATTTGAACTAGTATTTATTGTCTTTGTTTAAAGTTGAGTTGAGTTGAGTCAAGAACCGACATCACTGCACTCAGGACATACCCATACGTGCTCCGTCCCCTCTTTCAACAGCCAGCGAAGAGTCATACTACTAATCGTTCCCACCGCTATCTGATTAAATGTTCTCCTGGTCTTCCCTCTCAGTTTTGAGATTCTTCCAGAACCCCTGCCGATCCCCCGCAATCTCATTCTTTCCACATATGGGTTCTCAATCTGTTCCTCCGCCTTCTCCACCTGGTCCCACAAGCGCACGACCACCTCCCCCTTGTCAATAGGCAAGATACCACCAAGAGGTGCATTCTCTGCTAGCCTATCAGCCTGCTCATTCCCCCGTACACCCGCATGGCCAGGGCAAAATATCCATACAATTCTCACAATCTGTGACCTCTGAAGCGACGAGAGCCATTCCACACGAAACATTCCTTTCCCCACCTTGCTAAGCATATTCTTTGAATCCGTAATGAACACAACGTGTGTTGCAGTAGTCTCCTATAGCCACCGGAATGCCGCTTTTACTACCTCCACCTCCATTCTCTTGCTGGAGGTCGTAGTCTCATACTCCAGGCTCTCCTTTTTCAAGACTCGCCCATTAGCCTCTGCAATAAAGCCTCAGCCACTACGTCTGTTTCTCACCACTGACCCATCGGTGTAGATGACTATCTCACCTTGATGTGTGTTGCTCTGGATCAGCTGTTGCACTTCAAACTCAGTGCGGCCCGCTGCCCATTCTCTGCACTCACGACCCAGTGTTATTATTACATTGTGCCAGTCCGTCATGTCATCCGAAACTTTAACCCACTCTCTTTCACGATTGATGGTCTCTAGATCACACACCTGTCTTATAGAAACTTCTGCCTGTGCCATCCAAGACCTGCCTCGTCTTAGACTATGACCCTTTATACCTTATCCATTGCTGCATGCAGCGGGTGATCCCTGTCTGCGGCAACTCTCAGGTACCATTTGGTCTGAAGGACCCTATGCCTCTCCGTCATTGTAGATGATCTGCCTCATGCAGATAATTTGTGTGTCCTTTGTGCACCCCAGTATTAACCGCATGGCAGCATTCTGTATGCGCTCCAACCTTTCAAGCTGGCTTTTCGATACTGTCAGCAGCCCCAAACCATATTCAATGACATAAATTATTAACTGCTGAAAGAGCCTGTACAGCATCATCTGTCTTTGTTTAAATTGCACAAGAAGTCATATTTTAAGTCCTATTTACTGAGACTGGTCGTGTCTGTTGTATGTAGGCCCCCGACACAGCGCAATGACAACCTCTTCATACGGGAGCATGATGATGTCAACCAGCATGCCTGGCTGCAGAGGTGAGTGGTTTGCTTTCTACTTCCTTCCGCTGCTTCTATGCAGTCATATTTTTTTTTTATATTCTATTTACAGGGCATCGCTGTCAACACCAGCATTTTACTGCTGTTGTTGATATCTTGGCAAGTTTACGTTCAGTAGTTTACATTGCTTTCTGAACGACCTGCTCCCATACCAATTCATTAAAATCTAGCACAACGCGGTCTGCTGCCAAATCGAGCGCAGCTGTGTTTCGAACGCGGGTAAGCGTCCATAACTCTTTCGCCACGCTGTCCGGCTATATTTTCTAAGGCAAACGTAATTGCAATTTCCAATATGTTTGTGTAGAGATCTGTTTGGCTTCGTGGCTTAATTTGTTTGCGCTTAAACTTCCTGTGCGCTAGGGTACGGGTTTCATTGCCTATATAGGTGAGTTGGACTGCAACGTTTAGTTCTCGTTCAGAAAACAGTGGCAAATTACTGAGCTTAAAATTGCCTAATCAATCAAACTGGGTTTGGGATTAGTGGCAATGTCCTGAAAGGACATACAACTTGTGTAATATGTTTGTGTAGGGGCTGCAGTAGCACTGTAGCACTGTAACTAACACGCTCAACCTACGACCCGGTGGTTATGCGTTCAAATCTCCACAGCAGGCGAGAATTTTTTTTTTAAACTGACCCGGACATGCAGACCGACCCAGCCTACATTTGTACCAGGAAATTTTCTGGGAAATAAAGGAGACTAGCCTGGTATTGACCACATCACCCGTAAATGGGTCTAGCACCATTTACCAAGGACGTCTCAAGATATGGAAAATGGTCATTACTTTAATTTGTAATTGAAATGTTTGTGTTTTTCTGCTTTGCTGTCTTGTCCACCATGTTTAAGGTGAGTCTAAATTTTGTCGGCTTGTTTCATTGTTAAAGTAATTTAAAATAATGTATTCCCTTAGTGAATAGGTGTGTTGAGTTGAGTTGAGTTAAGAACCGACATCACTGCACTCAGGACATTCCCATACGTGTTCAGTCCCCTCGTTCAACAGCCAGCGAAGAGTCATACTACTAATCGTTCCCACCGCTATCTGATTAAAAGTGAATTTAAGCACAGAAGCCAAAATAATAGAGTGCACGATTTATTGTCTGGCATATTTCTCTGCATCTCGGGAGGTGCATACTGCAGAGTTATATATCATATAAAGTGAATAAATGAATAATATGAGGGTGAGTCAATATGTCACACAGTTCTGTGGGATGGCAGGTAAATGTAGTTGGTGGTTTCTACAGGTGTCATTAGGTGACAGCAACATCAAATTTTACATTCCCGTTCGTCAGGTGGCGCTAGGTGTCTCATGCGCATGCGCGGCGCATAAACAAAGTAGCGACTGTACTTATGGAGTGTACAACCAAAGAGCAACGTGCTGTTGTGCGTTTATTGTGGGCAAAAGGACTGCCTGCAAAGAACATTCATAAGGAAATGCTTCCTGTTTATGCTGACTACTAGCCCGAATCAAAGCGTGCTTCGTGATGTAATTCGAAGAAAACGTCCAGGACTGCTGAATAAAGGAGTGTTGCTTCTTCATGACAATGCCAGACTACATACGGCTCGATTAACTCACGAGAAAATTAACCAACTAAGGTGGGACGTTCTGGAACATCCACCTTACAGCCCCGACTCAGCCCCTGTTGATTTCCACCATTTTAGTCAACTGAAAACCCACCTTGGCGGGAGACATTTCACAAATGACGTCGAAGTTGAATGTGAAGTGAAAACGTGGTTTAGAAAACAGAGCACGCAGTTCTGTGAAGCCGGTTTGGGAGGACTTATAAAACGATGAGATAAGTGCATCAATGTTGGTGGAAATTATTTTGATAAATAAAGGGACAATATATATATATATAAAATAAACTAGTTTCAAGTTGTTATCCTATTTAGGTATTTTTCTACAGCCATTTGTGACTTACTTATTGACTTACCCTCACCCTTAAGCCGAAACAGTTACAATTCTGACTACGTGTTTTAATTATTTTAACACTCTTATACCGGAGAGTAAGATAGAATGCAAGCGAGCAAGAGGTATACCACGATACAAGTGGGGACATAACATAAAGAGAAGAACTAACAGCAGTCTGGCAGAATGTACAATCAAGTGGAGAGACAGACAGTGTTAGGGATCATGTGCAGCCAAACGTCATTGCGGAGACGGCGCCTGACTGATGGAGTGACATCTGCAGCTGTCCACACCCCAGTCTATGTCCTCTGACTATCTCCAAGATTTTCTCAACATTCTTCTAAAAGAAACCAACACACATCTCCAATGTATGTGTCTTTCCCACGATGTCATCACTCATTGTGCAGCATTGGCATCCGTACAGAAGTGATGCCACATTGTTCAGTAAGCAGAGATCGTTGCTTGCCATACTGTCTCTCTATTGTGGTTTTGCTTTTGTCGCCTTTCAACTCAAGCGTAGTCTTTCTTATAGACATAGGGTAAATTAACTCACATATCTTTCTTATAGACATTGTAAATTAACTCACATTTCTTTCTTTTAGACGTAGGGTAAATTAACTCACATTTCTTTCAAATAGACATTGAGGATAATGTCTCTATCATTAAGTTTAGTTACTTTATTTCATTATTGGCATGAAGTGATATGATCTCTTAATTACCATAGTAAATTAGTTTACTTTTCTCATTTACAGAAATCGACGAAAAGGTTCCATAAGTGGGTCGTTACTGTCTCTGTACCCATTCAGAAACACACGCACTCAAGGTGACTCCACGACTACTCTAGGGTCAGCGGGAAGTGCTCACTGCCGCCACATGCCCAACGGAAAGGTCTACTACTACGTGCTGGACAAAGGCCGGGTGCGAGAGAGCAGGACAAGATGGTCATCAGTTGAGATCCCGGTATCTGAAAGCTGTTCTGACGATGGCAGTGATACATTTCAGGTGTTGGGCAGGGGCATGAGGGAACTAACTAACCAACCTTATCTAACATCATATTATGTGTTCTTGTACTTTGCTTTCATCTTCTAATGTTGAGAGTAGCACTATAGGTATAGTTGTTTGTGCTGTTTTCATCTTATAATGTTGAGAGTAGCCCTGAAGGTATAGTTGTTTGTGCTGTTTTCATCTTCTAATGTTGAGAGTAGCTCTAAAGGTTTAGTTGTTTGTGCTGTTTTCATATTCTAATTTTGAGAGTAGCCCTGAAGGTATAGTTGTTTGTGCTGTTTTCATCTTCTAATTTTGAGAGTAGCCCTGAAGGTATAGTTGTTTGTGCTGTTTTCATCTTCTAATGTTGAGAGTAGCCTTGAAGGTATAGTTGTTTGTGCTCTTGCCGGCCTGGATTGTGATCTGGGTTTAATCTCCTGAGGAGGCCGGATTATTTTATTTTCCCGACATGGGCAACTCTGGGGTCGACGCGACCTCATGAAAATGGATGCCAGACATGTTTCTACGAATTGCCTTTAAAAGAAGTCGACCAGGAAGGGAAATGACCATTCCATCTCAAATGTTATGGCCTTGAACACGTAAAGGCCTTACACCCCCATGCAGTGTCTACTAAGGGACCTTTTACTGTTGAGAGAATAAGAATAGTGAGATGTATAGAATTACTTGTTTCAGTAACTTTTTGTGCCCTTGGCAGATCTTGAGTTACAATAACATTACTTCGTTGCAGAAAGAGTGAGAGTGACTGACTGGGACGGATGTAGCTAAAGTAACAGATAGGCTAGAGATGCGTAAAGTAACAGTTAGGTCAGAGATGCATAAAGTAACAATTAGGACACAGTTGTATAAAGTAACAATTAGATTCCACGTGGGTCGACTAGCAAGTTTATGGACACAGGGTATTGCAGACTTGGACATACACATGTATGAGGCAACGGATCGAGAATCGTTTGGACAGGCCGTGATGAGCACGACCGTCTGCAAAGAACCTGCTACTTAATAATTATGAATTCCTTAGTTTTAGTTTAGTCGACGGATCAACATCACGGCACACGGGTGTAACCCATAAGTGCCCCGTTATACGCCTAACTCAAGCCTGAGTCGGGAGAATCTCAGTTCAGTGCACGAACTCCGTAGCACCGGCGAGGATCTTGGAATACTTTGGGAAGATTTTTAACTCGAAATTTTGCCCGGGCAGCGCCGTTAGACTACTCTTTTTCGATTTCCAAATGCCAAGTGATTTTTTACGTGCGCAACAATACACACGGGCTTTCGATCTCACTACCCAGAGACCAGGGGAAATTTTGTTACTAGAAGTCCACGAGAAAAAAATCTCGGCCCTTTCCAGGGCTTGAACCCGGGACCTCCAGCACTCGAGGCGGACACCATATCTCGAGACCACTTAACCCCCTGCTTGATGATTTCTGAACTGTACCAAGTTAAGACAAGTTGGTATTGGGTTGTTTGTTGAGTTTTTACACCCGCCGTTTGACTAATTCGCTGTTATAAGGCATACAGAAAGTGGTGATGATTTAGTTTCAGTCTCGGTGGGTCAATTCTGGTGAGTCAGTCCTGGTGGGTTAGTCCTGGTGGGTCAGTCATAGTGGGTCAGTCATAGTGGGTCAGTCCTGGTTGGTCAAATGTATGGCTCAGTATTAGTGGGTCAGTCCTGGTGGGTCAGTTATGATGGGCATGCAACAACCATGTTAGTTACAGGTGTGGTGTAAGATCTCCAAGCATGAGTGCAAGACTTGGATGTTCTCACTGTCTCCATCACCATGGGGTTTACTGCGACTGTGTCTGAAAACGTGCGAGGTGTATGATCTTCAACAAGCTTCATAACAGTGGAGACTGTGAATCTCGTGGAGGAGAGAAGAAATCACACGTTCTAATATATTCAAAGGGATACTCATTGTCCTGCTGCCTTGTTTTGGCTGGGAGGACACGGTTTTTAGGAAAAACGACAAGTAGCTCTTCAGGACAATGGTCTCTCCACCAGGATAGTTCCTATAAATTTCTGGGAAGTGTCTGTAAATGGCACGTGATTAGTAAGGGAACTGTTCACATCGCCTCATTTATGTGATACTTTAGTATATGTGAAGGTCTACAAGTCCTCACCACTATGGAATTCTCTTCACCTTTTAACCTTTGTATTCTGCTGGATTCTGTGACGTTACTAATTTTTGTGTGGTTACATAATTTTATGACATTTAAAATTCGCATCCTTTAAATATTCAAAAGATCTTTCATTACTTTGTAATCAAACATAATCATAGCCTTTTCCAATCCAGGATTCTCATCGTTGTGAGTATTATTATTAGTATGATCAACAATTTGAACAACGTAGATACTGGGGTGCTTGCGGTAATTGTTACAATGCAACTTACATATCGCAGTTAGCACCGGTTGTTGGTCATACATGTAACATTCACCCCTCCCCATACTACCATCATGTATAACTAATTATCAGTATGCACAGTGGACTGGGAAAACTATTTACACCTGCTTCATTATTTATGTGTTAATATTTATTTATATAAATCTGGATTTAATGTATTTTCTTTATTTATACTATCTTATGTAATAATGATATTTCTTTATACAAATGAGATTAATATACCTTCTTTTGTTATCTAGACCCCCTTTTGTAAGAAATGCTGTCTTTATAGCACTAATTATATCAATTCTAGATTATTCTAGATTATCACTTTCTTTATTTAGAATATCATTTGTAAGAATGTTTTAATTTACACAAATATGATACTAATATATCGTCCATTCTTATCAAGACCATCTTTTATAAGCAATTTTATCTTATAGCACACATTATGTCAGTTCTTTAATAGATTATCATCAGTGACATGATGATTTTTGAAGCTCTGATGAATGTTAATAGTGGTATCATTTTGTTTTATTTTTGAAGAGGAGTATAGTATAGGCTTCACACATCACGAAGGGTGGGTTACAATGGCTAGTTAAAGTGAAGTACAGGGCCTGTTTTAACTCTGTGAGCGGCAGTGGGTATACAATGCTAGTGTTATATTTTAAACCAACCCGCACTCGATGGTCAGTATCCTACCGCCGTACTTCTCAGGAAAGTTCCTGGAACACATTTTAGAATGTTATGGCCTGGGAGCCCAAGTCAATGACAAAAGCAATAATCGAAGGGTATCCCTACATGAAATAATGTAATGGTTAGACTACATTGGTGGTGATCCATCCATCTGCATGAAATAATGTAAAGGTTAGTTTACACTGAGCATTGATGTGTCCATCATTGTATTCCTACGTACAAAACTATTATTTTTACATTATACTTAGTGTTAATTCCCCCATCATTACACCCCTACATAACATAATATAATGTTTACCTTACACTGAGTGTTGATGCTTTCATCATGGTATCCAAAAAGAACATAATATAAAGTTTAGTCTACACTGAGTGTCGATTCCCCCACAACATAATATAATGTTTAGACTACACCGAGTGTTGATACGTTTATTATGGTACCCCTACATGACATAATATAATATTTAGTCTACACAGAGTACCTCTACATAACATAATATAATGTTTAGACTACACCGAGTGTTGATGCTTTCACCATAGCAGCTCTACATATCATTATACAATGTTTAGTCTAGACCGAGCGTTGATACCTCTTTCTACGTGACACACTATAATGCTTACCATACACTGAGTGGTGATGCTTTCATCGTGGTACCTCTACATAACACAATATAATGTTAAGTCTACACTGAGTGTGTATGCTTTCAACATGGAACCCTACATGACATAATATAATTTTACCTTAACACTGCTAATGCCTCTTTTGTGGTACTCCTACATAGCATAATATGTTTAGCCTACACTGAGTGTTGGTGCTTTCATCACGGCAGGAATGCAATCTTTTACTGGGTTACTCTGCAGGTCTGCATGGCCGAATGAGTAAGAACGCGTGTTCTTAAACATCCGCTGTGCTGATGCCGAGGTAAGCGGTTCAACCCCTACACCGCACAGCTGGACTAAAACGTCCTTGACTTTGGGACGTAAATTACAAGTACCTCTGAAGTCAGAGTGGGTTCGCATGATGGCGTGGAACACTATTAATAGGAAAAGATAATCCACAAGCAAAATTCAGTCCATCACTACTATAAATAGTGTGTATGGCAGTGTTTCCCAACGTGGGGCCCACGCCCCACAGGGGGGCAATTCGATTGTTAAGGGGGGCAATTCGAAAATGGAAGAAATCGGCAGGATATAACAAAAGAGGAGACTTGAGACTGAAGTTAACTAAATTGGAACCTGACATAAAATCTCTTTGCAGCAAGCATCAAGTGCAAGAATCTCACTAAATTTAAATAATAAATAATTACTAATAATTAAAATAATATAGAAAAATCTTTCATTAAAATTATTTTGTACTAGAATTTCAGTTCTCCGTTATATGTTTTGAAAATTTACTTACAGTGTTTGCTCAATAATTTTCTATTGATTTCTTCCTAAAACCTATCATTCAAGTTTCTTTAGTGAACATTTCAATTTTTGAATATTAAAAATAATGTATATGTTGGGGGGGGGGGGGGGGAATAAGAATTTTAGAAAGGCTTTGGTGGGGCATAGCACAAAAAAGGTTGGGAAACACTGGTGTATGGACTACGCTTAAGTTTAAAGCAAGCAAGCGCAAATCAAACAAACAAACAAACAAACCGGGTTACTAGAGAGAACTTAAAAGCCTCGATGTCAGTATGTGGGACTGACATTGCCAAGCATTTGTAATAGGATATCTCCTGCTGAACTTTTTCTGACTTCGTGTTTCTCTGGCTATAGATTTCAAATACCCTATTTAACCACGTAAATATCAATATAGTTATGAAACCCATTGTCGTGAAATGCTGAATGTTAGTGATTCCCAGATCGACGACTGTATGCAGCGAATACCCAGGGAGTAGAAGGGTTAATGAAACAGAAGGATAAAACACAACGGATTGACCAGCGCATGTGTATGTAGGTCAAGGCGGGAGAGTCGACTACAACACAGGTGACCTGTATAGTGGAAAAATTGGTTTGCTACAAAGACAGACAGTATCATGGACCAGCCTATTGCGTTCTGGAGGTAGGACTGGACAGCAGAATGCGGTTTGGTTGTATTAAACAACGGACAAGTTCGAGATCAGAAATTTTCCACTGACAAGGGATAATGAAGTCTGAATTTGCTTTGTCCAGCAATGTCAAGGATTATGCGACATAGACTGACCTATAAAGAGTAGCCACTTTCTTTGTCAGTTTAGTGTGTGTATTCCCAACTGGACGAGAAGATAGAATTATGTGTCCTGTAATGAAAAGAAATATCCTCCCTTATAATGGGATAAAGTGCTTGGATGCGGATAAATTTCGATTCGTGGATTTACATTAATTCTATAAAGGAACATAGATGCCTAAATAAGGTATATTAGAGTATAGTTTTAGAATAGGAATATAGATATTAGTGAAGTGCATTTAACATTGTTTCTATTAGTAGGAATAGTATAGATGTTGGGTGAATCTTCTATCCTATGTCAGAGTGGGTTTTTTCGGAAGCCTTTTCATTTCGGCTGGAGGAAAAGACACTCACATAGGGGAGAAGAGGAAGCAGACACAGATCTCACTAATAAAATGTATCTCAACCAGGTTTCCATACCAGTGCGAGACGTATCAAATAAGAGAATACAGATGGCTGTGGTCCAGATCACTCAGTGTTGATAACCCACAAGAAAGCCCTTTGAAGTAATAAAGCACGACACTTGTGCAGGAAAAAAAGAAAGAATAGAAGTCTCACCGGAAGAATTAAGGACGACAGAGAAAGAATAATAAAGATCAGATGAGCTAATGGAAAAGCTCAAATGACTCAATCTCATAGAGTAGCAAAGTGCGTACCAAGGGCATATATCAATTACAAAATATCGAGTGTAGAACTTTTACAGAACACTAATAGAACATTTTAGAATCTCGATGTGTTGTTCCAGAATGGATTAAAGAACGCTATACGAAAACACCGAACATTCATTTTAAGCGGACAGCAAATAGTGAGCGGGTTAAGTACATTGATACAGTGGTGAACATTGTCATTACAAAGAACGGATTTATCTACAGACGCAAGCAGACGGAGCCGTCAGGGTGAGATCGTTCTGTGGTGTCTATATATCGTCCTGTACTTTAGCCGAGAGAAGAGACGAGAGAAAGACACGAAGACTATCTATCTACATCTTATCTAGCAGCCACACCAGAAGAACACTAGCAATTACACAGACAATACCCATCCATACACAAGACATAGTTTTATAAATAAATCTTTTATTTAATGTTAAAAAGAACTGTTGTCGGAGTATGTGTTGAGGGAAAACTAGAGAGAGAGTGAAAGAAAGGGATATATGGATGATAAGACGGAAGAGAGGAGTGTAGACAAAAAAAGTCAGTAACTAATCCCAACAGATAATCAGGTTAAAGATGTGCATGTTGATTCCAATCTCCTCTCGAGGAAATAACAGCACATAAAATGGTGGGAGCAGCGGGATACGTACATACATAATACTCATATGACCTAAGGCATAACAAAGCATATACAGAGAGAGGTACCGGCATATTGACACAGGCATAGCGGAGTACCTACATGTTGGGACATACTGATTGGAAGGAATATAAGTATATATTGATGACTTTTAATGGAAGGACGTCCATTGGATATATGGTGCCATTACATATATGGTAGAAACATTTCATTAATGCTGGTGACTTTGCAGTGAGAAAGTTCCAGACAGAGTGAATGTGGATAGGTGGTAAGACATTACATACCTAGTCACACGGTCACACGTCTACATAAGTCTTTATCCTATATCTCCTCTTGTGGATGAGAGAGTGGTTGTGATGTACGGTGGGGTGTCGTAGGTTTATAATATTAGATAGACATAGATAATGATATAGGTTCTAGGTGGAATATAATTGTATAGTGAGTATTTCTTTTCTGCCTTGAGGTGTCTTTACTCAACGTGCTGACTTATCTGCTGTAACTATGGCAACTCCTAAAGTAACTACAGCCGAACTGAGAGCCAACGGGGAGGCAATTGGGTTAGCTGGTACCGAGCTAACTGATTACATACAAGAAAGAGAGAGAGAGAGATTCGTAAAGGGGAAAGAGAAGACCGGAAAGCCGAGTTGAAGTGAGAAAAATAGAGGTGGAGACCAAACGAATGGAAATGGAACAAGAGGCCAAGAAACTAGAACAGGAGACCAAGCGACTGGAACTGGAACAGGAGACCAAGCGACTGGAAATGGAACAAGAGGCCAAGAAAATGGACCAGGAGACCAAGAAACTGGAAATGGAACAGAATGCCAGGAGACAAGAAATGGAACATGAATACCGCTTGAAAGAGTTAGAACTCAAGACACAAACTAAGGGTGAAATAGATGCAGCAGAAGGAAGTTCATCTTCACCTGGGGCAACCTACATGAGTGGACAGGGTTACCATGCCATGAAGTTTCCCTTGGCGGTCTATGATGAAAGTAAAGAGAAGATATTCCAGTTTTTGGATCGGTTCGAGGCTATGGCAGTCGCTATGGGACTAGATAGAACCAGATGGGCTCTTAAAGTATCCCAGTCGTTACGTGGTTCGGGCTACGAGGTCTACACACGCCTACCACCAGGACAGGAAAATCAGTATGAGGAATTGAAAGCAGCTTTGATGAAACATTATGAAGTCACAGCACAAACGTATCGGAAGAAGTTTAGATCGTCTAGACGAGAGCCGGGAGAACTATTCGCCGCCTACAGTCTGAGGCTGAAATCCTATCTCCAGAAATGGATGGACTTGGCAGAATTCCAGAGGGATTATGAGAGTCTCGAAGAGATGATGGTGGTAGACCAAATGCGAAAGCAAATGTCGAAACCTCTCAGAACCTTCTTGGGAGAACAAGGGGCGGAACGGATTGAGGTTGTGAATAAGCTGGCGGAACGATTCGTGGAAGTACATGGGGAGGCGGCAGAACTAAGTACACAAACCAAAGGTCAGGAGAAACCAGAGAAAAAGAAACATAAAAACTGGGAAGGAGAAAAAGGGGAACCTTATATAAAGCACACAGAGGAGAGTTCAGAGAAGGTGAAGGTAGGAAACCAGAGCACCTCGAATTCTCAAGCGAAACGACAGTGGTCTGAAAGGTGATGTTCATTTTGTAGGGCGGCCTCCCACAACACGAAGGACTGCAGATCGAAACCTAAAAGTTCTTACTTCGCAGCATGCAAGGTGATTCCTACATCGGTGATCACAGACAAGGCTGAGGTCGGCGAAGGAGAAAGGAACAAAAAGGACACAGGGAAACCTAGGAAGGGAACAGAGTGCACTCACTGCCAGTCGACAACACATAATACTGTGGACTGCAGATGCAAGGCAAAACACGCCAATTGCATAACCAACCTCGAGGAATCAAAAGAGGAAGGCAAGGAAACGGTCAAGGAGATGAAAGACACTCAGGACCAAGAGAGACCACCTGTGGTTGAACTTATTGAAGTCAATGGCCAGCAGGTTGTTTGTCTCTACGATACCGGTTTGGATGGGGAAGCGGTGGTGGACGCCAGCTTAGTAAGCCCAGACCAACTTACAGGGGAGACCATAGAGATACAGCCGGCAATGAGGAGTGCTGTTACCATGACGCTGCCAATCGCCAAGGTGGAGATTAAATCCAGGTACGTCACGGGCATTATTCCAGCTGCTGTATTATCTGACTCCTTATTTCCAATGATCATTGGCACGAAATATGTCTTTTTGGGGATGCCCAAACAGCAAGCCCACAAGGGAACAGTAGTCAGTGGATCTCAAGGGAAGGAAAAAGAGGCAGAGACACTATGCGACAACTCAGGGATAGGAGAATTGCATACTGCCCAGAGGAAGGATACTACGTTGCATCCTTGCTACAGGAAGCTGCAAAGAAGTGCTGAGCCACCAGAACGGGGACAGTACTTTCTGAAGAATCAACTACTCTATCGGAGAGCTGGGAGGGGAGATAACCTGCATGAGCAGTGGGTGGTTCCAGAGACCCACCGTCTTCACATTCTTCAGAGTGGACACATCATAGACGAGAATCAACATATGGGTGTCAGAGAGACCTTGCAGCAAATATCCGGCCATTATTGCTGGCCAGGAATGACCGGAGATGTACGCCGGTGGGTGAAGTCTTGTTCGGAGTGCCAGAGAGCACCACCCAACAAGCGAATTAAGAGGAAACTAGCTCTTAAAGTGGAAGACAAAGTGGAAGTGTGGAGTCCAGCAGAGACCAATATACTCCAAGTAGGATGGAAAGGACCTTATCCTGTGGAAAAGGTGGTGTCCAAGAACATCTACAAAATACGGATCGGGGAAGAGAAGAAAAATCTCCCTAGACATCTCATTAGGAAATATGAGGAGAGATCCGGGAGCAAAGCTTCACACTTTATGGTGATGGCAGCCATTGGGACAAAGGTTACCAGTCCAGACGAAGACCAGAGATCGCCAGTACAACATAGGAGGGCCTATGGGACAGTACGGGATAGGTCAGATTTACCCAACGACAGGAGGAGGGAAATCACAAGTAAGGGAAACGACAAGAGTGAAAGTTTCACCGGTAACCAAGTTCAGAAGGGGTGGGTAACGTCGGGAAAAGCGAGAATTACCCAGGACTCCAACCAAAGATTGGCTGACCAGATACAACATCGCCCAAGATGGTCCTGGAAGCAAAAGCCCAGGAGGTTTGGGAAAGACGACTCGGTCCGACGAGGACGAGGCGGAACATCCCCAGAGGAAAAACCGGGGGAAACCAAGAGGACCATGGAAGCAGTGTTACAATCAGGATGGGACAATCCGTTTGTATTGTGAGCCGTCGCTGACGCAAGTCGAAAGTAGTCGACTGAACGTACAGGAGCGAGGAGCCAACACTAGTTTCAGTCGTTAGTAGTATAGTAGGGTGTCAATTAGAGCGCCTACTGGATAATGAGATGAGCCATGTGAGGATCCAATCATATCATCAACACGTGGTGTTAATAGCTACTTCGCAGAAGCTCAACGCACGATGGATGTGATGGACGTTGTTGCTGCAACGGGACTTCACATTGGAATACTTTGGTAAGGAGAATGTAGGAGCAGATTTTTTATCCAGACATCCAGATCCAGAGGAAGAAGCCTAGGGTTGTGGATCATGGGAATCAAACCTACAGTGAGAAAGATTCGACGCGGTCTAATCTCTTAAGAGGGGGCCTATGTCGTGAAATGCTGAATGTTAGTGATTCCCAGATCGACGACTGTATGCAGCGAATACCCAGGGAGTAGAAGGGTTAATGAAACAGAAGGATAAAACACAACGGATTGACCAGCGCATGTGTATGTAGGTCAAGGCGGGAGAGTCGACTACAACACAGGTGACCTGTATAGTGGAAAAATTGGTTTGCTACAAAGACAGACAGTATCATGGACCAGCCTATTGCGTTCTGGAGGTAGGACTGGACAGCAGAATGCGGTTTGGTTGTATTAAACAACGGACAAGTTCGAGATCAGAAATTTTCCACTGACAAGGGATAATGAAGTCTGAATTTGCTTTGTCCAGCAATGTCAAGGATTATGCGACATAGACTGACCTATAAAGAGTAGCCACTTTCTTTGTCAGTTTAGTGTGTGTATTCCCAACTGGACGAGAAGATAGAATTATGTGTCCTGTAATGAAAAGAAATATCCTCCCTTATAATGGGATAAAGTGCTTGGATGCGGATAAATTTCGATTCGTGGATTTACATTAATTCTATAAAGGAACATAGATGCCTAAATAAGGTATATTAGAGTATAGTTTTTAGAATAGGAATATAGATATTAGTGAAGTGCATTTAACATTGTTTCTATTAGTAGGAATAGTATAGATGTTGGGTGAATCTTCTATCCTATGTCAGAGTGGGTTTTTTCGGAAGCCTTTTCATTTCGGCTGGAGGAAAAGACACTCACATAGGGGAGAAGAGGAAGCAGACACAGATCTCACTAATAAAATGTATCTCAACCAGGTTTCCATACCAGTGCGAGACGTATCAAATAAGAGAATACAGATGGCTGTGGTCCAGATCACTCAGTGTTGATAACCCACAAGAAAGCCCTTTGAAGTAATAAAGCACGACACTTGTGCAGGAAAAAAAGAAAGAATAGAAGTCTCACCGGAAGAATTAAGGACGACAGAGAAAGAATAATAAAGATCAGATGAGCTAATGGAAAAGCTCAAATGACTCAATCTCATAGAGTAGCAAAGTGCGTACCAAGGGCATATATCAATTACAAAATATCGAGTGTAGAACTTTTACAGAACACTAATAGAACATTTTAGAATCTCGATGTGTTGTTCCAGAATGGATTAAAGAACGCTATACGAAAACACCGAACATTCATTTTAAGCGGACAGCAAATAGTGAGCGGGTTAAGTACATTGATACAGTGGTGAACATTGTCATTACAAAGAACGGATTTATCTACAGACGCAAGCAGACGGAGCCGTCAGGGTGAAGATCGTTCTGTGGTGTCTATATATCGTCCTGTACTTTAGCCGAGAGAAGAGACGAGAGAAAGACACGAAGACTATCTATCTACATCTTATCTAGCAGCCACACCAGAAGAACACTAGCAATTACACAGACAATACCCATCCATACACAAGACATAGTTTTATAAATAAATCTTTTATTTAATGTTAAAAAGAACTGTTGTCGGAGTATGTGTTGAGGGAAAACTAGAGAGAGAGTGAAAGAAAGGGATATATGGATGATAAGACGGAAGAGAGGAGTGTAGACAAAAAAAGTCAGTAACTAATCCCAACAGATAATCAGGTTAAAGATGTGCATGTTGATTCCAATCTCCTCTCGAGGAAATAACAGCACACCCATTTGGGATATTTAATCCTTAATCTTATGCCTGGTAAGAGAGGAAGAGGAAGGCCAAAGAGAAGACGGGTGCAGGATGTGGCGGATGATCTCCAGATGGGTGTATCGGACGCGGGACGTATTGCTTATGAACCTAGGTTGTTATGAGAGCGAGGTTCTGCAAAGGACATGCTACTGAATTAATCTTTAATAGCACATGGAATTGGAGGGAAAAGATCTGAAAACAGATCTCTTATGTCCTTTAAGAGTTAAACTAGTTTGATTTTCATTGCTATTGATTATATATTAGTTCTTGTTAGGGAAAGATGATTAACTTTATTTGTACTGATAACGGTGATAACATTGTCTATGTGGTGCATTGGGTGCATGCTGGACAAATGATCTATAACATTGACAGATTCTTTATTCTCCGATGGTATATAATCCTGCTTTTTGTATTCATAGTGCAATTCCATGTATTCCTTGTTTGCCTGTGCTAATTCCATTATTATATAAAATGGGCCCTTTCCCCACGCATTGAGATGTATCTAATGTATGATGGCAGCTTCAAGATCGCCAGCAGATGATTTCGAGCACCTTAGGCGGGATTGCCAGTCGCATTCGCTACCTCTTCGTCAAAAATATAAGTAAATTATGGAAATAAGTTAATAAGGGAGACATCTACATATTATAACTGAATAGAGATTAAAGGAAAACATATCGATAATAGCAGAGACACATAAACAATACTTAATTATTACAAATACATTAACATAATGCAGAATGGTTAAAGGTGATGGCGACACGAACCATGGACAAGTGTACAAACATTAAAGAAGACACATTCGATTTTTTAACTTAAATGTTACAGATAAATTATTAGAATGCCGTGCATCATAAAGAAAATAATTGCATTCTATGAGATGATAATATAAAAGATACTCACTGATACCATGCCGTCTTGACAGACGATAGTTTGTTAAATTGTTCGTCAAAAAGGTATAACTACCATAGACGTAGCGAATGTAACCGATCAGACAAGTGTGCGCTGCAAAATGTTCTTCCACAATAGATGCATATGAACACGTGGTCATTTCCACCATCACACAGGTTAGGAATTATAATCAGTAACTGCTACCTCTCGCTTTGATTCCACTACCAGGGATGGATTTATACATCTCCATAGCATAAAAGCCTGGGCTGAATAAACTTTAACTGGCTCATAAACCTCTCGGAAACTGAAGTATTTTTTTCCATTTAAAAATCACAGTAATAGAAAGCATGGTTCTTGATAGATAAGGCAGTGGTCGGCTAATATATCTAGTAGCACAGGGCATTAAAGGCACTTTAGGCATGAAACTGCATGAGACAGGAAACTGACAAAAATCGATTCTTCCCAGCATGTTGTAGTGAGATCGACGTTCTGGATTTGACTTTCTGTGCTATGATTAACTGTTGTTTACTTTTTTTAAACTGAAGGCATCGTTGAAGAAAGAACAATATACCAAATGTCTGCGACTATATACAGGTACGTATCGAGTAGGGACAACCAATTGAGGCCACTAAGACCAGGCCGTGCGGTAGATTTTCCCAATAAGATGCAAGTCTTCGAAATGCCACCCCTTAATGATGCTAGTCTACGAAATGTCGCTCTTCCTTCACTGCGTATGCCGCCCCCCTTACAGTGATACCTGATGTGGCCACCTCTCTGTATCATAGCACGGCACCACGCTGACTAAGACACTTCATACATAAATGCGCATGCATTGTTTGACTCTCATAGAGAGTACAAGAAAGAAGGGGAGACTAGAGGACACATAAGCCAACATAAAAATGTTAGCTGGAGTTACCCCACCAGGATTCGAACCTGTAACCTCCACACAACGACAGCGCCTCGCTGCACGAACAAGTACTTCAACGTACGGTTAACTAGACGCCCAAATAGACATTCCTTTTTTGTCTACTTCTATGAGCGCGAAACAATACATACGAATGTGTTTATGAGCTGTCTCCGACTATAGCCAACATACTTTATAGCAAGACATAGCGGCAATATAACACACACCTTTAACTAATCATTGACTGCAAAAATTACAATATATTTGCCAGTTTTAGTTATTTCCAACATCAGTTAATAGTCTGTTAAGTTAGTTGCATGTTGTTTCTACAGGGCATCGCAATTAACCCCAACATTTATCGACAGGGATTTTCTAGACAATCTTGTACTTTCTGAACGGTCGATGCTAATACCATTGTGGTGATCGGCGTTGAGCGGTTTGGTTCTAACTCGCCTGCGGATTACTACAAGCTCTGATAGTCGGTAGATATAGTAAAACAGCGGGTAGACAAATTTGAGGTGCCACATAGAACCCGTACGTTTGTATTAATGTTAAGCGAGGACAATGAGCAGACAAGCTGAAAAACATCTGATGGCTGTGGATATGTGGTTTCTGAGTAAAATACAAAGAATACTATGAATAGACAGAAAAACCAATGACCAAGTCCTACAAGAAACACATGAAAATCGTAAAATGATTTTAAAAAATTAGACGTAGACAGTCAACAATTTTTGTTCACGTCATAAGAAGAAATAAACTGGAGAACTTGGTGACAACTGGCAAGATCGAGGGGAAGAGAACAAAAGGAAGGCAGAGGGGTAAATACCTGGGTGGCTTGGCTACGTGGTATGCTCGAGACAAAACCACTGAGCTGATCCACGACTCTGGTGATCGAGTGAGATGGCGAAACATGACCGCACACGCCAATCGCATGGCACATAATGAATAAACATAAATTTAGAAATATAATATGTGTACTTGCCGGCTGCCTGGCCGAGGTGTTAGCAGCTTTCTCCGTTAACCCTGAATATTCTCGTGGTCGACGTGAGCGCACGAGAATTAGAAGTGGTTCGAGTCGCCCCAGTGACTTATGAGAGTATGGAGCCGGTCGCGCAGAAAGTCGTGGCGTGCTGATGAGCGTAATCTAGCCTAGGAATCAACATACAGCTGAAAGATGCTGGTATTGACCGCAATATCCTGAAACAGGATGGAAACGCGGAAAATACCAAAATGTGTACTTACTGTTAAATAAGTAAAATGTACGTTAATAAGTATCGAACGTTGTTTCATAGCCTGCACTCTGTTTCAACAGTTGAGAGAAAGAGCAAACACTGATAGTGATTTCACAGAGCTCAGTAACAAACAGAGAAAGCTCAGTCTTCAATTTATCGTTAACCCTTTCACCAAGAGCAAACAGAACCAGATGGAATCCACTCCAACATCTGGATCTCCTAAAATGTCTAGGTCGGTGGAGATTTAGTTGTGTTTAGTGTGTGCGTGTCCATTACTTTACGATGTGTCACTTTTGCAGATTTAGTTGATACAAACTTTACTTAAGTTTTACGCCTAGAGATGTATTATACATGTTACTTAAATTCTTTCTCTGCCATATATTTTTTGTTGGTTGTTTTAAATATCACTTAAAGTCGCTTAAAACGTCGACTCCTATACCATCTTGTATTTGGCACGGCTCCTATACCATCATTTATTTGACCACGGCTCCCATACCATCTTTTATTTCGCCATGGCTCCCATACTATATTTTATTTGGCTTCTACTCCTATACCATCTCTTATTTGGCCACTACTCCTATACCATCTCTTATTTGGCCACTACTCCTATACCAATTTTATTTGGCTACTACTCATATACTATCTTTTAATTGGATACTACTACTATACTATCTTTTATTTGGATACTACTCTTATACCATCTTTTATTTGCCCACTACTCCTATACATCATTTATTTGCCCAGTCAGCCACATTTCGGAGCACATATTTCTTCTTATTTGTACACATATAAAGAAAGCAGCAGCCAAACTGAGCTTGTTGATATCTCCATATAGTTTATACATCCCAATCGGTTTGTGTCTACTATAGGACTAGGATTTAAGATAACTCAGCCCGCCTTGTATCAATCATTCAGGTTTACAGTTGAGTCGGTCAAGGATATGCCTGCAACAGAGACAGACGCTAGTTTGAACACAAAGGCCAGACGTTCGGGTCACTCCAGCATTCCATTCCAGAATGTGGTGTCTAGGTATGTACTTACATATGTATGTGCGTGCGTGTATGCTAGCCATTGTGCATGTATCCGTCGGTGTGTGGGTATTAAGTATATGTCTAGGTATGTACTTACATATGTATGTGCGTGCGTGTATCTAGTAATTGTGCATGTATCCGTCGGTGTGTGGGTATTAAGTGTGTTTCTAGGTATGTGCTTACATATGTATGTGCGTGCGTGTATCTAGTAATTGTGCATGTATCCGTCGGTGTGTGGGTATTAAGTATATGTCTAGGTATGTGCTTACATATGTTTATGTGCGTGCGTGTGTGTTAACCATTGTGCATGTGAACCGATGTGAACGATATATGAAGCCCATAAACGGGCACTCACCCGCTAATTAGGCTTCACCCCGACACCGCAAGATACAAGAGGAACATGAGATGATGAGATGAGATGAAAGGAACAGCATGAGATAGCAAAAGATGGGACGGTATGGAGTGAAGTGGTTGGGGGACTATACCCCAATAGAGGACAAAGGGTGCCAAAAGCAGAAACATATTTCCTATCTGTTCCAGACAAGGTTGAGTTGAGTTGAGGCAAGAACCGACATCCTTGCACTCGGAACATTCCCATAAGCGATCATTCATCATCTTCAACAGCCAGCGTAGAGTTTCAATACCAATGATGCCCGTTTAAATCTGATTATATGTCCGTCTTGCTTTACCTCTAAGTGATGACTGTCGACCAGATCACCTGACCAAACCCTGTTACCGCATTCTCTTCTAGACTATGACCGTCTATCTGTTCTTCCATATTATTCACGCGCTCCCAGACGACCTTCATCGCATGTGCCTTATCATTCACCACATTATCCCTCAATGATACAGCACCAGCCAATATGTCTGCTTGTTCATTTCCAACCACACAAGAGTGTCCTGGAGAAAAGCCATTTGAACAAACTAACTGCAAGACTGTTGCTGCTACTTCCACGATTTCCTTGAATATGTCAAGTGTTTTCTTCATCACAGGATACCAATGCTGTCTGCGATATCAGAGAGCAACACAATCACCAGCCTGAATGCTAATTCTACCACATGGAATAGCGATACAGACCAAGTCTTTGAAGAGAACACATTGAATGGAGTCCTTCCACATGACATCAATGCAGATGAAGCCGGGATCTCCTACGTAGAGTACGTAGTGTATTAATTCAGTAGATGTGTTTAGTAATAATAAAACGTGCCATTTGTTCATGTTCTTTGTAGAACATATATTTACAACAATCTTGTTCATATATTACAACTCACGCAAGTCATCCTTTTTCTTGCTATTTCCTGCAACTCGTCCTGCCCGTGTCATCAAAATATATGCTCAACAGTCCATTGTGAAGCTCTATGCAGCCATTGTATGTCACCTGCTGGAGTAATTCTATGCACTCCAAACAGAATGGTGGTCTCAACAGAAGAAATTACTACATACACTTTGCAGAAGCTATTTGAAAATATGAGGAGACGTGTACAGTCAAGTCTTGAGGCCCATGTGGACATTTGCAACGCCTGTTATGATGAATATTTCATCGGTACTTTCCGGCTTCCCAAAAACAGCGTTAGACTGTAGCAGTGACCATTGTAACCATGCGGGTAAGTCAATAATTAAGTCACAAACGGCTGTAGAAAAATAACTATGATAACAACTTCAGACTAGTTTATTTTTACACATACATTGTCCCTTTATTTCTCAACATAATTTCCACCAACATTGATGCACTTATCCCATCGTTTTATCCGTCCTCCCAAACTGGCTGCATAGAACTGCGTGCCCTGTTTTCTAAACCACGATTTAACTACACATTCAACGTCGGCGTCATTCGCGAAATGTCTCCCCCCAAGGTAGGTTTTCAGTGGACTTTGCCACTAGCGGTTTCCCGTAAAGCGGTGCATAGTTGCGTAGAAAAAAGTTACAAGGGCGAGTCAATAAGTAAGTCACACAGTTCTGTGGGAAGGCGGGTAAATGAAAACAGGGCACACAGATTTATGCAGCCGGTTTGGGAGGACTGATAAAACGATGGGATACGTGCCTCAATGTTGGTGGAAATTATGTTGAAAAATAAAGGGACAATGTACGTATAAAAATAAACTGGTTTCAAGTTATTATAATATTTAGTTATTTTTCTACAGCCATTTGTGACTTACTTATTAACTTACCCTCGTAATGTAATGAATTTTTACATATTTTGTGATGACATCGTGTACTTCATTTTTAATATTTGTTCTACTTACAAAGTGTAGTGAATGAGACTTTACAAACACCCTTATAATACTTTACTCTATAATGTTCTCACATAATACTATACTCTATAATGTTCTCATATAATACTATACTCTATAATATTCTCACATAATACTATACTCTATAATGTTCTCACATAATACTATACTCTAGAATGTTCTCACATAATACTATACTCTATAATGTTCTCATATAATACTATACTCTATAATGTTCTCATATATTACTATACTCTATAATAATCTGAAATAATACTATACTCTATAATGTTCTCATATAATACTATACTTTATAATGTTCTCACATAATACTATACTCTATAATGTTCTCACATAATACTATACTCTATAATATTCTCACATTATACTATACTCTATAATTTTCTCATATAATACTATACTCTATAGTGTTCTCACATAATAATATACTCTATAATGTTCTCGCGTAATACTATATTCTATAATGTTCTCACATAATACTATACTCTATAATGTTCTCACATAATACTATACTCTATAATGTTCTCACATAATACTACACTCTATAATGTTCTCATAAAGTACTATACCCTGTAATGGTCTCATGTAATACTGTATTCTATAATGTTCTCATGTAATACTCTATAATGTTTTAATATAATACTGTACTATAACATTTTCTCATATAATGTTGTACTCTACAATGTTTTAATATAATACTGTACTCTATATTGTTCTCATATAATACTATACTTTATAATGTTTTAATATAATACTGTACTCCATAATGATCTCATATAATACTGTACTCTATAATGTTTTAATATAATAATGTACGGCACTGTACGCTATAATGTTCTCAGTATAAGACAGTACTCTATAATGTTCTCATATAATACTGTACTCTATAATGTTCTCACAGAATACTGTACTCTATAATGTTCTCACATAATACTATACTTAATAACTTTCTCCTTGTTTGTTCTCACCAGCTTGATAAAATAAATTATCACTGTAGTTTGCATTTCAACCGGCCCTTTTTATTTGCAGTGAAACTAATGATGACACCATCCAGCCACCAGGCAACACCCACAAATCCACATCAGTAAAATCATCGCCGCTGAAAACCCCATCAATAGAATCAACCACACGGACAGACACACTAGCAGTCCAACCACTGTCACCCCAAGCTAAGGACAGAAAGATATCAATGTCATCTTTTCTCTCCAAATTACCTACAAAGACTGCAGCTTCGACTGATAAATCAACAGCACTGAAGTCAGCATTGAAAGATACAACATCAACTTCACCATCCAAAGTAACAGCGCCAACCACCACATCAAATTTCCCTTTGTTGTCGGCATTGAAGAAAAAAACAGAAGCACATAATTCCATGCAAAGTAATCATAACTCTGTAAAGAATCAGTTAAAAGACAAGAAATCGTTAGCTCCCTTGATTACTTTTGAAGAATGTTAGACAATTTGTGTGTCGTGTTTCCATTACCCCTATAATGTTCAGCCACGGAAGAGAAGTTATAATTAGGGATTCACTGAAGCCTCTGATTAATAATCATGTGACGGAAACAGCCACATTTCGATATTAATTTGAAAAGGGATTATTGTCTATAGGAGATAATGGCTAACAGACATAATAAAAGTTTGTTAATGCTACTGTAAACATGCTTGACAAATACGGATAAGTTAACAACACCATTACACTGTGATTGTTGCGAGAACAACGACAAATGTCCATTTTTTTTATATACCTCTCGTTATGCTTATTAAAATGTATGTATGTATGTACTTGGATAGTACTGAAAACAAGGAGTTATAACAGATAGTTACAAAGAGTTGAGTTGACATAACAGCATTTGGCACATTGCCACAAGCTGTCAGTCCTGATGTTCGGCACATTGCTACACGATGTCAGCCCTGATGTTCGGCACATTGCTACACGATGTCAGTCCTGATGTTCGGCACATTGCTACACGATGTCAGCCCTGATGTTCGGCACATTGCTACACGCTGCCAGCCCTGATGTTCGGCACATTGCTACACGATGTCAGTCCTGATGTTCGGCACATTGCTACACGATGTTAGCCCTGATGTTCGGCACATTGCTACACGATGTCAGCCCTGATGTTCGGCACATTGCTACACGATGTCAGCCCTGATGTTCGGCACATTGCTACACGATGTCAGCCCTGATGTTCGGCACATTGCTACACGATGTCAGCCCTGATGTTCGGCACATTGCTACACGATGTCAGCCCTGATGTTCGGCACATTGCTACACGATGTCAGCCCTGATGTTCGGCACATTGCTACACGATGGCAGCCCTGATGTTCGGCACATTGCTACACGATGTCAGCCCTGATGTTCGGCACATTGCTACACGATGTCAGCCCTGATGTTCGGCACATTGCTACACGATGTCAGCCCTGATGTTCGGCACATTGCTACACGATGTCAGCCCTGATGTTCGGCACATTGCTACACGATGTCAGCCCTGATGTTCGGCACATTGCTACACGATGTCAGCCCTGATGTTCGGCACATTGCTACACGATGTCAGCCCTGATGTTCGGCACATTGCTACACGATGTCAGCCCTGATGTTCGGCACATTGCTACACGATGTCAGCCCTGATGTTCGGCACATTGCTACACGATGTCAGCCCTGATGTTCGGCACATTGCTACACGATGTCAGCCCTGATGTTCGGCACATTGCTACACGATGTCAGCCCTGATGTTCGGCACATTGCTACACGATGTCAGCCCTGATGTTCGGCACATTGCTACCCGCTGCCAGCCCTGATGTTCGGCACATTGCTACACGATGTCAGCCCTGATGTTCGGCACATTGCTACCCGCTGCCAGCCCTGATGTTCGGCACATTGCTACACGATGTCAGCCCTGATGTTCGGCACATTGCTACCCGCTGCCAGCCCTGATGTTCGGCACATTGCTACACGATGTCAGCCCTGATGTTCGGCACATTGCTACCCGCTGCCAGCCCTGATGTTCGGCACATTGCTACACGATGTCAGCCCTGATGTTCGGGCACATTGCTACACGATGTCAGCCCTGATGTTCGGCACATTGCTACACGATGTCAGCCCTGATGTTCGGCACATTGCTACACGATGTCAGCCCTGATGTTCGGCACATTGCTACACGATGTCAGCCCTGATGTTCGGCACATTGCTACACGATGTCAGCCCTGATGTTCGGCACATTGCTACACGATGTCAGCCCTGATGTTCGGCACATTGCTACACGATGTCAGCCCTGATGTTCGGCACATTGCTACACGATGTCAGCCCTGATGTTCGGCACATTGCTACACGATGTCAGCCCTGATGTTCGGCACATTGCTACACGATGTCAGCCCTGATGTTCGGCACATTGCTACACGATGTCAGCCCTGATGTTCGGCACATTGCTACACGATGTCAGCCCTGATGTTCGGCACATTGCTACACGATGTCAGCCCTGATGTTCGGCACATTGCTACACGATGTCAGCCCTGATGTTCGGCACATTGCTACACGATGTCAGCCCTGATGTTCGGCACATTGCTACACGATGTCAGCCCTGATGTTCGGCACATTGCTACCCGCTGCCAGCCCTGATGTTCGGCACATTGCTACACGATGTCAGCCCTGATGTTCGGCACATTGCTACACGATGCCAGCCCTGATGTTCGGCACATTGCTACACGATGCCAGCCCTGATGTTCGGCACATTGCTACACGATGTCAGCCCTGATGTTCGGCACATTGCTATACGACGTCAGCCCTGATGTTCGGCACATTGCTACACGATGTCAGCCCTGATGTTCGGCACATTGCTACACGATGTCAGCCCTGATTTTCGGTAACCAGGGGGTGTTTCAATACTAACGACACCAGCTGCAGTCTTATCGTCTCCCCGCCTGCATCCCTCACTTCCCTGGAGTGCCGGGTGTCGACCAGATCGCCGATCACTGCCAGCCGCACCACTCTCTACAGGCAATGATGGTGTATCTGTTTTTCCATCCTGCACCAACACCCCACCTAGCGATACAGACCCAGCCAATCCGTCCGCCCGCTGGCCTCCCAGTCCACCAGCATGCCCTGGAAATATATGTACCTTGGCAGCAAAGACAGAGATACAAGTATATTCATTAGATACAAATACATTCCAACTAAAGAACAAACTCTCTTCCCTTACGATAAAATGAACACACAACGAAATTTGTCCATTTAGTACCTGAACCAGGGACAACTGTTGTCCAGCATGATACCTCACGACTACTTCCAGGGGCAACCGCGGCTGAGTAGTTTACGGTATCCACTTCAGACGATATTGCATTCAATCACAGGACTGGGTTGGGAATTTTTCCAAGAAACTAATATTACACGTCTTCTTGATCTCTAAAGGTACTGAGGTAGGTTACCAACCACCTTTGAACAAGAGACAACAATAGAAGGTCCAGTGAACAGGTAGCGAAAGTTACAATCCCAAGGTAGCTGAAGATAGCAAAGAATAGTCCAGCTGTAGTCAAATTTTTAGGAAAGAAAACCAACCCACGGATTGATAGAGCTCATTAGCTTGGACGCATTCAAACTGATGATCTTTGTAGTCGTCACCGAGTTCTCCGGTGCTTCTGTTCTTATATATGACTAATAAACATTCGTTGTCTTCCTTCTTATAGTTGTCTATAATGTTCTATTTTCCAGGCAATGGTTGTTATTTACGAGAGTGTTTCAGAAAGAATGCACCATCTTTTGTCTCAGCTAATAATGAAGATTGAAGACGTGCAATTTCGCTCATTTCAAACGGGGCATGTGCCGATTGTGTGCTCCAAATTGCAACCCAGCCGGCCAAATAATGCTCCAGCTGCACTAAACTATTGAAATGAAGCGTATTAGCAACTTGCTTTATAAGGAACATTTGTGACACAATTTCTCATTGCCGAGAAGTAAACTGTTGTAAACATTCACAAGCGTCTATGTGATGTGTATGGTAGTTTAGCAGCAATACGTTAAGTGTGACAACGCCTTATTATGTCCATTCTTAAAAGTTACCACTCCAGGCTTTCTGTTGTCTGCGTCTTCATCCTGTTGTCTTCGGCCACAACCTGGAGGATAATTTTTGACAAAGCGCATTGATATGTAAGATGGCCGGATCAGGCAAGGTTTCGGTGTTTCACTACTGACAAGGATCATTCTTGGTAGCCTGTATATATTGTTCCTGAAAAGACCTGGCACTGTCGTTAGAATCCCATACACACACACACGCACTAGCGCTGGGTGAGGGGTATGAGTTTGTCTTTATTGATCTTCTTCTTCTTCAGCGTTCCGAGCCATTGAGGTTCTTTGCTGCAGATACAATCCGTCTCCATTCATCTCTCTGGTTGACCTTCTCTTGCCAGTCGTTGATTCCAAGTGCTTGTAGGTCTGTATATATATTATCTCTCCACCGTCTTCTTGGTCTACCTCGGGGTCTGCGGTCATTTATTTCCTGAGTGTAAGCGAGTTTTGTTTCCCTATTGTCTTCCATTCTTTTTATATGCCCCAGCCATTGTAGTCTATTAGCCTTCATGATACCAGTGATTAGCGGGGACTTAAACATATCATAAATGTCTTTGTTACTTCTTCTTTTCCACTGTCCACTTTGTGTATCCCTAATGGGTCCAAAGATGCGTCTTAAAACTTTGTTCTCAAAGGTTTGTAACAAGACTTCGTCTCCTTTCGTTGTACTCCAGGTTTCAGAGCCATACAGCACAACTGGTCTGATCAGTGTTTTGTATATTGTGATTTTGGTGTTACGAGATAGCGCATTTGATTTTAGTAGATGTTGTAGTGCATAGTATATCTTATTTCCAGAATTGATTCTAGTTTGTATTTCTTCCCTTATGATGTTGGAGCAGTTGAAGATTGTACCCAGGTATTTGTATGTTTCAGTTGTTTTAATTGTCATATTATCTGTTTGTATGTGGCTAGAGGTTTTAGCCATTCCTTCTCTTGAAATTACCATATATTCTGTCTTATCTTTGTTGATAACCAACCCCATCTGTTGGGCTTATTCCTTTAAGTATTTTCAATGTCGTTTGTTCATTTTCCCCGATAATATCTATATCATCTGCATAACCAAGCAGCTTGAATATTCCTCCAATATCACATTCATCCTTTATCTTCCTTACAACTTTCTCTAGAGCCAGATTGAAGAGTAGCGGCGATAGTGCATCACCTTGTTTCAAGCCAGATGTTATTTGGAAGGGGTCTGATTTCCTGCCTTTATATGTTACTACATTATAAGTATCTTCCATGCATAATCTGGTCATGTTGATTAACTTTCTTGGTATTCCAAATTCCCGCATAGCATTCCATAGACTATTCCTATGAACACTATCATAAGCCTTTTTAAAATCCACAAAAATGTTATGGAGATCTCTTTTATAATCCCAATTTTTCTCGGCTATTTGTCGTAAGATAAATATCTGATATATTGTTGATCTGTTTTGGCTAAAACCCGCCTGGTAGTCACCTAATATGTCTTCTGAATATGGTTTTAGTCTATTTAGTAATACTGCGGATAGTATCTTATAGCTTGTGGACAGTTGTGATATTCCTCTATAATTTTCATATTGGAACTTGTCTCCTTTCTTAAAGATAGGTATGGCTTTATTGATAGTCTAGTGTATTTCATAACAAGCTCTAATCAAGACTATTGAGACTTTCAATATTCCTGTATTTGACATCACTTAAAGGTGACATTCCCTGCTTGTCATATTTTTAACTATACGTTTGTCACTTAAATTATTTGCAATGTTGTAATAATTATAAAATACATATGTTTGATATCAACTTATTTATACTACTGAATAAAACCAGACAATCGAGAGAAAGGTCGATATATGTCTTTATATTTAATTACCAAATTACAACACAATCGTCCTACCAACTCTATTTTATCAATGCCAAACTTGGACAATGACAGAAAAAGAGAAAAGAAAAATCACAACAGAAATGAGATTCCTGAGAAGAATACTCAATGTATCAAGAAGAGATCAGAAATGAAGAAATCAGGACTAAAGAGGGGGATACAGCTTGTGAGGTATTAATATTTTAGACGAGGAGATACCTAATGGGATCCCAATTGGGAGGGGCTATCATCCTCATATGCTTTCATTAAGACCTGTTAATGGCTCGTTGTCCCCCACGTGAAGTTTCCTACTATAAGTAAGTTCCCTTCACGAAAATAACAAAATGATAATAAAGTTAATAAGTGTAGGGTCCGATCGAAAGCGTGGGGATCAAGGAACTTTACTACTGACCCCAGGGAAGGAAGTACCCCATGCACTCTATATAAAATTGGGTCATTATGTATATCTCCTCCCTCACATGTAATCCCCAGTCTCTCAGTAAATCATGAATGTCAAGACATCTAGGGATTGACAGGACATACATGAACATTAGTGGACATCCAATGTATGCACATAACAAACAACGTTAGAACATAACATGGTGTACTGTGTATACATACAGATAAAGTTGTTACATAACAAGGTGTACTTTTAGTGTAGAACAGACATAGTTGTCGTTGGACAAGATGTAAACCAAGAATCCTCAAAATTTTTGGTATTTATTAAAGTAATACAACAACAGGAAGTAATGCATGAATGTTGGTATTGTACAAATTACAATGGTCACTGTCGTAGTAATCCTTTATTACTTTAGTGTCGTCCTGGAGTGAGGGGAATCAACACCCCAATATTATTGTCCTAGAGAAACCACCAGAATCCGTCCACAAAACTCCTTCAGTCTGCAGACACCTCTTTCTTACTCTCACTCACCCCTAGATCATGCCCCCTCTCACTCTTCCCCAACACAACATACTCAACAACTCTAGCTTTAACAAATAAATACAAAATAATTTATTAAAGCAAAGAGTATGTGTGTGAGAAGTGTGTGTGTGTAATGTGTAGAATGTATGTCGAATTCTAGTGTGTCTGTAGATTCAGAGCAGCAGATCAGGAGCCAAGTCAGATGATCATCATAGCAAGGGTACGCCACAGCATGATAGCTTAGTACGTGAACACCTCACCCATTGATGCGTCTCTTCTTCCAGACGTTGACTTTCTCCGGGATCCACTGGGTCGACTAGATGCATGATCCTCCGAAAATAGTTATTGTATAACCTTAATCATGGATCTGTCACTCACTGTAAAGACTAAGGTCCCTATAACTCAGATAAGTACGGATCTCTGTACCGTGAAAACTAGGTTTCAATGTCACAGGTCTCACATTTGTTCTAATCCATTTTCATAGATTGTCACACACAAACGGTTCTAAAGTACTTCTTCACTGTACTAAATTATTCCACGAGAACGCCATGTTCAATGTTCTTTTCTATTCACTAGTGTTCAGTGGTATGTGGTGAAGAAACGAGTATCACCCAACCTGGGTGAATCCCTATTGTAAATGAATCGTTTATAATGTTTTGCTCAACTGAGCCAGTTTCGTATGGACCCTCTGGATCCTAGGCCTAGCATAAACAGTGCTGACTGTACTTTCTTCTGGGTATTTATTCATCTTATAAAATAAAGTGAATGTTCATTTGATGTTCTTCTTAATGAGAGTTGACCTCCATCAAACCCAGTGTAGAGCTTCCTCATAGACGTAGGGGAACCTGTCAGAGAAAGAGACCACATCTGGTGAAGGCCGCCTGATACTTATCCCTACTAGCTGAATGTAGGCCTACTGCCTTGCTCAGAGATTTATCAGTGAACTAAACTCTGTCATGGATCAGAGTGGCTCATCACCTCAATCTGAATCAGGTTAAGACAAGGAAAGACCAATAGACATAGTGCAGAACCCCAGTAGGCACCCCACTGGAAGATCCCACTATTGGACATTTCCCCCATCTCCCAACCCACTACACTATTCTCACCAGCAGAGCTAATTCTTACGTCACTCTAGCTAGTTTTAACAAGGCTACTGCTTATATTAATTAGGCCTAAATATACTATCTATAATACCTTATGCAACACCGCATCACTCCTGAATGACATCTACAATTTGCCATAAAGACATATGTTATTTAATGTTAATTAAATCGAACACATTAGATGCTCTCCGAATTTCCTAACAGCGGTACAGAAACACGTCAGCTTAAGTCAACGTTCTTGTCTACACTACTGTACACAAGTCTTGTTTTTGTCAAAGAGCCGGGAGTGTTCCAGTGAAGTTCTTTGAAGTCAATACATCAGATGTTCCAGGAGCAGATTATCCATTTCAGAATAAGTTCTCTCCCTTTGTTTAATCAATGCAACAAGAGTAGTTTCCCCTTTTCTCTCAACAGCCCCCGTCTCTCTTTGATCCCGCTGGTCGGCAAAATAACCTCGACATATTTTCTGTCTACCCAAGAATTCTCAAGGACGGCGGTGCTGTTTCATCTCCCGACCACTCGTAGTAAACAACTGCAGCTGTGAATCAGAATGTCTGTATTATCTGTATCATCTGATTGTTAATCTGCAGTGATTTCACGACAGTCACTCCAGTGACATGATCAACCCCCTTAGTAAACCCATTATCTCAATCTAATCATTGTAGCAAAAACAGCAATAGGTATCTAAATGACTGCTATAAAGTGAGTGCCTGTGGAATAAACTGAGGGTCACTGGAAGTGGTGTTCATGTGGAGAGCTATGCTGTTGGAGGTACCTTATGACATAGTTGGTTTTCCCCATTGGTGCTGCCTCTGGTGTCCAGGTTTATAAGGTTAGGTGGAGGTGTTCGGCTGATAGGTAGAAATTACTGCTGGAGGTTTCGAGTAGCCACGCATGTCGTAAGAGGCGGCTAGGGAGGCTTGATGGTTCCGTCGCCCTGCTACTGAGTGAGTGCGTGGCGCGACACTGTGAGCTGTGAGTTTCGTGTGAAATGCTTTTGAATCTGCCCGAGGTTTTTCGGAACGTGACTGCATGTTCGGAGCGATGGCGGATGGCTATGTCCCAGAGTTTACCGGTTTTTGCCTTATGCAGAAATGCGTGACTGCTGGGCTTCTGATTGACTGCGACTGCCATCGACGATGAACTGTATTTCGTGGACTGTGTGATTGCAGATTCCATCAGAAATGAACTGGGTGTTTTGTGGGGGACTATTGTGTTGACATTCTGGTGGCGGCATTATGCACAGTGCATCTGTGCGGGCTGTTGTTTGTCGAGACTCCTGTGTTTTCCACTTTTCACATTGGGCAGTGGGGAGCGTTTTGTATGATATTCACTGGCACAGGAACGGAGCATAATGGGGACGACCCGTTGCTGTGAAGTTGGAACTGCGACTAACTAACTAACTAACTAACTAACATGTAGTCCCCCGGGAGTCCATAAACTGGGATAATGCCAAACGGTTTCTTTTTTTAAAAAAAGTAAGAACATACCGTCCTTTAGTGGCTGAGGGCTGGCATGTCGGCACGGAAATAATTCTCTTTGCCCAAACAGTGTGAGCATCAGCTTCTATAGACAGGCCAACGCATACCTTCTGGAACAGTGCAAACAAAACCCACCTGGGTAAGCATCTCATACATATATTCATTTTTCACAAACCTACATGCATTATTTACAAAACATACATAAAGTAAGGAAAAAAATGGGGGTGTTGATAATAGGGGGAGGCTAGGATGTGATTCCACTCACAGGTGAGATCACTATTCTCCTCTCCCTAACCTTAAGTTAGTAAAACACCTGTTGGAGTGAGACCATTATTTACTGATAAATCAGAGTGGTCCTCCAGTGATGTCTTAGTTTCCTAATGAGAAAAACTCATGACGATATAATGATATTAAGACGAAGAAAAGTCAGACATGTGATCTTGTCCAGTTGAGAAAAAGGTAGGGTCAGATCAAGACAACAGTAACCAAGCATGTCATGACAGATATCTGCTAAAGCACTTTTTTTTTTTTTTTGCATATCCTTTACAGGACATCGCTGCCAACACCAGCATCGTTCAGTGGTATGTTGATTTCTTGGCAAGATTACGCTCAGTAGTTTGCCATTGCTTTCTAAGCGGCCGGCTCACATACCCCGTAAGTTACCGATGCGATTCGAACCACTGCTGATTCTCACCGTCATCACGTTACCGACGAGAGTATACGAGATTACGGACTTGTTGAAATTCTGCATGTCTAGATGGATGTCTCTCTGATGGGAGATACCTTGAAGAGATTAGAACAAGAATAGCCATGGCAAAAGTAGCCTTTAGCAAGATGAAAAACGTACTGACCAATAAAAAGATGTCAATTGAAACGAGAAAAAGAGTGTTGAGATGCTACACAGAACCTGTACTCTCATATGGATGTGAATCTTGGACAATGAGCAATCAGGCTGAAAAAACATCTGATGGCTGTAGAAATGTGATTTCTGAGGAAAATGCAAAGAATACCACGGACAGCCAGAAAGACCAATGAACAAGTTCTTCAAGAAACAAATGAAGATCGTAAACTGATTAGAGACATTAGACGTAGACAGTCACAATTTTTGGGGCATGTTATGAGAAGAAATGATCTGGAGAACTTGGTGACAACTGGTAAGATCGAGGGGAACAGACCAAGGGGAAGACCTAGAAGCAAGTATCTGGATGGCTTGGCCTTGTGGCATGGTCGAGACAGAAACACGGAGTTGATCCACGACTCTGGTGATCGAGTGAGATGGCAAAACATGACCGCCCACGCTTACCGGCATGGCACATGATGGATGGATGGATGGAGATGGATGCAGTGAGTGATATCGGCAGGTTAAAGCAAAGCATGTTGAAATGTGCAGATTAAACCAAGACATGATGCATGGCCCTCTAACACCCTATCAGCATCCTGTTTCTGTCCTATAAGATCTGGCTTTCTTTTCTCAAGAGTTAGCTCTGACCTTCAAGTGCTTTTATCCTCTTTTATTATCATCATCATTACTGATTCAAATGCCTGTATGACAGGGGGAGGTTAATTCGACCAACTCCTTCATCAGGAAAAGTAACAGTTATGAACTAACATTACATATAAAATTCTCATAAGGAAAATACAAAATATCTTTCATGAACACTACAAAAGCCATAACATAGATTATGCATCCAATATTCAGTATTTCAGATACAATGACATGTGTCTCCCCTAGCTTTTCTTCTTTGAATAAAGGGATTGAAGACAATGGTATTTAACCCATCAATTGCTGTAAGCCAGTATCGTGCACACCCTTCAGTTAAAGTCTGCGATCTGGCCGTTTATCTGAATGCATTGTGGCAGATAATGAACACAATGACAATATAATCATCCGTCCTATTGGGGTGATTCTATCATGGAGTGCACGTCTAATAACATTCGAGTAGAAGGTGCATCTATTTTTCGTTATCACTGAGCATTCATTCTCATGAAAAGAACAATGGCAATGTTTACATAGCATTCTCACGAAAAAGAGGTACAAAAGAGTCACATGATATATTAAGAATAATGTGGGTCTTTGCACAAGAAGATTAAGAGATAGACTCCTAGAATCATTTAATCTTGTAGAATCATCAATGCATAGAATGTTCGTTTGAAATGGGCATTATAAATGCACTGAAAAAAGACAACTATATGCATTTAAGACGGAATAGCCTACTTTTGCATACAGACTTTGCATTCGTAAAAGAAAGGTTCTAACCTGGTGTGTGCAGAAATGAAACCAACCTGGCGTTGTACCAGAATTTACTTTCGAACAGGAACATTGTTATGGCGCATAAATAACATGGTTACACCATTATATACATAAAAACTGCATTACCTTTCCGGTTAGGAATGTCAGTTAAGGACATCTGGTGTTTGAGCCCATACTGGGAATAGCCAGAATGGTCACTTTCACGTCCTAACTAAAGTATTGTTGACACATTGCAAGCTTGACTGGCACTGAGCTGGGATCTTCTGTCCAAATTTTGATCTTGACATGCGTGGGCGTTTCAAATCCCGCTCAGTCCAAATTCTTCGCTCAAAGCCCACATGTTCTCCCGTCTCGTCAGAAGTATGGTGTTTCAATGTGGTCATGTATTTTATAAAGGTCGACAAATTGTGGGTGGCTGTACAGTATGTGACAAGGCTCCCGTCTAAAGACAGTTGATCCCGAAGATAACTGTTACCTCAGTCAATCACAATTTTCCGACTCCAGGTTCTGATGCTTCCTGCTCTCCATCTCTTGTTGTTCATCAGCAATTGGATGTCGACTTAAGAAGTCTACCCCCACATTCCCTCTTCCAGGAATATACTCTATTTAGAATGAATATGGCTGTAAGAGCAACCATCATCTCATTAGTCGTGCATTTGATGCCGCCAGAAACCTTAGTGGTTGGTGGTCACATTGTACTATGAAATGCTTCCCATACAAATATGCCTGAAACTTCTCCAGGGCCCATACCAGAGCTAGACATTCCCTTTCGAGCACCGAATAATTTCTCTGAGCCGCATTCAGCTTTCTACTGGCATATGCAACAGGAAAGAGTTCTGAATTCTCATCTCCTCTTTTCTGAAGCAGGGTCGCCCCTATCCCAATATTGCTTGCATCTGTCCGTAGCGTGAATATCCGGTTGCGATCTGGCAATAGGATAACTGGTTTGGTGGTCAATGCTTGCTTAAGAGCTGTATAAGCTTCTTCACATTCAGCCGATCAATTGACTTTCTCTGGATTCCCCTTTCGAGTTAGGTTCGTCAAAGAAGCAGCCAGAGAATTAAAGTCCTTTATGTATCTCTGATAAAATCCGCACAAGGATACGAATGATCTAACATCCTTCTTTGTTCTTGGGCGTGGTGCCTTTCTCAGCTTTTCAATGTTTCCCTCGTTAGGTGTCATGAATACCTGAGATATCTTGTGACCAAGAAAATCCAATTGCTCGAACCCTACCTGACATTTCTTGGGTCTTGCTGTCAATCCAGTTTCCTTTAAACGTTTAAATACAAGATGTAGAGCTTCCGCGAGTTCGTCAAACGTTTCAGTTGCTATTAAAATATCATCCATGAAATTGTTGACATCAGGATGATGTAATGGTTCAGTAACTTCTTCATCATGCGGGTAAACACACTAGGAGCATTACTCAATTCAAAAGGAAGAACGTTAAACTCATAATGTCCATCAGCTGTACTGAAGGCCAACCATGGTCGAACTTCCGGTTTTACTGGGATCTGATAATATCCCTTACTGAGGTCAATCCTAGTGAAGTATTTGGCTTTGCTGAGTCTGGTGAAGAGTTGATTCTGATCCTGTAAAGGTTCCGCTTGAAACTCGGTCATAGCGTTGAGCTGTCGATAGTCGATGCACAATCTATGCTCACCATTAGAGTTCCTCAGTAACACCACACTCGCACTGTAAGGTGACCCTGAAGGTGATATTATTCCCGCTAAGAGAATTTGCTGTATTTCCTCCCTTAAAATGTTACCTTTGGCATATGGGACCGGGTAAGTTTTGACGCGCACATGAGTTGAGTCTATCAATTTCATGTCAAACTGTACTAAATTAGTAAGTCCTGGCTTGTTTGTCAGTATCTCTGAGTAAGTAGCCAAAAGATCCCGAATCTGCTGTTGCTGATCCGGTGGCAAGGTAAGGTTACCCTCTACGTCTTGAAATGTCTCTTTTGGTTCCAGAATATACTCAATTCCCATTGTGTCCCCCTGGTTTACTTCCGTAGCCACAGACATAGCCATCAGAGGTGCAGTCTCGGTGGTTGAGGGCCTTTCATTATATTTCTTCAAGTGGTTTATGTGAAATACCTTAATCTTTCCTCTGACATAAATTTTTTAATTGGTGCGAGAGATTTTCTCAGTCACCACATATGGTCCTTTTCATCCAATTTGCAATTTTTTCTGACTCATAGGAATTAATAACAGAACTTTCTCTCCCACCTCCAACTCTCTGTCCTTTGCTTTGCGGGTGAAATAGCGTGCAATTTTTCGTCGAGCTTGACGAAGATTGCCATTCGATAATCGCCATCCCTGTTGGAGCCGATTTTCAATTCCGCCACATAGGTTGATGCAGTCACTACTGTATCATCTACTTGGTCGTCAGTCCACGTCCTGTGTAAAGCTTCAAGTGGCTCTTTGATGTGTCGTCCAAACAACACTGTTGCTGGAGCAATTCCTGTTTAGTGGTGGGGTACCTCGCGGTAAGAAATAGAGCTGCAGGTACATATATATCCCATTCCTCTGGCTTCTCCTGAGCTAATTTCCTCAGTAAAGTGATGAGGGTGCCGTTCCAGCGTTCCACAGTCCCATTACCAACCGGGTGGTAGGGGCTAATACAGATCTGCCTGGATTGGAAAAGCTTGAATACTTCCTCCATCAGCTTCCCTTTAAACTGCGAACCATTATCAGTTAGGATTCGAGTGGGGAATCCCAATCTGGTGAAAATTCCAAGTAACGCCTCAGCTATATGCTTCGCGTCACTGGAAGGGATCGGTACCGCTTCCGCCCACATCGTGCAGGTATCTACTAAAGTAAGATTGTATCAGTTCCGCCTCTTTGTTCTGTAGAGTGGACCTACAATGTCAATTGCCAATTTTTCTAATGGTGTACTTGTTATGGGCACGTCTCCCAGTGTAGCTGGTGCTGTCCAGTGTTTAGGAGCAACCTTTTGAAAACGCGGACATGATTTGACATAACGATCAATGTCTGCATTTATGCCGGGCCAGTAATAATGGGTAGAGATACGACGTATACAGGCATTGATCCCCATATGTCCACTATACGGTTGATTGTGTCCCATATCTAGGATTTGATCTCTATAAGAGGAAGGGACCACAAGCTGTGAATACTCGAGTCCTCCTGTTCCTGCCCGTCTGTAAAGCAATCCATGTTTCATAAACATCTCACCTTTTTGTGGGGGTGAGTGAGCTCTTGGTAGTTTTCTAAAACAAGGCGCCAAAGTGTTGTCTGCTGCCTGGGCCTTCCTTAACTATTCTGGATGAGGGTTACGTGTTGATGTCGTGGTAGTAGGAGCTGTCTTCGCCTGTTGTCTCGTCATCATGGCAGAAACAAACATGGGTTGTACAGGATTTCCCAAATACACATAGCGACACCCAAGAATCACAGGATAGATTAGGTCTTGACAGACCGCTGCCTTGATTTCGCCCTGCACAAATCGTGAGGATTTACTAACCCTTGCCACCGGAAATGACATGGGAGCAATGCTTTTCATAGACCCCTGGAATACGACTGTTTCCTCTGCAATTTGTTCCGTATTTATCAATGAGGCAGATACAATCGCATCGTAAGCAGACCGGTATCGTAGAGACACGGGATTGAGTATCCATTGAGCATAATGGATTCAACCACCGGAGTTCTGGAGTTAGTGTGTTCGTGGTTCTCCTGACTTGATGTTCCACCAGTGTTCACCCTTTCCTCCTTCAGTTTAGTCAGACAGGCTGCAGTGTGGAGAGGTGGAACACGTTTACACGTCTTGGTATAGTGCCCTTTGTCTTGACATTTTAAACAGTACACCTGCCCCTCTTTCTTTCCCTGATGAATGAATTGGTGTGTGGTAGTGCTGTCCTTGTCTTGTGGTTTGCTAGCATCTGATTATTATTATCTTCCTTATGCCTAAGAGCTTTTTCAAGAATAGGAGCCCTGTTTTTATGGTGCATCCTCTCACTTTTGAGATTTTTCAAACTTGTCAGCCAGAAATATGATGTCCTGTAATTTCTGAGCTTCATGCTGTGTTAAAAAAATGCCTTCATTCTGCAGACAATGTTTCTTTTAATTGATCAATAATGATCATTTCTCTTAAACCTTTATACGTGTCGGGAAGCTTCCTAAGGACCTCCACTTGTATAAGTAGTTTTTCATCCTTTCTACCAAGCATGCAAAGTTCTCCCCAGGCTCCTTCTTTGCAGATTTGAACTTCCTCTTATAAATCTTACCGTCAACTTCAAATCTGGCCAGTAATGCGGTTTTGAGGATGTCATAGTTGTGCTGTTCCTCTGGAGTCAGTCTGGAGTCTTTCATACACATTTCCTCGCATTCTCTGGAATAGTGTGACACACCATCTTCCAGGCTCCAGCCCACAGGTATAACACATTTGTTCAAATCTCGATAAATAGTGATATGGTTCCTCCTTGTTTTCACTGAAGAGTTCCAAGGGAAAGACCATTGCACCAGTTTGATGATGAGAGGTTTCTGGACCAACATCCACCATAGGAGGAATTGGAGAACTGGAAGGATTAATATTAACTCTTGCCTCCAGTTGCATAAACTCTAGCTCATTATCCATTCTTTTGAGCTCAAGGGCGTGTTGTCGTTCTTTCTCTCTATTCTCAGTTTCAACTTGGAGTTTCCTTTCTTCTATTTCTTTTTGGCTGGAGTTTTCTCTCCTCTAACTGGAGTCTCTCGTACTTCCCAAATTCATCTGATACATATTGGGCTAGCTCAGTACCAGTCAGCCCACAAGCCTTACCTGTTTCAATATACTGACTGCGTAGTTTTGCAGATTCTGCCATTTGGTATTTCTTATCTTCTTCTTTAAAAAATCCCCCTCCCCCTGTGTTCTGGCGTTAGTAGCTAGACTCATCAACCAGCAATCCTTTTAGAAGACAGAAGCATAGCATGCACAATGGTTAGTGACATAAATCTCTAACTATACAATCTTATTACTCAGTGTCTTCTAGGGTCTTAAAATCTCAAACCAACATAAAATTTATCTTATTGCACCACCAATTAAATAAGAGCAAAAAAAAATAAAAATAGCCACCGCCTATAACTCACCCAACTTGAATTTTCAAGCAAATTCTACTTGAAATGAACACTGGACCAGTGGCCTGGGGAATAGGTCTTCCATGGGTTCACTATCCTCCCACTTAACATAAAGTATCTCACTTGTAAGAGGACCTATTGATTCTATATCACAAATTGACAACTAACTATTTGCCCTACTTCACGAGATGAGTGCCTCACGGTTGAAGGTGCTCTAAGAGAGGGTTCAACTGTGAAGTTCGTATTGTGTGAATATCCCTTTGCGAGGTATGTACCAAGCAAGTAATTCACTTGTGAAGTCCGTCCCAGCGAGCAACCAACTTGTGAGGTATTAATATTTTAGACGAGGAGATACCTAATGGGATCCCAATTTGGAAAAACTATCATCCTCATATGCTTTCATTCGGACCTTTTAGTGGCTCGTTGTCTCCCACGTGAAGTTTCCTACTATAAGTAAGTTCCCTTCTGTCACAGTCTCACATGGAGTCGGTAGAAACAGAAAGATAGAAGGGAATTAGAGAAGGGACATAACCCCAATACAAGGGAGACACACTCGAATGCTCGAACAATCAAGAGCCTTCGAGAAGGATAGGTCAGTTCGCCTACAGCTCCGTGGACACAGGGGGAACCCGCTGACCGCGTGCCAGGACCTGTTCCATGAGAAGCTCGAGGAGAGTTACAGCCCGTGTCCGAGACACGTTAGAGGGCAGACGCCGACTGGACATAGAAGAAGCAACAGGGCTTAACTTAAGGGGGACTTGATAGATTGAACCCAAGTGTATTTAGGGGTGTTATATAGATAGATGATAGAGTTTGTTGTAATGATTATGTATGATTACTTTGTTATGAACTCCTGTGATATGCAACTCGAGGGTAGCTGGCTGCGAAAACCATTCTTCGCCAGCTTACTGTAAATAAATTATGTCAGATAGTATCAGAACGGAGTTTGTTGCCTGTATGAACCCGAGTTTCATTCCCCTAAGTATCTAGGACGTTGACACCTTCACAAACACAAAAATGATAATAAAGTTAATAAGTGTCGGGTCCGATGGAAAGCGTGGGGATCAAGGAACTTTACTAATGACCCCAAAGAAGGAAGTACCCCATGCACTCTAGATAAAATTGGGTCATTATGTATATCTCCTCCCTCACATGTAATCCCTACAGTCTCTTAGTAGATCATGAATGTCAAGACATCTAGTGATTGACAGAATATACATGAACATTACTGAACATCCAATGTATGCACATAAAAAATAACGTTAGCACATAACATAGCGTACCGTGTAAACATACAGATAAAGTTGTTACATAACTAGCATTCTATATGTTTACATATCATTCTTACGAAAAAGAGGTACAAAAGAGTCTCATGATATATTAAGAATAATGTGGGTCTTTGCACAAGAAGATTAAGGGATAGACTCCTAGAATCATTTAATCTTGTAGAATCATCAATGCATAGAATGTTCGTTTGAAATGGGCATTATAAATGCACTGAACAAAAGACAACTATATGCATTTAAGACGGAATAGCCTACTTTTGCATACAGAGACTTTGCGTTCGTACAAGAAAGATTCTAACCTGGTGTTTGCAGAAATGAAACCAACTTGGCGTTGTACCGGAATTTACTTTCGAACAGGAACATTGTTATAGCGCATAAATAACATGGTTACACCATTACAAACATAAATACTGCATTACCTTTCTGGTTAGGAACGTCAGTTAAGGACGTCTAGTGTTTGAGCCCATATTGAGAATAGCCAGAACTGGTCACTGCATGTCCTAACTACAGTATTGTTGACACATTTCAAGCCTGACTGGGAATGAGCTGGGATCTTCCGCCAAATTTTGATCTTGACATGCGTTGGCGTTTCAAATCCCGCCAGTCCAAATTCTTAGCTCAATGCCCACACTTTCTCCCGTCTCGTCAGAAGCATGGTGTTTCAATGTGGTCATGTATTTTATGAAGGTCGTCAAATTGTGGGTGGTTGTACAGTATGTGACACAGCTGTACTAGATTTTATTAGAAAGCAGCAAGTCAAATTGTTTGGCCATGCAAATAGGTTACCAACTAGCAGCATACCACAACAGGCAAGGATGTACAGACCAGAGGGAAATAGAAGAAGAGGCCGACCACGTAAACGATGGACGCAGGAATAACAGAGTCCATGGGAATATCGATACATGAAGCCCATAAGCGGGTACTCTGCCGCTCTTTATACTTCACCTCGACACTGCAAGGTACAAGATGAACATGATGAGATGAGATGAGACCAAATTATATTACATACATAAATAAAGGTGACTGCTCTAGCGTTCATGTCATCACAGTATATTGGTGTTAGGGTCAGGCCATCCATTAAACACATGACTGTTGGACCAGAAGGTGAGTTTACTATTCACGACAATACCCATCTCCTGATATAAGACAAAATAAACAACAAATAATGTTCATATTTATCAATATAATGTGTTTTTATATGTTTTATTGATTCTTGCCTTTGACTGTTACATCTAACGCCTCCATTAAAATGTCATTTGAGAACGGCATACTACACCTTGTACAAACTTCACGTCTTCTAATCGTATTTATTGGCGGATATTCTACTCTGTAATGTGATCGTTTGGGCGTCGTCTTGGTCTTCCTTGATTTCGTGTGTTGTGGCGGTTCGCCAGTTCGACCTTGGTGGGGAGCGAAATCGTACTTCCTCTGTTGCTTCTTCTTCTGTCCTGAGTGCAGTGATGTCGGTTCTTAACTCAACTCAACTCAACTCTCAGCCTTTATAGCGGCCATTCGCGCGACATCCTGCTCTATCTTCTGCTGAACTTGCTCCATTTCGTCCAGAATGCGTTGAACGGCCGCTATCTGTGCTTCCCGTGTCTTATCTTTTTTCTTCTTCCATGCTTGATAGCCTTTCTTCTGTCTCAGCATTTATAGCAGCCATTCGAACAACACCCTGTTCAATCTTCTGCTGAACTCACTTCGTTTCGTCCAGGATGCGCTGAGCGGCTGTTATCTGAGTCTCTTGCGTCTTGTCTTTTTCTTCCTCCATGCTGTTGACCTTTGATCGCAGCATAGAGAACGAGAGGTAAAGCCCCATGAAGGTTACAGCACCATATGACGGGGTGGGCACACAATAAATGTAAGCATCAACAAGTGCGTGACTCTGTCCAGACATGAAAAACCTCATCAAGAAAGTAACGAACACAATCAACCCATCAGAAGCCGGGAAGCTGACAACAAGCAGCCCAAAGTACGAAAGACAAATGACATATGCCTGGGTCATTGACATTGAGGTGAGTGACCTTTGTAGCAAGACTACGAGAAAAACAACTAACCATGAGAAATAATGGTGAGGGTGGGTGGAGACCCCAGGGTGGATGGGGAGAAAGACAGTTTTAGGCTGGGGTGTAATGTTGTTGGGAGCCCAGGGAGGGGCTACACAGCAGGGTTAAAAGACAGTGGAAAACTTTGACTGGGCAGTGGAAGCGGAGACCGACTGAGGTTCGGTTCGTGTGAAGTCAGGGGACTTCTGGGCAGTTGATGTTTTAGCGTCGTGCGGATCGGTGGGCTAATACGTGGGAGCTTAGACTGACTGTGGATCAGTTCTTTTGCAGTGTTGTTCTCCCAGTTGTGAATGCAGGCCTAAAACCCAGTGGGCGTTGGATAGTTAATAGAGGCCTGAACCCAGAGTGGGTTGGATAGTTAGTGGAGAGTAGACCCATTGTGTGGGTGTATTGTGTGAGGTCCAGCTGTGGATAGGAGCTGGATTACCTGTCTTGTGAATTTGAGATTCAGCAGGCCTTGAGAAGCCATTGATGTGTGCGTGTTAAGTTGTGAGGAGTATATATATCTTCTATGGATTATATTGTTTCTGGATATATAAGGATGTTCCGTTTGTCAGTGTTCTTTCTGCAATAAAGGATTATGTGCGCCAAATCAATCTTGTTCAATGACTGATGGATGTGTATTACTGGGGTGAGTTGCATTGTAAGACAGTTGGATAGCTCAATTGACACACCAGGAGTATCGTTACCTAGACAACGACCATATCACGCACTTATCATTAAGAACTTCGTGATAACAAACTACAAGCTACACCATAAACACCCATACATAGCCTAGTCGAAAACTCGAAGGCTGAAAGGGGGTACTCGTACCAAACATTGTATTGGATTGGACTCTATAATGTTCCCTTAGAATACTGTAATCTATAATGCTGAGTGGTCTCGAGGTATGGTGTCCGCCTCGGGTGCTGGAGGTCCCGGGTTCAAGCCCCGGCGAGGGCCGGGATTTTTTCTCGTGGACTTTAAGTAACAAAATTTTCCCTGGTCTCTGGGTAGTGAGATCGGACGCCCGTGTGCATTGTTGTACACGTAAAAATTCCTTTGGCAGTTGGAAATCGAAAAAGAGTAGCCTAAGGGCTCTGCCCAGGCAAAATTTCGAGTTAAAAATCTACCCAACGTATTTCAGGATTCTCGCCGATGCTACGGAGTTCTTGCGCTGAGCTGAGATTCTCCGGACTAGGATTAGGAGTAGAACGGAGTACTTATGGGTTACACCCATGTGTCGTGATGTTGATCCGTCGACTACACTATTCTACTCCCTTTCTCGCCGTTTTTTGTGCATGGTATCACCAGGCCCTGAACATCTCTTTGTCAAAGTGAAATATTAAACTTGTTGCATTTTTGTGTACTTTTTTAATACTAATTTTATCCTACATACTGGTTTGGTTTGTTAATAACTTTCTTTGCACTCAGATACTTCTGTAAGTGTTTCAGTGTGTGAACTTCACAGCGCCTACCAGGATCCACTTGATATCCTCCAGTGGCGGGATGGCTCTATAAATATTGGTAGCCAGGAGAAAAACTACTAAAATACATTAAAATATTTAACATATTGACAAATGTTTAATGGGGTCCACTTTATCACTGTCCCACAGGGCCTCCTTGCCATCGGCCAAGCGGATAACATGGCAGGTCGGTAACTGGTAGCCTCTATGGTGTATTGAATTATCCCTTAACACAAACATTAACTATACCAGAGAAATACTGAATGGTTCACGCTGGTATAGTATCAATAGTGGAGGGAATGTGATATAAATATACCTTAACTGTTAATGTGCACATTCAAAACCTATCATCGCAAGGTCAGTTATGAGAGTAAATTTCTGATCACGATTGGTAATAGTATCTCACTGCTTTAAATCAACTTGTCACTGAAAATTACACTACATTTTAACAAAGATTACTCTTCGTGGCGAAGTGGTCAAGCCGTTTAACTCGGGCTCCGAAGTTTGTGGGTTCGATTCCGGGCCGCGTCCTTCGGTTTACGAGTTAAAATTTTTCGGAGACTCCATGAGTCGTCGCTAGAGCTACGGAGTTCGTGCTTTGTGCGACGCTTTCCGCGCTGCGGAAAGAGACCGAGCCATATGGGTTAAAACCCGGTGCAATCAAGTCGACCCTGTCGACTTTTAAGCGACTTTTTTTTATTAAATTACTATAAGTTATGTATGGATAACTACTTTCATCTTGTCGTCTTGACAGACGGTAGTTTGTTACATTTCGCTTTAAAAAAAAAGTCACAGTAACTACAACCCATGACGGCAGCGTATGTTACTGATCAGGCCGAGTCGCGCTGTAAATTTTCGTCCACAATGAATGCATGTAAAAAACATGGTCATTTTCACCATCACGCACCATCTGTTGTCTCGTGTGCCCAGTGTCTTATCTGTCTGCAATCATTTTCTCATTTGTCTTTATTCCATTCCTTTCCTTGCACTCCATACAACGCGATCAGAGGTAACGTGCTCCCAATGCTTCAATATCAATGCCTATATCAATAATATCCTGCTTACACACATCTTTAAAGCGTAATAGAAGTCGACACCGAGATCTTTTACCCATCTATAATTCACAAAAAATTGTGTCTTTTGGTATTCTACCGTAGTCTATCCTACTTATGTGTCCTATTTACCTAAGTCTACATTGACTGAGACTTGTGTATATAACAGCCATATGTGTTACTTAATTTGGGCGTGTAGTGTTTTAACTACTAGAGCCACTAACTCAATTTGAGGCAATTTTTAGCCAGTAAAGTGACGCACTTTATACTACTTAGATTTTTCTTTTTCTAGTGGCTGAAAGAAAATCTTAAACATAAAGTACCTTGCGGATTGGCACGGGCGATCATGCATCTCCACATATCGCATCTCTAACAGCATCTATTAGTTGGTGCGCTGACACCCTTCCATAACATAGCAAAACAAGAATCAACAGAAGGCTGTCTGCCTCCAAATAGCCTACAGCTGATTTCGAGTTTGGTATGCGAAATTACGAGTCGAGTTCTCTACTACCTCGCTACAGATTCCAGCCATTGTCAACGGATTCCAACATAATAATCACAGCCCCTTGAAACAAATTGCCTCACGAAAAGAAAGCTGGTTATTTATATGAGAACTAGATGATCCACATGTTTATAGATGTCGTGAAGATGAGTAAGCTGAGAAGTGTCGGGACAACAGTTAAGTTGGGGAGACGAGATACCGAAGAAGACCTTGCAAGAATTTGCTGGAAATCTTGGCATGGAGAAATATATTTATCGAAAAAGGTTAGCAAGAAACGACACACTGGGCTGTATACAAACATGATGACCACCGTCCAGTGTGATGTGGTATATGGAAAGTGGAATTGTGATAACCTTATTACAAAAAGCATTGCTTTACAAGTACCAGCAAATAATTGCATATCCTTTAGAGGGCTTCGCAGTCAACACCAACATGTTGAGGCTGTTTGTCATTTCTTGGCAAGTTTACATTCAGTAGTTTGCCGTTGCTTTCTGAATGGCCGGACCTCATAACATCTTATAAAAATCAACGCAAGACTGTCTGCTGCCAAATTGCCCGCAGCTGTGTTTCGAACGCAGTATGCGGGATTATGAACTACGTGCATAACCCTTTCGCCACATAGCCTGCCGAACAAGTACCTAGGCTAATCCATGAGTCTTCCGACTGGCAAAGGGCGTGGAAGACCACCCCAGCCTGATAACGATATAATCTATTATGAGGCCAAGAGATTTATAAGAAGCTAGTAAAGAACCAAGTTGTAATTAGAGTATCCAGGCGACCAGATAGGTGATGTGTGTTTCAAACTTCACCCAAGAGAACACGTTATAATCTTCAGTATGAAGTACAAACATTTATTTAGCTCCTGCGAAAGGGTGAGACAAACTAACCACGAATACAGTGTACATACCTTACAGCGGACTCCATAAAGGTGAACATAGATCACAGAGTGAAAATCCCCCAAAACAAGAGACAATTTAAAAATATATATATTATAATAAAATAAAAGTTAGTATTTTGGGACACAACAGACGACGCGTCGCTGATATAAAGCTTCATCAGGGACGTGACAACACAAACAGATCTAAAGAGAAAAAAAAAACATGAAATTACACAGGACACACCAGGCTGAAATACTATGTTTAATAAACTAAAGATAAGGCACCAACACTGTTCAGCCTCATGTTTTCAGCTATGTTGACGAATGCCTTCGAGAGCAACGACATTGGAATAGACATAAACTACCGCATGGATGGAAAGTTATTCAATCTCAGAAGCCAATGTAAAATGGTAGCCAGACAATTGTTGCAAGAGTGTCCAACGTATGCAGAACAGAGAAAAGTATGTTGGCGTACACCCGATCCAAATGAAGACAAACTCTACGGAAATGTTAACAAGCTTAAGTTGACTGCTGATTTCTTGGGATTTATTCGTCAGAGGAAGGAAGATTGTCATCTAACCTGAGATTGTAATTTTTTAGTTTATGTAAACGTCTCTAGGCCATTTCTTCTTCTTATAGTCCGTACCTTGTGGCGTTGGTGATCATGTCTATCCACTTCCTTCTGTCTCTTGTGCTGCCAGTAATTTCTTATTCTGATGTTTTTACATGCCACGATACCACACTGTCCAGCATCTTCTCTCTTGGCCTTCACCTGCTTCTCCTCCCCTCCAATTTTCTCGTTGTGGCGACATAATCCAGCTTTCCCTTCTCATGGCATGCCCGGACAATGTGGACTGTCACCTTCTGATGAGAGTTGAGAGCAGCTAGATCTTTTAGTTAGTTGACTTCTTTCTAGATGTTTTCGTTGCTCTTACTATCAATTCCTGGTGTTTTCTTCATTCTTCTATAAAAACTATATCTCCACTGCTTCCACATAATTCCTCACGTGTCTGTTTGGGCACTATCTTTGTGTTTCCACTGGTCCGCTAGCGCACTGCTTTCTTGTGTTTTATCTTCAGAAGCCAACGCATATTTAGAACAGTGCAGTTTTTTCAAACAAAGATTCTACCCTGGAAAAAGTTTTTAATGTGTTCATCATTGTGTAATCATTTTAAGAAACGTTTTCTATTAGTTAATTATTGCCTTCCAGCTTTTAAAAACCTGGTCACTAAACGGCGTTCACTCACGTTTTCCCCCGTGAATTCATTGGCCAGTGAGGCATTCAGTGCTTGTCGTTTGGATAAGGAAACATCGTAGATTTATCATAATGATTACAATAGTTTCAAAGCAGTGATTACATTGTTACGTTCGTGCCGTGTCATTAAATAGGGTCGTGACTGTGTTTTTAGTTTGAATAGACAAGAGTGGCGAGGTAGAGAACTGGTGTGCACATCTAACACAACCGGCATCTGATGATCTAGTTTATGTGAATTCTTCAGCATTTTACCATCCTAAAGCTGTATCAACTATGGGATTACGTCCACCTTTATGACTCGAAGTCTGTGTTGCTAACTAGGTACAATGCTTTGTTGGTTCTTCTGTGGTTCTTGGATACTCTTCAACATTCATGTTCTGTGGGAATTACCTCCAGTGAAGAACTACCAGCAGCCCTGAAAAGTAACAGAGCTAGACCACACAGCGCTGTAAGAGGAACATAATACCACACAGCGAAACTGCCCGGTTCTGTAATGGTAAGTGTAATCCTACATTTTACTTGTTACGCTTTTAATATACAGCACATCACTTAATCAGCAGCCTCCAGTAAAGCCCTTTGTGGCCATTTGCATGTCTTAAACTCTTAATATAATGTGTAGCCCCTGAAGTAGCTCAAAATTGTCCCATATTTACCCATTCCATTTAGAGTGGGTCCAGTAGTTGAGACTCTAGAAGTCTAGAATAAGTATATATATATATATATATATATATATATATATATATATATATATATATATATATATATATATATATATATATATATATATGCCTCGTATTCCATTCCAGCATTTCTGAAAGTCACTTTTGATTATGATGTCATATAATGTACATGCAGGGAATTGTGTGTGTGTGTGTGGGGGGGGGGGGGGGGGGGGGGTGCGTGTCTGCCTGTCAAGACGTAATTCAGTAGTGCTATCTTTTATCTACAGCACATCTGGAAATTCAGAAACAATTTAAGTCAGTGCAAGAACAACGTGAAAAACACAATTTATTTCTCACCGCAACAGAAACAAAATTAATGACAATAAAAATAAATAGTCAGCAGGTTTCAGTGAAGAGAAATGTAAGAAAGTTTACAGTTTGGAATGTCTATGGTCACCGTTGACAGGCGATGTAAATGTTATGACAGAAATTAAAAGCACAACAGACATTGCTCTCCAAAAATTAAAGCAATTAAATATTTTTGGCAGTGGGGTAATCGCACTAGGGCACACCTGTGCCCCGCTCCTGTATTATTTTAATGTAAACATGACACACCATGCCTCGCAAACTGATAGAAAATATATCACACTTTTAAGATTTTGGTTTGAAGCTCCCTCGTATGTTATGTTATGCTGTGTCGGACGAAGTCACTACACCCTGCGTATTCCCTCGCATACTCAGTTCTCCGATGCAGCAAAGTACTTCTGTTTAGTGTTCCTATGAGGAATTGGTTATGGTATCTGCTCTCTTTCCTTCGAAGGCGACACTGACGTGTCGTTATAAGCTTCACCCAAAGTTTGTGCAACGGGCTAGAGTTGGAGTTAACTGTGTAGCTATTTATATATGGTAATAATAATACAAATTATGTTTACACCTATGACACCGTACTGTGTAAATTACGTATTTACCACTATTTTCTGTCATTTTAATTCATTCTATAAAGCATTAGGGTACTATTTATTTTACAACCACACAAATGCTTGATAGACTGACGCAGCTAGAACAGCAGAAGTATACTGAGAGCATAAGTATTTTCTGTAGCAACATCTGGTTGTGAAATATGGACATTTAGCAAATCACCTGAAGGCATATAACAAAGTAAAGTACCTTTTTACCCTAGCGTAACGGGCATGTATATTTAGACCCATAATTTTGTAGTCGCTACGGCACTGCAGGGGTGGGGCGGTGAATATCACCACCTGTGTCTTCACCTTCCCAGACATTTCCTGGTACCTATTTTAGGCTTAGCCGACCACTTGGGAGCCCCGGTCAATTTTGAAAATACGCATCCATGAGGATTCGAACCGTGACCACCTAGCCAGCAGGTGAAATTCTACCCACTACATTACCGCGGCTCTAGAAAAACAGACCGGCCTTGTGTTGGTTTGTATACAATGGTGTGAGTGCTGCTTGTTCAGAAAGTAATTTGCAGACTACTGAACGTAAACTTGCCAGGAAATCACAAACAGTCCACAAATGCTGGAGTTGAAGGCGACGTCCCTTAAAGGATATGCAACTAAACTAGAAAAACACTGCTACCCCTATCAATATACATGTTACAGAAAAATAGAGAACAAACAGATCTATACAACAGGAACACAGTATTGAAGAAGACTGATTATTGAGAAAGAAAGAAAACTGAGGAAAAATACATATTTTGGGCCTGTAAAAAACATTTTTAGGAAAAGTTAATTACTTAGGGAAGTATACCCAGGAAGTGGAACAGTGGCAGACCATAGTGTTGGTGAATTTAAGGTGTGATAGATAATTACAATGTGGCAAGAACAGGGGCAGGCTTGAGACACTTAGAGCGAAATTTAAGACTGTAATTGTGGAGGGGGGGGGGGGGGCATTCTAAACAGGACACGCCACTGCTCCATGATTATGTGTTTGAAAAGTGGCGCCTTGTGCCATAGAGGTCATTCTGGAGGGTAGTGAGGCTTAGATTAAATAGTCTTGTAGTTTCTTTTTACATTGTCACTTTGTTTTAATTTTACGTTTCACAATAATAATAAATAACCCACATGGTTTTATTATTATTTTGTTTTGAGATGGGCTTCATCATCATCAACTGCCCTGCCAGCTGGCGTAGGCGTTCGTGACTCTCCACAGATTTCGGTCGTTGGTGTTCTGGATCAACTCTGCTGTTGATATTCCTTCATGCCCCGTCTCAATCCATCCAGCATCATTTCTCTTGGTCTGCCTCTGCCTCTCTTTAACTCGATTATTTCCAGTTGTCACGATGTTCTCCAATGTCTCTCTTCTCATCACATGACCGAAGAAAGATGTTTGTATCTTCCTTATTGTTGTAGATAATGTTCTAGTTTCATTAGCCTGTATCAGGCAGTCGTTGTTTCTTTACTTATTCAGTAGATGTGGAGATTTGTCCGCAACAGACGAGCAATATCTCCGGCGGGCCTATTCTCGCTGGTCGCGAGATCCGCACAGTGAAAGGATGGGAGATTTGCTCGCAACAGACGAGCAATATCTCCGGAGATATCTCCGGCGGGCCTATTCCCGGTGGTTGCGGGATCCGCAGAAGTCAGGCGGGGAGTCTGACGATAGTGCACGCTTTACACAGGTCCGGACACTTGTGGTTGACAGATGTACGCGCCTTACGGTTCAGGCGCGTATGAGGCCCTCAACTGTGGGACTTGGCTGAACGCCTCTAAGTCGGGTCCCTTAGGTTCCAGGGTCTGGCCACCACTCGCCACCTGCTCGTGGAGGCGAGGTCTCTGAGGTTTGACTCTGAGCCGCCAGCGTCTGCAGCCTACCTTGTGCCAGACGTATTGGTTACCCATTCCTCTGGAAAACACAAGGCAAGGCCGAGAGAGGGAACATGTCGTTTTGGCACCAGATGTTTCTCTGAAGCTCTGCCCAGGCATTGTGATGGAATTTTGGCCACATTCCAACTCTCATACTTTGTCAAGACTGAAAGATGCCACTCACTGTTAGTTACGCTGGCAGTCCAAGGAATTCGCAACATTCGTCTCAGGAACCACATCTCTATTGCTTCTAAGTTCTTCTTAATTTGTTCATTTACATTCCAAGATTCACTGCCATACAGCAAAACTGGTTCTACATAGCAGTTCAGTACCCTCTTTCTTACATTAAGTGATAGTGACCTATTGCATAAGATACTCTTCATTTTCTGAAATGCGGCTTTTTCCTGCCCTAATCTGCTCTTAATCTCTGTTTTACAACTTCCATCTGATGTTATAAATGCCTCTAGGTATTTAAAATTATCCACTTGGGCGTACTTAAACTTTACTTTATTGTGTTTGATTTGAAATATATCATAACAGTTATGCACTTCCTTTAAAACTATCTTCCTTATGATTTTATTTTTAACAATATGTATAAGTTGATGCTATTTTTCTAGAATTCATGGTCTATTTAGGGCTGTTTCTGTCTGTTTAGATAACATTAGGGCAACTGCGTGAGTGAAAGAGACACCTTCATCTGTATGGCGCGAGAGCAGCACTGTTTTTCCTGTGCTTAGACGCTCTATGCTTGCCCCGTTTCACCTTGTTTGGCATAATCCCAAAATGCTAATCTTAAAATAATTCATTTCTTTTGCCATATGAGCCCAATTCACAAGTAATTCTAACGCTCCAGGTGCCATTTCTGTAATTTTCCATTGTGAAAGTCTTGAGTAGACTTCTTGTAGCATCACGTATCACGTCATACTTATATCCTTTCGTCGGGGTTGGCTGAGAGGGATTATGGGTTATAAAACTTCAATTGAAAGGTTGTTTAGCATATACTTAAACCCGGTACTGGATAGTAAAAGTAATATAAAAGTGGACATGTCATATAGGTATATACGTTATAAAATATATACACACATTATCAAAGTACAGAATGTAACAAGAAAAGCAAATTTTTGCTGAACAATGTCATGGTCACTCGTGCAGTATGAACAGCTTGTCACTCTCGATGATTCAGCGGTTGCTCTTCGGGCAGTGCACAAAGGTAGTAGATTTAGTCATTGATGTCTCGGCAACACATGAAGAATCCGATGATAACCATGATAATCTGGGGAAAGTACAAGGTACCATATTTCGTTATTGGTCTTTAGTGTATACTTTATTTTATCATTGCCTGTTCAAATAATTGTTAAGCTGAATAACTTATACTACCAAAATGTGATGTAACAATAGAAGACCAAATGCTTAATAAAGTTAATAAATTCATATATTTAGAGGCAATGATAACATCAGATTGAAGGTGGACGGCATAGATTAAAAGCATATTAGTCCACGCAAAAGATGAATTTAAGAAAATAAAAGGTATCTTATACAATAAGGCACTATTACTGAATTTCAGAAAGAGAGGGCTGACATGTTATATGGAAGCTGTTCTGTTGTATGACAGGGAAACATAAAACGAGAACTAACTAGGACAAGCTTAAAAGCAACGGAGGCGTGGGTTCTGGGAGGTATGTTGCGAATGTGTTGATCTTTTAGGGTAACTAGCAACGGGTGTCTCGGAAACGTTGATGTAAGTAGATCATGATGTACACATATAAGAAGGAGACAATGTTCTTTAGTCAAATGATGAGAAGATGGATATTGTAAATCATGGTAACAACTGGAAAGATCATCAGTAGACGAGGCAGGGGTACAGCGAGAGAAACGATGCTGGGTGAACTGAGACGGTGGCATGGTATGGGTGCCGTCGTTCAGACAGCAATGGCAAACTACTGAACGTAAATTTACCAAGAGATCACAATAGCAAATAAAAAACAAATTCTGGTGTTGACTGCGACGTCCTGTAAAGGATATGCAACAAACTAACTAACACCTTCTTATATACTTGTTCACATTTTATGACATCAGTATTTATCTACCTTCACGACTGCTTTTCCTTGCCCGGGACATTTCTGGTGCCATTTTAAGAAGTCCAGGAGCTGGTAACAGCAGCTCATGTTACCGTCACATGATATATATCTATAGATCTAACACTCACACACTATCTCTTTCTCTTCATCTGCGGCTGCTCCTTCTTCTTCTTCTTCTTCTTCTTCTTCTTCTTCTTCTTCTTCTTCTTCTTCTTCTTCTTCTTCTTCTTCTTCTTCTTCTTCTTCTTCTTCTACTTCTGATTCTTCGCCTTCTTCCTCTTTTTCTTCATCTGCCGCTGCTCCTTCTTCTATTTCTTCTTCTGGTTTTCTTCTTCTTCTCTACATCCTTTTACTTCTCCTCCTTCTGCCCTTCAAACCCCTCTGGAGTGCATGCAAACTCATACCAATCCCTTTGAAGTTGGTTGCATTTTGCAGCTTCAGATTTCAAACGGCTGAGGTAGCCAACTCTCCTCAGTCGCATCTTACGACTTTAGGTTACAGTGTTACTATTTTTTGCAATACCGAGAGGGTGTTTCACATCCCCACGGCTGAGAATATCCGTCGAGTATTCCATGGAACATTTAATACGCGTGTCGCAGTGTACTGTGTTTATTAAATCAATGTCCCCACTGTTGACCTTTTAGTTATAACTGGGACCACATATCGTCAAAAAATCCACACATTTATTATGTAAACCCATCTGGCCCGTTACTATGTTAACCCTTCTATTTAATATTATAAGTAATACTTATAAAAATAAAATACTAATACTTTATTGATCGCTCAAAGAAAAAATGTTAGTTATAGGTTTACAAATAAGAGGTTTTAGTTATATATAATGTCTTGTATTCAGGAGCTGTCAGCATAAATCTAAGCGGCAACGTTAATCGCAGTATCCTATGGAAATTCCCAAACCTGCTGTTGTGCTTATCGTGATAACATAACAAAACAAAATTTAATTGTTTTCTTAAAATAACGTTATATATATATATATATGTTGTTGTTACATGTTCTTTGTCCATCAAGAATGATGATGACCATTCATTTCATCCAGTGGGGTTGAAAGTATGGAGCCGTGAGTTCTAAGACGGCTGACAAGGCCTATTTTGGCTCGAAATGTTCTTTGACAATGTGGACAAAGAATGCTTGACGTTTCTGGAGGAGGATTTCCTGCAGTGGTTTTTCTGCCTTGCCTTCTCTTCATATATATACTGTACTGTCAAAAAAAAAAAAAAGAACTATCGTTTACTGCCAATACTTTGCGGTGTTTGGCAGAGTAGTCTTTGAATCTGAGGAATTAAGGCCGCCTGGCTAGTGCAGTCGCCGCGAACTGTGCAGGTTAGGATTTTATTTTTGCCTCCGACAGAAAAAAAAATCCCACACCTTACCAAGGATTCGAACCCGGGTCTCCCGAAATGTACTGGGAGGTGTTCTAGCCACTCGGCCAGCTGTTCCTACATGAACTTAATAGGCTCTTTTCATCTTGGTTGGCTGTTACGTCTTTGGTTGGCCGTTTTTATTTTTAATCTGTAGCCGTGGTAATGCCGGTCTCCCTGGTCCAGGATGTTGGACGACTTTCTCTGTAATCCCGTATACTCTCGTGAGTAACGTGACGTTGCGTGAGAATCTGTAGCGGTTCTCTCCGCGGCGGTAACTTAGGGCTATGTGAGCCGGTCGCTCAGAAAGCAATGGCAAACTACTGAGCATAATCTTGCCAATAAATCAACAATCAGCTGAAAGATGCTGATGTTGACAACGATGTCCTGTAAAGGATATGCGAACAACAACAAAAAGCCGTGGTAATGATTGGTTGTGGAAAGAGACCGAGCCTAATGGGATAAAAACTGGTGGAATAAATTCGATTCTCTCGCCTTTAAACCTTTAAGAGGTGGTAGGAGAAGACACCATTTGTTTTCAACAAAACTGGTCAAGTATTAAAAACAAGAAGCGTTTGAAGTTCTGTTATCTTCTTAACGAATTGGTGCCCACTGTTTGGGGGAAGAGGGATAAGAGGTACGTTTGCATGCCTGGCAGTGTTTCAAATGTGTAATCTGTATGAGGTCAGGAGCATCGTTTTATATGCCACATTTATGTCCGTGGCTAAGGGTTTACGGACGCGATTCGTACGCACGCTTACCCGCGCTCGAAACACAGCTGTCGCAGATTTAGCAGCACTAGCGTTGCGCTGGGTTTTAACGTGTTGGTATGGTAACTGGGTTTTAACGTGTTGGTATGGGAGCTAGTTACATAAATAAACACATATAGTAGTCTTTGGCGCTCACAGAAGGGGGAGAAGGAAGTAGAGACTAGAGGACGCACTAGACAACATAAAATTTGAAAAGCTATAGTTACCGACTGGGATTCGAACCTGTCGCCTATAAATGGCGGCAGCGCCTCGCTGCAGGAACAAGTGTACTTCGACGCATGACTAACTAGACACTCCAAAGAAAGTGTCTTCATTAGTCATGTCTATCATACACATGAACCTACAACTATATAATATGGACAGAATTCGTATCAAACCATAGAGATAGCACCATAGGTCTCATAATTTATATTAAACCAGCACAGCATAGCATGGGAGCCTGTCGTTCAGAAAACAATGACAAGCTACGGAACGTAAACTTGCCAAGACATCAACAACAGCAGTAAACTGCTGGTGTTGACAGTGATTTCCTGTTAATAGGATATGCAAACACACATACACACACACACACACACACACACACACACACACACACACACACACACACACACACACACACACACACACACACACACACACACACACAAAGATACACCTTTCTTAAATAAACAAACACAAGTATGACTCGCTGATTGAAATCTAGGTCATCCTTTAAAAAAATATAACTTGCTTAGCACACATTAAATGGTCACATGACAATTTGTTTGTGACAGTAGCACTTTGGTGGCGGCGATAGAAGTTGTAGAAGTAGTAGTAGCAGTAGTAGTAGTAGTAGTAGTGGTAGTAGTAGTAGTAGTAGTAGTAGTAGTAGTAGTAGTAGTAGTAGTAGTAGTAGTAGTAGTAGTAGTACTGGTAGTAGTAGTAGTAGTAGTAGTAGTAGTATTAGTAGTAGTAGTAGTGTTGGAAGTAGTGGTAGTAGTAGTAGTAGTAGTAGTAGTAGTAGTAGTAGTAGTAGTAGTAGTAGTAGTAGTGGTGGTGGTGGTGGTGGTAGTAGTAGTGGTAGTAGTATAGTAGTAGTAGTAGTAGTAGTAGTAGTAGTAGTAGTAGTATTAGTAGTAGTGGTGGTGGTGGTGGTGGTGGTGGTGGTGGTGGTGGTGGTAGTAGTAGTAGTAGTAGTAGTAGTAGTAGTAGTAGTAGTAGTAGTAGTAGCAGTAGTAGTAATAGTAACTGTTGTTTTAGTAGTAAGGTTGTAGTAGTAGCAGTAGAGGTGGTGGTGGTGGTAGTAGTAGTAGTAGTAATAGCAGCAGCAGTAGTAGTAGTAGTAGTAGTAGTAGTAGTAGTAGTAGTAGTAGTAGTAGTAGTAGTAGTAGTAGTAGTAATTTTAGTAGTAGTAGTAACTTATTCTAGAGTAGTAGTAGTGGTGGTGGTGGCCGCAGTATGGTGGTGATGGTAGTATTAATAGTAATAGTAGTAGTAGCAGCAGCAGCAGTAGAATTTGTTGTTGTTTACAAAACTATAAGTTTATTCGGCTTTAAATTGCAACAAGTTCCAACTTGACGTCTTGTATTCGAGTCCATGGCACTGCTCCATCTAAGCAATAGTGCGTTGTGAGAAAAATGTATACATAAATATATAAATGTATATATAAAGAAGGTAAACAGCTGGAAACCTGTGGGCGAGCCTACATTTGACCTATCAAGTACATTTTCATTGTAAATCTACCAGCTTATCTCTCGGGTCAAAATATCTGGGCTAAGGACTAAACATGTGTGCCTCGACGAATGCTATTCCAGTTGACAGGGAAGCTGTTCCATGATCTCTAGGTCAGTTGGTTATGTAAATGGAACTTAAAATGTTCACAAACTTGTTTAAATGGAACTTAAATTAGGTTTGGACTAAACATTGTAAACAATCAAATGAACAAGTATTCTAATGTAAATTTATGTTCACTGAGCATTGAAATTGCGGCAGATATGAGGCTGGTCGAGTGGCTAGAATGCCGGATTCTACTTCGGGAGATCCGGGTTCTAGTCCTCGGTAAGGTGTGGATTTTTTTTATGTCGCAGGCAAAAAGAAATCTCTAGCCTGCACAGTTCGCGGCGTTTGCACTGGCCAGGCGGCCTTAATTCTTCAGGCTCAAGACCCCCCTGCCATACACCGTAAAGTACTATATTGGCAGTAAATTACAGATCACGAAACCAAACAAATAACACAATGAGCCAAGTATGGTGATATATCGTCCTTCTGTCTAAATGAAAATTCATATTTGGTGATATATTATCTCTAGACACTGAGTCAGTGTCTTCTTCTGCGTTCATCCTGGGAGTGTTTTTTTCGGACGTGATTGCGTTGTGGCTGTTTGAAATGCTGACAACTCGTCCTTGACTTGAGGACGTCAATTACAAGTACCTCTGAAATCGGAGTGGATTTGCCTGATGGCGAGGGACACTGGTAATATGGAAAGCTAATCTTCACGCAAAAATCAGTCCAGTGCACTAGAATAAATATAATGTGTATTGACTACGCTTGAGTTCAAGGCAAGGGAACGCAAGAAAAAAAAAGAGTGTGTGTCTAAGTTGATTAATGGTATTAAGAACCAAAATTTAAAAAAAATAAATAAATAAACACACACAGAATGAAACATGTGAAATGCCTAAACACAGGATTATCAATCTACAGTTTCAACAGCGTGACTTCAAGTCTTCTTAATGAATAAGTCAACAAACCTTTCCAAGTTCGTGCGATAATACGTAGAGCAAGATGCCCTAAAGATCATAAACTTAACATATCAACAACCAAACCCTTTGACAATGAACACTGTTTCCCTCTGGGAGACAACAGCGCCTTCGACAACAGCGTCGTTCGACAACAGCGCCGTCGACAACAGCGCCTGCATTTGATGATAGAAAATATTCCTGGTACTGGGAGAGGGAAAAACACTCAGAATGAAACGGAAAGAAGTAAAACAGCCATAGACAACAGAGAAGAACATTATCTATGTAACAGATAAACACATAGGAAGTCGCCGAGGCTGAAAAGATATGAGCGTCCGTTCTTAAACTTCCAGTGCGCTGACGGTGAGATATGTCCTGCAAAGGACACAAAACATTGTTTTCAACATATACATTGCATATACATCAACAGGAAAGATTGATGGGAAGAGAGGCAGAGGCAGAACAAGGAAAATGATGCTGGGTGGATTGAGACAGTGGCATGGAGGAATATCATCAGCAAAGTTGATCCGGAAAACCAAAGACCGAGATCTGTGATCTTGAACGCCTACGCCAGCAGGCAGAGCACTTGATTATGATGATAATACATAACATATACAGACAGATCAGTGACAGAATCAATAGAAAATGAAGTGTGGAGTAAATCTCCTGAATACACAAAATCTTAGCTCAAACCAGTCAGAGACAAAAACAGTGCTCAAACCAGTCAGAGGCAACAGGAAAATTATAAAGTAACTTCAGAGCAAAGATAGAAGCCGTGAAAACTTCAATAGAAAGGAAAAATGATTGTGTGTGGCGACTTCAACAGCCACTCGCAGAGCTGGGGCCATGATCACATGGACCAGAGAGGAGAGAGACTGGAAGACTGGCAGGATGAGAATAGATTCATCCTGATTAACAAGCCGTCTGACCCACATACCTTCTACTCTAGATCATGACACACTACAGTTGACTCCCCTACCAAGCCCGCATATGGACACCGTTAGGGAAAAGAAAACGGGGAAGACCAAGACAGACCCTGCGTAGAACCATCATCAGAGAGGGCTCATTCAACGGCCAAACAAACATCCAAGATCGACAACAGGTGGCAGCGAACCGCCAGACATGGAGAGCAATGACTTCAGCCCTATGCGCCGCTTTGGGTTCAAGAGGAAAGACTAACTAACTAACTAACTAATAGGTGCCATTTGATCATCCATCAAAGCCATAATGAAAAGAGAAAAAGAATGTATGGGAAATTTCAACATAAGAGGTGGGATGAATTCTACATCAGAGATATAGTGGAAGACTACGAAAGAGCTTTGAGCGATTTCTCTTCACTTAACATTGGGGAAAGAATTAGACCTGGTTCAACTGGCTGTCGTTGCCTAGGTTGTACGAGATCAGAATGGCCGAATGTATAAGAGCACTGGGCGTGTTTATGCCGAAGTAACGGGTTCAACTCCCACACCAGTAAGGTGGACTAGAATGTTGACGTCTCGTCTTTACCTTGGGGACGCGAATTACAAGTACCCCTGAAGTCGGAATGGGTTCGCCTGATGGTGAGGGACACAGTTAATAGGCAAAGCTAATACACAGGCAAAATTCAGTCCAGTGCTGCTAGAAGTACTTCTGAGGTACTCGTAATTAATGTTCACAAGTCAAGGACGAGAAGTCAACATTATAGTCCATCTGATGGGTGTAGAGGTTGAACCCGCTACGAGAGCGAGAGCTCTTCTAAATGTGTGGCCCAGCTACAGTACTGTTATCAGTAGCACACACGTCATGTCTCGGGTTTGTATGTCACCCTTTGTCTCCGAAACCCTAATCGAAATGGCCGATTGTCAATGTTTGTTTTGGTTATCATTTAACTGTTGATTTTAACTGAAAACCTCCCAACAATCTGGCTACATTAAATAGTCCTTAGAGACACGGTCGAGTATCGTAAAATGATTAGAGAATTAGATATTAGCAGTCACGATTCTTGACTCATATATTAGTTAGTTAGTCGACAGATCTTCCTCATTGCATATCGAACCATCCAGGCCATAAGTACTCGGATCCCTTCCTCGGCAAATCCTGCAGCGTGTAGCGGCTAACGACACCAGTTCTGTGTTGGTTTATCAATCTTCTGTGGATTCTCGCGTAGTGTTCTTGTTTGGCAACACATCTTTTAATTTGCTGTTCTCGCATCCTGACCATGGTTGTAGATTCGCAGTCCTCACTTCGTTCTTGCGAACGATTTACTTCTCGTAAAGCATTCAGAATGTCAGCCTGATCCATGGCACGTACGCCCTCCACAGTAGCCTTACCTGCGAGCTTGTCAGCCCGCTCATTTCTTTGTACACCCGCATGCCCTGGCAAAAACATGAAACTAATCTTTGCCAGCCGAGACCGCTACATGGCCATAGATATGTTATGTTTTATGTTGCTGCTGTCATGTGCGGAGGAAACCTTGTCGCTGCAGCGTCCTCTGTTTTCATAATGGTACTTAGTACAGCTGCCCAACAATTCGCGCGTGGTGTGTGTGTGTGTGTGTGTGTGTGTGTGTGTGTGTGTGTGTGTGTGTACGTGCGTGCGTGCGTGCGTGCGTGCGTGTGTGTGTGTGTGTGTTATTGTTTACATTTCTATAGCTATAGCTCGTTTAATTTATATGGTAACATAGATACATTGGGTATTGCTTCCTGGTTGGTTGGTTGGTTGGTTGGTTGGTTGGTTGGTTGGTGTGTCGGTCGATTGTCGATCGGTTGAATGATTTGATTGGTTGGTTAGTTGGTTGGATAGTTGATTGGTTGGATCGTTGGTTAGTCGATTGGTTGGTTGGTTGGACTGTTGGTTGGTTGGGTTGTTGGCTGGTTGCTTCGTTGCATTGTTGGTTGGTTGGCAGGTTGGTTAGTGGTTGTGCACTCTCTTGAAGACTGAATTAACTCTTTAGAAGGATGCATTGGCGGCCAGATTATCTAACACTTAAAAAGCGTGCATCTATCGAGGTGAGATTGTCTAACCTCGAATAAAGCGTGTGTTTATCGACGTGAGAATATCTAACTCTGAATAAAGCGTGCACCTATGGACGTGAGATTATCTAACCCTGAATAAAGTGTGCATCTATCGACGTGAGATTATCTAACCCTGAATAAAGCGTGTGTTTATCGACGTGAGATTATTTAACCCTGAATAAAGTGTGCATCTATCGACGTGAGATTATCTAACCCTGAATAGAGCGTGTGTTTATCGACGTGAGATTATCTAACCCTGAATAAAGTGTGCATCTATCGACGTGAGATTATCTAACCCTGAATAAAGTGTGCATCTATCGACGTGAGATTGCTGTTGAGACAGTTCTTCAAGTCCGCCTCTTGACCATGTCCAACTGCCAACGGATTCTTAAAGTTAGCAACGTACACATTGAACTCTCGCCACGCATATCTGAGAAACAACATCCCTATCCATTATCCTGTAGATAAGAAAGAGAGATTGCCATGGTGTCCACATAATTTACTGGACGTTACAATCAAGCCCAGCATTTACTGGCTGTTTGTGATTTACTTGGCAGTTCAGTTCAATAGTTTGTCATTGTTTTCTAAACTGTCGACGCCTGTCGACGTTCTGCTTCCAAGTCGCCCGCGGCTGATTCCGAACCCTCCATTCGGTATGTCGTGAAATTGTGAATTTGCGTTCACTAACCTCTATGCCACAGCACTGGGGCTACTGTATTCATTTGTGATGATTAATACAGCGATACGTTGTATTTGGTTCTATTTGACAAATTTCTGTTCTGTTTGAAGAGTCAGGTCTTAGTCAGATATGACTAAGCTACCGTATGACAGTAGACGGTACTACCTGCTTTCTGTCAGCGCCGAATGTTGGGCGGCGCTTACCAAACCCGACACCCCACATTGTGCCAAGGGCTTCGGGCGGAAGAGCGCAATTGGGAGGGTACTAGCCTTATCCTGGTGCGAGGAAATGCAACCCAAAGACAAAATAAGTCATGGCAGGGCAGACCAGGCCCTAAGCCTTGGTTGGCAGCTGGTCTAGGATCGAAGCTCCGACAGGCGGACAGTTAGAGCATTGCTTTACTGATCCGGCAGCTTCTGCAGCTTTTCTTGTTCCAGATGTATAGGTGTTAACTTTCCTCTGGAGTGAACTAGGCAGGCCGAGAGAGGGATCATGCTGCATGGGCAACACATGGTTTCTTTATTTTAGCCCAGGCTTTGTGCTATGGAGAGGCAATAACTCCATCCCTGGTCTTAACCGGTCTCGGAATCAAAGCGAGAGGCAACTGTTACGGGTTATAAGTCCTTGTCAGTTGGCGTAGACATGGGGCGCCACGCGTTGCCTCTGACGGTGGGAGACACCTACAGGTGTCACTGATCAGCTACCGCCCGCCTCAAGCTGGGCAGCCCCCGGCCAATTGGGTGCTGATCCGCCACAGCCTGCCTGCTTCAATGGGTGCTTGGGGCTAGGACAAAATCTGAATCGCAGGCTGTAAAACCAATGCACCAGGTACTAATAAAAAGAATAATAGAAACCTCAAGCTACGGCTTGCAACCTGGAACGTGAGAACCATGTGTCCAGGATTTTCCACTGACTTGACAAATATTGACGATGTGAGAAAAACGGCTGTGATTGATGCTGAACTCAATCGTCTTAACATTGATATTGCTGGCCTGCAGGAGACTCGCCTCGCTGAGGAAGGGTCACTCAGGGAAAACAATTACACCTTTTTTTGGAAGGGAAGAGGGCAGGCAGAAAAAAGGCAACACGGTGTGGGCTTTGCAGTGAAGAATTCGCTACTGGGAATGATTGATATCCCAGCTGGAGGTAATGAAAGATTATTATCACTGCGCTTGGCAACCTCTTGTGGATTTGCCACCATTCTCACTGCATATGCACCGACACTCACTTCCTCTGATGATGTGAAAGATACGTTCTATGAGCAGCTAGACTCTGCGATCAAGGCAGTTCCAAAATCCGACTACATTTATATGCTCGGTGATTTCAATGCTCGTGTGGGCAAGGACTCGAGTTCATGGCCAGTGTGCCTTGGAAAATACAACATCGGTCGCATGAATGATAATGGGCAAAGGCTGCTGGAGCATTGCACTAGAAATGACCTATGTATTACAAACTCCTTTTTTAAAACAAAAGAGATGCATAAGGTCACATGGAAACATCCAAGATCCGGCCATTGGCATCAGCTGGACTTCATTATCACACGGAGACAACATCTGAACCATACATCATTAACTCGAAGTTACCACAGTGCTGACTGTGATACAGATCATTCTTTGGTTGTTGCAAGGGTTAGACTGAGACCAAAGAGAATCTACACAGCTAAACACAAGTCTAGCCCCAGGATTAATATTATTAACACTCACGATCCTGGAAAGTGCTTTGAATTTCAACAGCAACTTGAGGACGCTTTCAATGATACATCAGAAAATTGTATAGTAAATGATAAATGGAGTAAACTTAAGGAAACTATTTATAAAACAGCGGTAGGGGTTTACGGCACTGTGGATCATAAGAGGCAGGACTGGTTTGCGGCAAACAGCCAGATACTGCAGCCCTTGATTGATAAAAAGAAGATAGCTCTCTTAAGAAACAAGGAAAGACCAACGCGTAACACTCTGAGTGAGCTGAAGCAAGCGAGGAAGGATGTACAAAAGGCTGCCAGGCAGTGTGCGAATAACTATTGGATCAAGTTATGTGAGTCCATTCAAATCGCAAATGATAAGGGAAACATCAGAAGCATGTATGAAGGGATAAAGAAAGCCTGTGGTCCAATGATCAAAAGAAGTGCACCGCTGAAAACCTTGACTGGAGAAATCATCACTGATAAGAAACAGCAGATGGATAGATGGGTCGAGCACTATTTAGAGCTTTACTCAAGTGAGACCAAGCTGGCGGATGATGCCCTCAACGCCATAGAGGCCCTGCCAACTCTTGACCACCTGGACACACTTCCCACTCTAACAGAAGTTAAGTGTGCTATAAATGAGCTTGCATCTGGCAAGGCTCCAGGTAAGGATGGGATTCCAATAGAGGTGATCAGGAGTGGGCAAGACACCCTCGCTCTACAGATCCACCAGCTAATAGAGCTATGCTGGCGAGAAGGACAAGTCCCACAGGATTTCAAAGATTCAAACATCATAACGCTGTACAAGAACAAGGGAGATCGGAGCGACTGCAACAACTATAGGGGTATCTCACTTCTGTGTATTGTTGGGAAAGTATTTGCCAGAATTGTCCTGCGCAGACTTCAAGTCCTGGGAGATCAAGTCTACCCCGAATCACAGTGCGGCTTCCGTCAGAACCGGTCTACCATTGATATGATATTCTCATTGCGACAGATGCAAGAAAAATGCCGGGAACAAAATCAGCCACTGTTTATTGCCTTCATCGACCTCACAAAGCCATTCGATTTGGTCAGTCGTGAGGGTCTGTTCAAAGCACTAAAGAAGATTGGCTGTCCACCAACTCTTCTGTCCATTGTGGAATCGTTCCACACAGGCATGAAGGGTATAATCAAGTTTGATGGCTCAACTTCAGAAGAGTTTGAAATCAAGAGTGGAGTTAAGCAAGGTTGTGTACTATCCCCCACCCTCTTTGGGATATACTTTTCACTTCTACTGAAATATGCCTTTCGTGATCAGGATGACGGTATATACATTCACTCACGCTCAGATGGTGGCCTCTATAATGCTCAGAGATTGAAGGCCAAGACCAAAATTAGCAGGGTACTAATCAGAGAGTTGCTTTTTGCGGATGATGCTGCGATTACGACCCACTCTGAGGAAGAATTACAACATCTACTATCTGCATTCTCCAATGCTTGTTCTGAATTTGGTTTAACAATTAACAAAAAGAAGACACAGATTATGTCACAAGGTGCACATGGTGTACCATCAATCTTTATTGACGACGCCGAACTGGAGATAGTAGACCATTTTACATATCTTGGATCAGAGGTAAATAGCAAATTATCCCTCGATCAGGAAATCAACATCAGGATTGGCAAGGCAGCAACAACAATGAACATGTTAGCAAAAAGAGTCTGGGAGAACAGGAAGCTTACTGCCAAAACAAAAGTCCTCGTCTACCAAGCCTGTGTCCTTAGTACTCTTCTTTATGGCAGTGAAACCTGGACAACTTACTCACGCCAAGAGAAACGTTTAAACAGCTTTCATATGCGGTGTCTGCGAAGAATACTTGGTATTAAGTGGCAAGACAAAATCACAAATACTGAAGTATTGGAAAGATCAGGTTGTGTGACGGTGTATTCCATGCTCAGTCTTCGTAGACTTAGATGGATAGGACACGTTAGGAGGATGGATGATGGTAGAATACCAAAGGACATCTTTTTTGGTGAATTACAGACGGGTAGGAGATCTCAGGGTCGGCCTCTACTACGATACAAAGATGTGTGTAAGCGGGACATGATTGATACAGGCATTGATAATGCACAATGGGAGCACGTCGCCGCTGAACGTGTTGCATGGAGGGTAACTATCAGAAATGGAATAAAGACAAAGGAGAAAATGATTGCAGATAAAGCACATACAGAGCGTGAGAGACGTAAGATGGTGCAAAATGATGGAAATGACCATGTTTTCACACGCACCTACTGTGGGCAACCATTTGCAGCAAGAATTGGCCTTACCAGCCACACTCGCCACCGCCATGGATCGTAGTTATTGCCATATGACAGTTATTAAGCCTTTTTGAAGCACTATGTACCAAACTATCGTCTGTCAAGACGGAAAGGTGCCAATGGTTCTGTTTGCTATCTTTGCTGATGTTGCTAGTGTTGTTGTTACTGCTGGTGGCGGTGGTGGTGGTGCTGGTGATGGTGATGGTAATGGTGGTAGTTCTGGTGGTGGTGGTCGTCGTCGTCGTCGTCGTCAAAGTCGTTATGACACTGCCGGCGTCTGAATCTTACAGCGAATCGAATGCTGTAACTAGGTTAAACAAACCGAGTCTGTTATATACAAGTACTAGTACGGTTCTATATGCTACCAAAGACGTACAAGTCAGATTGTCTATGTGCACTTAAAACCTCATTAACTCTTAGACAATTATGATGCAAATAGCCCACAAAGCGATGGTCGCACTGCGGGCGCATTAGCGAAGGTGATAGCAAACTGATGGCATGAACACAATCGGACGCGGATTTGACGCCTGGGCTCATCGCTTGCTAAAGTGAGGGAAGGACTGATAACCTATTTCTCCATGATTCAGGCCTCGAGAAATGTGATGGTGCTATCCCATCACAAAAACATATACAGCAGGAAACTACTTCTGGACTTTTGAGTAGCTTTCAGCAATTATTTAGCGAGTGCCTGCGTGTATCGTGCGTCGTGTTTGGGTGTGCCTCTGTGTGTGTGTGTGTGTGTGTGTGTGTGTGTGTGTGTGTGTGTTTGTGTGCGCGCGCGCTTGTTTGCGTTCGCGCATGTGTATGTGTGTTCTTCGCACAGTCATATAAAAGAGATACTGAAGATAAGGAAACTGAGTTGAGTGAAGGTGGTAGAGACAGTGGGAGAGAAGACAGAGGGTAGGATGGCAGCGTTACACGGTAGATACGCAGGAACATGATACTTGTGGGCAGGGGAGTGAATGGTCGATTGGCCCTCCCAACAGGGCACACGATACTGGACTTTCAATCAAGAGACAGTCATATGGATGGGCACGCTTGTCAGGTCGAAGATACCTCACGAGCTTGAGCTAACCCTGAAATGTCGTGTTTTAACGTACGTCTCGTTATTTAAGATATGAGGTAGCTAGCATGCTTGCCTCCCGCCTCTTTGGTCATGTGTTCGATACTCATCGAGGAAAATTTAAAAAACGGACCTAGGCTGCCATCTGTTTATTTGTTTGTTTGTTTATTTTTCTTCCACTTATAGCATGATGGAACAGAATTCCCCATTCCCAGCCCGACACATTCATAAAAATACTTTAAGTCGGAACGGTGGCGTTTCCAGATAGAAGGGCGATTCTTGGAATAGTATGTTCCAGAACGAGTTAGGGGAGGGCAGCGGTATGCGCTTGCTTTTTCATTGGCTAATAAGTAATGAGCCCACGCTATTTGCTAGGCCACCTTTGAAAATTTGGCAGTTCGAGCCAAGATTCCAACCGGAGCGGTAGCTATTTTGTGATGTGTTGACAAAAATGCCCTAAACGATTCAATAATATATTGTTCTCTGGACAACAGGTACCACTTTAAAACATACTTTAATGTTGTAGTTGTGCCTAGTGAACGAAAGAGAAGAATATAAGAGTATTTTATGAATAAAATGTGAAAACAGAACTTCTGTGCGCCAGTATTCTGAATATTGCTTCTTCAACCTTGACATGTCTTTCACGCTGTATACTCCAGGTGCATATCATCCCTCTGTTGTGACTGGTTGCGTATGCTTGATGAATGTATAGTACACTCATGCAAATTCGCAAACCCAAACCCCTTGTGCATTCTTCATGCCTAGGATGACTTATTCTTAAATCAACTGTACCTTTGCTCTCGCGAGTTAACATATGGCAGTCTGAATTGGAGTGAGTGATGTAAACATGTACACGTTCCTTTGTAAAACGCTGAGAATGTTGGAGTGAGTGAGCTGGTGATTTGATAAGTAGCCTCTCACATTAGTAGAAAGACAGATGCTTCATATCAAGATGTAGGCGGGACGTGATGGCACGCCAGAATTGCAAAGTTCATGTGATGGCCTGGTGGCTACATTATGCTCAGGAGAATTAATACCATTTCTCCCTGAAGTATTACACTATTACCTCTACTGTTGGATGGTTCATATAAACTAGTTCCTAAGAGAACCATAGGTGTGTGAACCTGTGTCTCAGTTGGCTGAATAGAATGTATGGCTCATGCAAACTTACAAGGACTAGACATGTTTTCCACATATGTGCTTTGGTGCATATGAGAACAATTGCGATGCAATCGAGCTTCTGTTACCTACTGTAGTAGACATGAAAATTACTCAGTGGGGAAAGAGCACATGATGATGATAAAGATGATGTACCTGTGAGTCAGGTCTGTCTGAAAAAAGGGGTGAGGTCTGGCATTGCTGTGTAAGTGTATATGGAATAGGACATTCATGCACCAACATCACAGCCATTGGAATAGATGTCTGGTCTGCTAATTGGGTAAATGCCATTAGTTAATACATAATGCAGATTGCAGTTGTAAATGCCTATTTTCCATTTCCCTTCACAATGCCTGTCCCATGTTGCTATGTCACAATGATTGCTGTACTGTGTCTGGTCCTCCTTGTGCCCAGGTCTACTGTGGTTCAAACATGGTGGAACTTAGACCACATAAATGCTTGTAATTGTGTTAAGATACCATGTCTCAGCATATAGTCTTGTGATTACCACAGTACATCACAGTGAAATTCACTACATCATCAACTGGGAGAGGTGTGCTTGGACAACACCCACCCTAACCTCCCCATCTCCATCTGTGTATGCTAATGTATGATAACATCATCTTTTAACAAATGTAAAGAGATGTTGTGCCATTTTGTATATTGACAGAGAACAGGAGGATGGAGGAGAGCCTTTCATATATCATCTGGGACAACTAAACAGAAGTCCTAGAACCAGAAGTGACTCCCTAACAAAATGCAGGAAAATCAAAGAAGAATTTTCTCTCAGCTCTCAACAGCTGAATGCACAAATGAGAGCATAACACAATCTGAAGCACTACAAATGTGGTGAACTGGACAGTGATCTTTGAGTCAATCAAATGTCATCTGAGAACTAAACAACAAGTCTATGGTGGTGAACCTCATTCAAGACGTCTGAAATGACTGGGACAATGGATTGTTTAGCTAGGACTTATCTTAGTTAATCTCCAGCCTGGTGCTCACACAGTGTTTCAGAATGAAGACGTGCAAAGTACGTGAGATAGACTGAGGAGAAGGAAGAAGACTGGGACATATGTGTATCTTAGATCTTCCTCTACAGGAAAAGTAAAACAAATTCCTAAGTGTCAACTTCATGAACAGTCAGAGTAAGTGAGAGAGACTGAGAAGGAAGAAGACTGGGACATATTTGTATCTTAGATCTTCCTCTACAAGAAAAGGGGAACAAAGTCCTAAGTGTCAACTTCATGAACAGTCAACTCACCAGTGAAAGACAAGGCTGTAGCTTTTCTTCAAACTGTGACAGTAGGGGATAATTAGCCTGACTTGGAAAATCATCATGGGGAGAACTGCAACCTGAGCTTGTCCAACACCCATCATAGGTGCTAAAAGGATTAAACAGACCAGTGGAGCAGAAGGTCCCTATGCTTGCCCCAGGTTATGGCTTATCTTTGGTTTTCCCTCATTAACAGTAGAGGAAAGGATAAAAGTCAATGGTGTAGTGGTGATTAGAGAGGAGAGGTGGAGGAGAGTTTAGTTATTAGTTGGTGGAGTAAAGGGGAGGTGGTGTATCTTGTTTCTCTACATGCATGTGTGACATATTTTTTTTGCATTTATATGCGATAATTGAAGTGTTGACATGACAGGAGATGAGACAATGGTCACCACTCGACTCACCATCAACTCAATAAATTGTGTATTTAATGAATCAGTGTTTTAAGTACATGTCTCAAGAGAATGTCTTGTACAGTTGCTGTCAAGTTTTGTCTCTGGTGACTGTCTTAAGTGCTGTGGTTGATTATACATATTGTGAAAAGTCTTGTATAGATGTTGTCAAGTATCTCTTATGATGTAAGTCTTGTACAATGGCTGGTGTACACAATTCCTTGTGAATGTATGTCCCACTTTTGTCAAGAAACTGTCATGTAGATGTCTTGTCCAACAGATGTAATGTACAGTTATTGTTGAGTTGTCTACAAATAATTGAGTCCTACAATCCCAAAGAAATGGGACAACCTGATATAGGTCACACTGACAAAATAAAGAAAGGTAGATCTAATGTGACGGACGAATAGCACACTGGCAACATTATAATGAGAGAGATGGATCCTCAGTTGTACAGGGGCGAATAGTCCAGATCTCCTTTTGGTCTTGAGGGAACTTTTACTTCTTTTATAAATTTCTGTGTAGATACATAGTGGTCTCACAGTGGGGGTTTGAGCCAAAGAAAAGTGGTTCTCCAAAAAGACTATTACGGGAATGATTAGCTCATTTGAGTGACCTCTAGACAAAACGTGCTAAATCATATCCTTTATCTTGTATATTTATTATTCAAGATATATCTCCAGAGAACACTACTAACTAGGTCCTCTGTCAACTATCAAATTTGTCACACCACTTATGCCGTTAGGCGTCGTGGGAGGGGTAATTGAAGTTCCAGCGCCTGTGAGCAGGACCTTTCCTCCAATTTCCTTCATGATTCTCAAGCAGAATTTGAAAATCAAGTAAATTCCTTACCGGTTTGCTAGACCAGTCGTAGGTTCCTTACCTACTTAAAGCTTGTATAATTGCTACTACCACCATGTCACATCCACTGGTCGCCTGCTGGCAAGTTTCGAGCTGTACCAGGTAGGGCTGACCCACTGACACTGAAACTTGCCCTCGAAGTGTACTCATTTGCCCTCAAAGTGTACTCATTTGCCCTCAAAGTGTACTCATTCCAGTTACTGGACCTGGTTAGAGTCCCGTATTGTTATTTTTCGTAACTACCTCCCGTGAATATTTACCGGGATTACAGTGAGATATTGACCACCCCACATACCGGGTGCTGATTGGCTTATAGAAATATGAGGCTAGCACCATATACCCATGTTTTGGTGACTTGAAACGTCAAGTAAGTTTGGAGGGAACCATAATGGGGATGGGGTATATGTCTGGGAAAAGAGGAAGAGGAAGGCCAAAGAGGAGATGGGTGCAGGGATGTGGCAGATTATCTCCAGATCGGTGTACCGGACTCGGGATTTCTTGCTTATGATCGAGAAGTTTTCCGGAAGGTTGTTATGGGAGCTAGGTTCTGCGAAGGACATGCTACACAACGAAAGAACGAGCGAACCATATTCCATGTGAAGTGGCCTTTACTTTGTAGCTGATTTAGTGTGGAAGCTGTCATGGAGTTGTTTGAATATGTCGCTCCACCATACACCTAGCTTTGTATTTGTACTTAGTCTTTTTTGTGAAACAAATGATGTAGTATGGCTTCTTGTATTCAACCTACATGTTAAAATTGACGTGCTATACAGTGGGCAGATTGTTTAATTAAAACCTATTGCCAGGGTAGGGGCTACTTACTGCCTACTTGTTACCACTTCAAACTGCAAAGGAATCTCTAACCCACCAGCCTGTACTTCCATTCAGTCCTCCCAAACCAGCTGCTATGTTTTCATTTACCTGCCATCTCACAGAACTGTGTGTTGACTCCCTTCCATGCCATGACACAAGACTGTATTTTAACGTTGTGTTCCTTTGTCTCTCTTTCCGCAAATTTGTCCGGTTGTATCAACATGTTCCAGTTTTAGTCTTCTCATAACGTGGCCAATAAAATTAGAACACTATATACAACAATAAGAAAAAGAAAAACAACTAACTTTGGTCATGTGATGAGAAGAGAGGCATTGAAGAACATCGTGGCAAATGGAAAGATCAAGGGATAGAGAGGCAGAGGCAAACCAAGAGAAATGATGCTGGGTGGACTGAGACGGTGGCACGGAGGAATATCATCAGCAGAGTTGATCCAGAACACCAAAGACCGAGATCTGTGGAGAACCATGAGCTCCTACGCCAGCTGGCAGGGCATACGATAATGATGATGAGATTGGAAATACATGCACATGTATAGAATGGCACAGAAATACACATACGGGTTTGATAGATATCTTGGAAGACAATGTTTCTGTGTGACAGTACAATGAGTCTTACTTCCAACACCAGTATGGCCACTCCTACACCAATTAGTATTCCTTTATTGTCCTTGATCTTGCTTATCAATTTGTCCAAGCAGCCCTGTGACATAGACAGAATATTTACAAACGTGACTCGCTGTCTTTAACAACAATTAGTTGTCATAGAAATAAAGTAATGAGGTCATCCACAATGAGCAGTTTAGTTGGTTGCAGTGGCGGACTGGGTCTAAGAATATTGACTGCCAGGAGACAAAGCTACTGAAAAGACACTAACATTTACAACATATTGCTTAAGGTACCCACCGGAGCTGTGGCGAAGGGGTAACGAACGCAGTTCGTAATCCCGCATACCGCGATCGAAACACAGCTGCGGGTGATTTGGACACAGACCGCCCTGCGTTAATGTTCATATAATGGTATGAGTGTCGGTCGTTCAGAAAGCAAAGCAAACCACTGAACGTAAATTTGCCAAGAAATCAAATAGTAAAAACATGCTGGGGTCGACTGCGACGTCCTGTAAAGGATATGCAATCCCCCCCCCCACCGCACCCCACCCCACCCCCCGCCTTTAACTTGTGTAATAACAGTCATCCTGGGCGCTGTTTACTATGTCATGGTAACTTTGTATGTGTCACGGCATCGTTTTATTTATATATCATAGTGCCGTTTTGTTTCACGGCACTGTTTTATATGCTGCTTCCCACCCCTACCCGTCCCCTTTCTAATGTTAACACCTGTTTATGTCACTATGTTTAATATGTGTTCCCAGCATTCCCAATTTTCTTTACTCCTGTAAGCGCAAATCTATGCACGTGAAATTATTGTTGATGCTGTTCACTGGCTTCAAGGACTAGTGTACACTGTCAAGGAAATATGACAAATAAAACATTAAAGGAAACAGCAAATATACCTCAGTGTATGCATACTGGCTGCTAGGAACAGTCTCATCGAGACATTTCGCCTGATCCTGAAAGCTCTTTTTTGTCAATGTTTCTCTGTAGTCGAAGCTTTTGCAGCATGAAATAGGAATAACCTCTATGTGGATTCCAGCGGCGTGACGTAGGCTGTCAGCAAAGAAGCCCTTGTTTTGTTTGCTTGCCGCATCGTAGGGAAAGTTGTCCGAGTAGTTGCTGACGCCGCAGCACTCAAGCTACGGAGTACAATAAAACAGGGGGACTGGGTTAAATAGACGGCACATGCAAGTTAAATAGATGGCACATACAGGTTAAATACATGGTGCAAACAGGTTACATGGACGGCACATACAGGTTCAATACATGGCACATACAGGTTAAATAGATGGCACATACAGGTTAAATAGATGGCACATACAAGTTAAATAGATGGCACATACAAGTTAAATAGATGGCACATACAAGTTAAATAGATGGCACATACAAGTTAAATAGACGGCACATACAAGTTAAATAGATGGCACATACAAGTTAAATAGATGGTGCAAACAGGTTAAATACATGGCACATACAGGTTAAATAGATGGCACATACAAGTTAAATAGATGGCACATACAGGTTAAATAGATGGCACATACAAGTTAAATAGATGGCACATACAGGTTAAATAGATGGCATATACAAGTTAAATAGATGGCACATACAGGTTAAATAGATGGCACATACAAGTTAAATAGATGGCACATACAGGTTAAATACATGGTGCAAACAGGTTATATGGACGGCACATACAGGTTAAATGGACGGCACATACAGGTTAAATAGACAGCAATCAATCAATCATGAGCCATGCCGGAAAGCGTGGGCGGTCATGACTCGCCATTTCACTCGATCACCAGAGTCGTGGATCAGCTCAGCGTTTCTGTCTCGTCCATGCCATGTGGCCAAGCCATCCAGTATTTTCCTCTCGGTCTTCCTCTTAGTCTGTTCCCTTCGATCTTGCCAATTGTCACTAAGTTCTCCAACCCACTTCTTCTCATAACATGTCCAAAAAAATTGACTACGTCTAATTTCTCTAATCAATTTACGATTTTCATTTGTCTCCTGTAGTACTTGGTCATTAGTTTTTTTTTATCTGCCCATGGTATTCTTTGCATTTTTCTCAGCAAACACATTTCTGCAGCCATCAGATGTTTTTCAGCTTGACTGCACGTTGTCAAAGTTTCACATCCATACAAAAGAACAGGCTCTATGTATCCCCTCAACGCTCTTTTTCTAGTTTCAATTGGTACCTTTTTATTGGTCAGAATGTTTTTCATCTTGGCGATTCTTGTTCTAACCTCTTCACAGCTTCTCCCATCAGATATTTTGACTGTTCAGAGATAATTGTACCGATTCACTTGTTGAAAAATATTCCCATTTACTTGTATATTACATTGTGGTACTTCGTTCTTCCTAATGACGACCATAACCTGTATCTTTTTACAATTTAATTCTATCCCCAGTTGCTCACTGTGTACAACAACCGCATCTACTAATTGTTGCAGATTCTGCGCATTGTCTGCAATCAATACTGTATCACCTGCATATCTAATGTTATTTATGTTGCGTCCTCCAATGCTGATTCCATTTATATCTTCTACATTTCTGAAAATTTTTTCACTGTACAGGGAAAAAAGTTCTGGAGACATTACACATCCCTGCCTAACACCTCTCTTAATAGGCTGATACTGTTCCACTTCATTATCAATCCTTATGGCAGCTTGTTGTTTCCAATATATGTCTTTTATAAGTCTAATGTCTTTCCCATCAACTTGTAGATCTGCAAGCATATCCACCATGTTGACATGTCTAACTCTATCAAAAGCCTTTGTGTAGTCAATAAAACGAAGATGTATATCCTTGTTTACTCTGTAGCACGTTCAATAACTGTTCGCAGCATATACACAGCATTTACTTTACCCTTTCCTTCCACAAACCCACATTATTCTTCCCCTATTTCAGGTTGTAATTTCTTCCTCACTCTTTGCATGATAATTCTTTGTGATGTGACTCATTATACTATTTGTTCTGTTGATCACATTCCAAGGCTCCTGATTTCTTTGGGATTGCAATAAATACAGATTTACATAATTCGGAAGGTATATCTCCAGTATCATATAACGTGTTCAGCAGTCTGGTGACTTGATTTAATCCATATACTTCTAAAACTTTAATCATTTCTGTTGTGATGTTATCTGCACCGGGGGCCTTGCCAGCTTTCATATGCTTAAAAACATTTCGAACCTCCATCTCCAAAATTGGCGGTCCTTCATTATTAAATCTAATATCATACTGTTCGTCTCTGTTATCACCATAAAGGTGTTTCACATAGTCTGTCCATACATGTAGAATCTGATCTTTTTCTATTATGATTTTACCATCTTTAGTTTTTAGACAGCTTGTTGGTGTACGTGTTCTTTTATTAGTAAGTTCCTGAATTCTTTTGTGCACTAATTTGGTACTTTGACTGTTGTGTTGTTTTTCAATTTCTAAGCTCTTTTCCTCAATCCATGCTTCTTTTGCCTCCTTACATAATATTCTGACGTGTCTGTGAATTTCTTCATATTTGTCAGGATTATTTTTGTTGAGTCTTCTTGTTTCCGTTAGGTGTAAAATGTCTTCAGTCATCCATTTCTTACGACCCACCTTCTTTAATTTTGGAATAGTTGTTTCTTCAGCCAAACTGATTGACTTCTTCAACATTTCCTATTGATCATCCACATCCTGGAATAGGATCTGTATATCAGACAATATATCAAATCTGTTCTGTACTTCTATGTTGAATGTGTTTTGTATTTCCTTGTCATTACTCAATGCATACAAATAATATTTAGTGTTTCCTGTTATATACTTGACTTTCTTCAACTTTATCCTCAATGTTCCTGTAAGTAATCTGTGGTCACTATAACAATCAGCGCTGGGAACTGTTTTTGCTATTGTTAACGCGTTTCTAAATCTTCTGCTAATCAGAATGTAGTTAATCTGGTTTATAATCCTGTTATACGGACTCCTCCATGTCCATAATCTTCTAGGGTGTCGATTAAACATTTCTTGCCCAGGATGTTCAGTAGTTTGCCATTGATTTCTGAACGACCGGCACCTATACCTTGTTCGAAAAAACCAGCACGGCTGTGTTTCGAACCCGGGTATACGGGATTGCGAATCGCGTCCGTAACGTCTTCACCACGGAGACGGATTTTTAATATATACATGTTATTTTTTATTTTAAAATTTATAACATTTATTATGTAGGCATACGAATAATTTACTCATCCTCCTTGGATCGGAGGCGAGCCTTGGAGTTGGTCACTTTGATGGCCAGCTTCTGGGCACGCTCGGCAATGTCTTTCCTCTTCCTGCTGGAGACATTGAATGCAATATCAACTGAGAATGTGCGGGTCTACATCAGTAGCACTTCCAGTTCCTGGACATTGTGAACGAGGAATTGTTTGAAGCCATCGTGGCAGACGTGATTGCAAGCTTCCAGGTAGAGTAGCCAATGTTAGGCATCTTATACTGACCCTTGAATCGCCTCCTGGCTCTGTTGTCAATACCCTTGAGCTTGCGCCAGTTTGGCTTGACTTTGCCATATATGTCGGACTGGTGGCGAATGAAGTTCTTTGTCTTTTGTTAGCTAATTTTTCTAGTGTTTAGATGGTGTTCAGCGATACAATACTTAAAAGTTAACGAAATATCCACTGACATTCTTACCATATATTTAGTACAAAAACTTAACATATAATAGAATGTTAACAACAGATGTATTATACAAATGCTAACCAATGATCCAATAATAAAATACTAATGAGAGGTTTACCATACAAGTGTTAACCTACCATCCAATAATAGATTGTTAAAACTACTTCCACACAGTCTGCCTTAGGAACCCGCTGAAGATAAATAGCAAGACAAGATCCCAGACACTAAAGTCTTAGAAGGAGCGTCTATGCCCAGTATCCACACTCTACTAATGAAGATTCGCTGGGCTGGAGATAAACAACTGAAGATAAATAGCAAGACAAGATCCCAGACACTAAAGTCTTAGAAGGAGCGTCTATGCCCAGTATCCTCCACACTCTACTAATGAAGATTCGCTGGGGCTGGAGATAAACAACTGAAGATAAATAGCAAGACAAGATCCCAGACACTAAAGTCTTAGAAGGAGCGTCTGTGCCCAGTATCCACACTCTACTAATGAAGATTCGCTGGGCTGGAGATAAACAACTGAAGATAAATAGCAAGACAAGATCCCAGACACTAAAATCTTAGAAGGAGCGTCTATGCCCAGTATCCACACTCTACTAATGAAGATTCGCTGGGCTGGAGATAAACAACTGAAGATAAATAGCAAGAGAAGATCCCAGACACTAAAGTCTTAGAAGGAGCGTCTATTCCCAGTATCTACACTCTACTAATGAAGATTCGCTGAGCTGGCCACTTGACTCGCATGCCAGATCACAGGCACCTTAAACGAATCTGTTTACGGTGTGCTGCGTTGTGGTAAACGCTCCCAATGCGGACAGAGGAAACGCTTTAAAGATACTTTGTAGATCTCACTAAAAGCTTTTGAGATGCATCACGACACTTGGAAGACTGCTGCCAAAGACCAAAATTCATGGCTCACATCATTATGCAAGGATGTAGTCACTTGAGAAGCAAAGAGAACTGCAATAACTGTGAAAAAAGGCTGGACAAAAAACAACCCCCCCCCCCCCCCTCCCCCACCAAAAATTTAAAAAAAAACTGCATGAGATCCTCCTCCTGGAACATCACACATTCTTTGTCCACATTGTCAAAGAACATTTTGAGCCAAAATAGCAATCTTAAAATTCACACTTTCAACCCCACTGGATGAAATGAATGATCATCATTATTCTTGATGGACAAACATCAATAGAATGCTTTCAAATAACCTGCATTAATCAACAACTTACCTTGAAGAAAAGTGCACTGTACGACTTGGATAAATCGTCAGTACTATTCTCATAATAGTGTCCGTTGAGGCTATTGTTCATTGCCTTACTCACAATGTCTCTGGCCTGGCATAGAATGATACAGCAAATGTAAATGGTCGCTTTAGAACTTGTGTATGTGGTATAATAGACATCTTTATGCATGTGTTGTCATACTATAGATATGATAAAGCAATGACAAACTACTGAACGTCAACTTGCCAAGAAATCACAATCAAAAATTGCAGGGGTTGACTGCTATTACTATGCTGCGGCTGCTGCTGGGCAGTTTTGTTGTTATTGTTTTCGTGGTTTTCTTCTTCTTCTTCTTCTTCTTCTTCTTCTTCTTCTTCTTCTTCTTCTTCTTCTTCTTCTTCTTCTTCTTCTTCTTCTTCTTCTCAACAACTTCTTCTTCTTCTTCTTCTTCTTCTTCTTCTTCTTCTTCTTCTTCTTCTTCTTCTTCTTCTGCTTCTTCTTCTTCTTCTTCTTCTTCTTCTTCCACCCCCCTCCTTTTCCTTCACTTTTTCTTCGTCTTCATAAATAGTAGTTTGTTCTTCAGCTATTCTTCAGTTGTTCCAACAATTAGTGTCATATACGAACACCTTATGGTGTTTATTTGTCCAGCCGAATGTTGGAATCTTTTTGCTTGTGACCAGATTTTTGTGAAATTCTCTATTTCTGGTATTTAAGTGGAATGCCTAGTTTCTAACCACACCTGTTTCTGGTTCTCTCCACCTGCCGCCTAGCGTGTCAATGATCTGTGTTTATAAAACTGGTCTTAGAAACGCATGTGATTGTTTCGTTATCTACGTATTAAAACCAGAACTATGACAATAGACTGAAGATCTGGAGAAGAGAAGAGAGGAAGTAAGAGAAAAAAACTGGAGACTTAAAGTAGAGAAGACGTAAGAGGAAGAACGTGAAGTGACAAATGGTTTGAATAGATAACGGAAGGAAGAAGGGAAAGAAGGAATGCAGAAATGAAGAGGAGCATGGAGAAGGGAAATGAGAGTCAGAGAGGCAGGATGAGCGTACATAGGAAGGGACAAACTAGACAAGTAGAAAGACAAGCAAAATAAATCAGGAGAAAGACTAGCAAATGAGAACTATTGATAAAAGAAAGTAAACCCAAAGAGGGAGACAGATTAAAAAATATGAAAGGGCGTTATAGAATGAATGAAACAGTAGGTAGAATAGTAAGGACGGGGGAAGAAGAAAGGAGTGTGAGAGAACTAGAAATAAATTATAGAGAGAGGGGGAGACACAGAGAGAGAGAGAGAGGGGGGAGAGATAGAGAGAGAGAGAGAACTTGGAGAAACGTATAAGTAGGGGGAAAGAAGGGGAAGAAAGGCTACAGTTGAAGAAATAATTAAGCAGGAGAAAGAATTCAGAGTGAATGACTGAAATAGACGTACAGATGCAGATAAAACGACAGCGATGGTAGACAAACAGAAGGGTGAGACAGCTGTGTGGGAAAGACAGCGGCACGAGAAACACCGCATTTTGCGAAAGACGTAAAGAGAGAAAACTAGCGATGTGAGAAAGACGGCATTGTGACAGAAGAACGCGCAGCCAGAAACAAGACGGCATGAGAACAGTGGAGATGCGAGAAGGACAGCGATTGGAGAAAGACAGCAGCTGGAAGAAGACAGTCGAGGATCAGATTGAGACGCTCACCTGGTTAGCATGAGTTGCCACAACAGCCACAAGAGCGATTTCCGCCACTACAAGAATCAACAGGATAATGGCATACTGTGGACACAAACATGTTAAACTGTTGGCAACGTCTTGATTGTGGTTGCACTATCGTCATCATAATCATCATCGTCATCATCATCATCATCATCATCATCATCATCATCATCATCATCATCATCATTAGCATCAAGTCCCTTGCCGGCTGGCGTTAGCGTTCATGTCTCACCACAGATCTCGGTCTTTGGTGTTCTGAATCAAATCTGCTGATCTTATTCCTCTATGGCACCGTCTCAATCCATCCAGCATCACTTCTCTTGGTCTGTCTCTGTCTCTCTTCCCCTCGATCTTTTCAGTCGTTACGATGTTCTCCAAAGCTTCTCTTCTCATCACATGACGAAAGAAAGATGTTTGTCTCATTCTTATTGTTGAATATAATTTACTAGCTTCATTAACCTGTTTCAGGCTGTCGTTGTGAGTTACTCTGGCAATCCAAGGAATTCACAACATTCGTCTCAGGAACCACATCTCTGTTGCATCCACGTTCTTCCTAAGTTATTCAATTACATTCTAAGATTCACTACCATACAGCAAAATATGTTTATGTAGCATTTCAGTACTCTTTTCGTTACATTCAATGATAGTGACTTATTGCACAAGATACCATTCATTTTCTGAGATGCAACGTTTGCTTGCCCTATTCTGTTCTTAATCTCTGTTGTGTCCCTAGGTATTTAAAATTATCCACTTGATTAAATATGGTCCCTTCTATTTCCATTTCACATTTTGGTATCACATTTTTCTTTATTAGCATTGTTAATGTTTCTAGATACTCAGGGAGAGTCCTTTCATTGCACTATGTTACTACAATGTCCAACATTTGTTGTAGATCTTTTGCATTTTCAGCCACCAATTGTATGTCATCGGCATAGTGTATATGCTATATTGTTATATGGTTACTTTACAACCTTCCATTAGTATTCCTGGTTGCAATGAGAAATATCTCATTATTGCTTCGCTATATAGAGAGAGGGATCCGATGACAAAACACATCGCTGCCATACTCCTAGTGTTATTTGTTCATAATTGCCCTCTTTAATTCTCATATTAATTGCTGCTACTTGATTTCAGTAAATAGTCTTTATTATTCTGAGAGCTTTCCCATCAATATTGATATCTAACATTTTAATCAGTTCATCATGTTTTACCTTATCAAAGTTCTCTGTATAATTTATAACTCACACATATATCGTCAAGAAAGTCGACAGGGTCGACTTCATTGCACCGGGTTTTTATTACATATGGCTCAGTTTCTTTTCGCAGAGCGGAAAGCGTCGCACAAAGCACGAACTCCGTAGCTCCAGCGACGACCCTCATGAGTTTCCGAAAAAATGCACTCGTGAACCGAAGGACTTGGCCCGGAATCGAACCCACAGCCTTCGGAGCCCGAGTCAGACGGCTTGACCACTTCGTCACCCAGCGCCAGCATTTACCTTGAAATCTATTTGCAGGAGTGTGTCTAGTTCTCTCCCTATGCAATTGTCAGATGACATTTCTCAGTCAATCAAACCCAACAAACATGTCCTGAAGAAAGATATATATATATATATATATATATATATATATATATATATATATATATATATATATATATATATATATATATAGAGAGAGAGAGAGAGAGAGAGAGAGAGAGAGAGAGAGAGAGAGATAGATATATATATATATTGTGTAGGCGTGAATTTTTTGGGTGTCATTGCTAAAATGAAGAGGTAAAAGACGTAAAAAGAAGGAAGAGGAGGAGGCAGAAAAGATGAGCCAGTGGAGGAAGGGAAGCAGGGTAGATGACAGCCATTAAGGCGGAAAGGGAAAAAAAGAAGCAGTTGAGATGGAAAAACGGATCGTGACAGAGGACAAACCAGAGATGAGTCAGCGAGCTGACCATTGGAACAAATAGCATCCAGTCTCTTCGGCATCTTTTTAGAGAAACGAAGCACAGAGAGGCATGTCTCTAGGACTGTTACCTAGGTGTTGGGTAACATTTTCTGACGATTATTTACCTAATACTTCTGTACAAATATTGGGGATCTCCCGGCGTTTTCCCCAACATCTCCGTGAAAGCACCAGCAATGATTGCCGGTTGTACTCACCACACCCAGGAGGGCCCTCAGCTTGCAGCAGGCACCGACGAGGCCCAGGAGAGATACCACGATGATGAATGCGCCGATGATGATAGCAGTATAGCCCAGGATGTCTCCGGCGCTCTGCAGGTCGAAGTTGACGTCGTTGGAGACATCTATGAAAGCTCCTCGGACGTCGTTCCAGGCCACCTTGAATACAATGCCCACTACAAGTATGGGAATGCCGAAAAGCTGTGGACAGACAGAGACGCACGTGTAATTATGTAAACTGACAGAGTAATATGTGAACTGACAAGAACACCGACAATCTGTGGACAGACAGACAAATCAGTGAACTGACAGAAACCATCTCAACATGCTAAAGTTTCTATAAATCGTGTGTGTGTGTGTGTGTGTGTGTGTGTGTGTGTGTGATGCGTATAATGAGTGTGTGTGTGTGTGTCCCTCCTGTGCAAGACGTTACTATCAACCCCAACCCCAGCTTGATTAACTAGGCTATCTTAGGTTCACTAGACTTCCATAGCTTTCTGACCGAGACGTCAGCTTTGAAGTCCAGCTGACCATTGAAGGGAAGGAACCCGTAACATGTCAACGCACCGGAAGTTTAACTACAAGCGCATGAATCTCCCTTTCTCTCCCCCACCCACTTCCCCGCCATGCTAACATAAATATTGCATGTAATTTGCAAGCTGTTGCGATAAACTCCACCTCGTATTGGCTTTTTGTGATTTGCTGGGTTGTTATACGTGCAGTAGTTTGCCATGGTTATCTGAATGGGAAGCCAACATTTTAAAAGTCAACATTTAAATCAAACTGACTGACATGTGAAACAAAACCAGAAAGTCACTGTCAGAAGAGACAGTTTAAGCGTGCTAAACCTTTAAGCCACGCCCGACCTCGGTGTGTGTCTCTCTCTCTCTCTCTCTCTCTCTCTCTCTCTCTCTCTCTCTCTCTCTCTCTCTCTCTCTCTCTCTCTCTCTCTCTCTCTCTCTCTCTCGCTCTTGCTCAGTCTCTCTCCCCCCCCCCCCGCTTTTTTTTCATTCCCCCACCCCAGAGACGTTTTTTGCCAAAGCGACAGCTACAATAAAAAATCTTCACCGCATAGAAACCACAGGTAATGTAAGAAGGTGGTGGGTGGAGAGAGGGGGGTGGGGAGAAAGAGAAAAAAAATAGGGGGGGGGGTGACGTGCACTGAATAGACAGATTTCTGAAACTGACAGTTTCGTGCTTTCAAAATTAGTTTTTAAAATATGCATAACTGTGGAACTTTTCTTTTATACAATAGTGGGAGATGTGCTGGTGGGCGGCTGAAGTGTTATATACTTTCTGAGGTAAGACCATGTCTTCAATGATATAAGAACCATCTTTGACAAATATAGAGTCACTATAGGCCGTGCTTATTTGATAACCTACAGCGAGGCGTTAAACGGTGTTCAGTGTGCGAAGTTTTAAACATCTTCTTCTTCTTCTTCGTTCATCCGGAGTTTTTTTTCCGGATGTGATTGCGTTGTGCCTGTTTACAGCAGAGCTGCGTTCTTGCGCCGTTAGGCCGACACATCCGACTTCTGCGGGTTTTAAACATCTAAGAGACGTGTTTTCCAAAACATAAGATCAATTTAATTGAACGATTGTACAACGAACAACAAAGCAGCTATCGGGGCAACTGTCGGTATAACATCAACACAGATTTGGGGTGCAACATTGGGTAAGACAGAATCGCATTCGCTCTCTTTACCTTCTAAATACCTACTCAAAAATTGTAGTCAAAAATGTCAAAAATAATTAAACCAAACAGAAAAATGTCTAAAAATTATTAAACCCATGACTTTATTTATGTAATCCCATTCCGAAAACCACAAATGCAGATCTTTGGTGCCAATTTCACGAGGCTGATCCCACTTAGAGACCGCTGGCCCTCATTTCATGAAACTGAGGTTTTCCCAGAGCTGTACTGCTCAAAAACGACATTTAACCCTGCCATAAATGAAAGTCGAGTTGAGGATATCTGTTTTGGCAGACGAATGCAATAATCACTATACCGCCATGGTTCATTTAACAATGCAGATATGTTTTATAGGGAAAACTGTTCATACACAAGTTAGTTGCATATCCTTTACATGACATCGCAGTCAACCCCAGCATTTTTTTAGCTGTTTGTGATTTCTTGGCAAGTTTAGTTCAGTAGTTTCCCATTGCTTTCTGAACGACCGGCACTCATACCATTGTGTGAAAATCACCCGCAGTTGTTTCGAACGCGGCATGCGGGATTACGAAGTGTGTCGGTAACCTCTTCGACACACAGAGCCATCTATACACAAGACAAGGGCGCGAAGAAACACCATTCAAAGACTACATGTGGCCACGTCTGAATGAATCAGGAATCCATATCGGCACTAGCAGGAAGAATTGAGATAGGGGACGAAACAGAGACGTGCGTAATCAATTGGTAAAAGTAAAAGTGCTAAGGAACAACGCTATAGAACATTGTGAACACAACAATAGAACACCGCAGATGTTGTAGCAATTTAACAAGGTTGATGACAAGACAATAGAATAATGCTGAAGACGAAACAAGAGAACAATCATCATCATCATCAAGTGTCATGCTGACTGGCGTAGGCGTTCATGACTCTCCACAGATCTCGGTCTTTGGTTTTATGGATCAACTCGACCGTTGATATTCCTCCATGCCACCGTCGCAATCCATCCAGCATCATTTCACTTGGTCTTCCTCTGCCTCTCTTCCTCTCGATCTTTCCAGTTGTCACGATGTTCTCCAATGCCTCTCTTCTTATTACATGACCAAGACAGTTGTTTGCCTCTTTCTTATTGTTGTTTATAATGTTATAGTTTCATTAGCCTCTTTTAGGCATTCATTGTTAGTTACTTTGGCAGTCCAAGAAATTCGCAACATTCGTCTCGAGAACCACATCTCAATTGTTTCCAATCTCTTCCTAATTTGTTCATTTACATTCCAAGATTCACAGCCATACAGCAAAACAGGTACTATATAGCACCTTAGCACCCTCTTTCAATGATATTGATTTATTGCATAAGATATCCTTCATTTTCTGAAATGCAGCCTTTGCTTGCCTTATTCTGTTCTTAACCTCTGTTGTGCATCTTCCATCTGATGTTATAAATGTTCCTAGATATTTAAAACTATCCACTTGGTGAAGAATTTTCCCTTCAATCTCTATTTCACATTTAGGTGTCACCTGTTTCTTTTATATCACCATTGTTACTGTTTTCTTGATATTCAAGCAAAGTCCTTTCTTTGCACTTTCTGTTACTACAAAGTCCAACAGTTGTTGTAGATCTTTTGCATTATCCGCCATCAAAACTGTGTCATCTGCATAGCGTATATTATTTATATTATAACCTCCGAATATTATTCCTGGCTTTTCTTTGATCTCTCTCATTATTACTTCGCTATAGAGGGAGGAGAGATTCGGTGACAAAACACATCCCTGTCTTACTCCCAGCTTTATGTGTTCATAATTTCCTTCTTTATGTCCCATTTTAATTGCTGCTATTTGGTTCCAGTAAATATTTTTATTATTATGAGATTCTTCCCATCAATATTAATATCTTCCCACATTTTAATCATTTCGTCATGTTTTACTTTTTCAAATCTATGAAGCACAAATATATGTCTTTTTTATGTCTCTATTGATCTTTCTAATACTGTCCGAAATGTATATATTGCATTGTTTGTACCTTTTCCTTCTACAAATAAACACTGCTCTTCGCCAATTTCCATTTTTATTTTCTTTCTTGTTCTTCTCATTATAATTCTGAGTAGAAACTTAGTGACATGCTTACTTGCTTACTTGCTTGTGTTCGCTGGCTGTGAACTCCAGCGTGAAGTCCTGTATGTCGGATGAAGACATCCTGTTGTCCAACATCAGTGTGATGTCATACAGGACCTGAGGTTTGCGTGAGTATCCGTTGTCCCATGTCTGGCTTATTGGTGTGCAGACTGGTGGTTCCTCGCCATGCAGGCAGATACTCTCCGACTTCGGAGGTTGTGACATTATTTATGAGGTTAATCGTACGAAAATTTTCACATTCAATTGCTCCTGATCTTTTTTGGTACAACTATAAATACAGATTTCACCATATCGCTTGGTATATATCAACTGCAGTAAATATCATTCAACATTTTGGTTAATATATCTACTCCAAATTCTCCCTTTATAAAGAGAACAATGTTCAAGGTTATTTAATAGGGCAGTGCTCAAGACTAAGCAATAGAACAATGTTAAAGTCGCTTGTTAAACGTGGGTAACGTATCTATTTGTCTGCACGTAACAAATTAAATGTTAACTTCCTCTTCTACTTATAGCCCAAGCTGTGCGGCGTTGGTGATCATGTATGCCCACAGCCTTCTGTCTCTCGTGCTGCCAATTATTTACGAGACCGACGTTCCTCCATACCATGATGTCAAACAATTCAGCATCTTGTATCTTGGTCTCCCGCTGTCTCTCTCCCCTTCCAACCTTCCGGTTGTGACGAGCTTTCCTCTTCTCATTACATGTCTAAAGAATGTGGAGTATTTTTGTTTCTGTCACGATTAATTAGTTCTTTTAGTGAGTCACATAATTTCCAGATGTCTTCATTGCTCTTTCTATCTGACCACCGTGCTCTCATTATACTTCTATTAAACCACACATCTGCAACTTCCACATAATTCATCAACTATCCATGATTGGCTTCCGTACATCAGGAATGGCAAGGAGTTCTTGCGTGCTCTTTTCTTCACGCAAATGTTAACTAGGTTGTCTATTAGAAGAAACTGAATACAAAGGAATAATCTACAAGAATAAAAACTGAACAGGCTAGACGTTTTTCTGTATGCATATACAACAACATTACATAGTGTTAGCAATAAAACAAGAATATGATACGTATATCAACGAGTGTGTAGATCCATTTCAGGTGTGACTTTAAGAGCTCTGGGATTTCGTGAAGTATGCAAAACCGAGTCAAAGCAATCACATGCGGTCTTACAGTTGGTATCTCATGTTGTTTGGAACAGTGTTAGACGGCCTCTATTATTCTCGATTGTCTACATGTTAGGCGGGCTTCTGTATCCGATTGTTTCTCATGTTAGATGGGTCTCTCTGTTCCCGAGTCTCAAGGCTTTGGCAAATATAGTTCTCACGGTTCTTTCGTTAAATGGTTTGATTGTGGAACAGGGTTGCTTTCATTGCACACGGATATCTTCGCAAGTACCTAAGTCTCTTCTTAACTATAGCACGAGAGAATCTCAGCACTGTGCACGAAATTTGTAGCACGAAGAGTTTCCAAACTGGCATATGTCTGAGTCACACGCAGTATATACGTTTTAGTTAATTAGATTTTGATTTGGTTTTCTAAGTAAAAGTTAGCCTGGGTAGGGGCTATTGGCCTGCCCTTTTGGATTTCCAACAGCAGGCAGACTTTTAACGTGCAACGTGCACAGAATAAAGAATAGTGTATGCAATAAGTCCTTGTCATTGGAGGTTAGAACAAGAATTCTTGCATGTTACATAGAACAGCTCTAACGCTCGGCTGTTAATCCAGGACAGTTAGTAAACAATGAGGCTAAATTGCAAAGACAACATCGCAAACATCAGAAAGAGGCAGTCATCATGTTTTGCCCACATTATGAGAAGACAAAACCTAGAATATGTTATTAAAATGGAAATATTTGTAGAAAGACACATAGGCGAAGACAGCGAGCGAACATTCTTCAGTCTTGTGTCGTGGCATGGAAGGGAGTCAGCGCACCAAAAGATACAAGCCATTGCAGATCGCAAATGAAGTATGATCGCCCGCGCAAGTCGGCAATGCACATGAAGATGTACGTGCATATTGATCTCCTGAGTGTTTCGCTCTTGTCTGAGGAAGCTCGACCCAGATCCACTACCCGGGATACGGGTGGTGGGTACCGCCCTTGTTTTATAATATTAAAACTCTTCACAGCCCAGATATTGACGCACATCAGGTCTGCATTCGCAAGGTACGGACGTCGCAACCCGTAAGCCACTCCCCCGCCAGGTTCTCATTAAATGTGCAAAAGAATGGTGCTTTGAACGAGAAGACAATCTTATCTGATGCAGTGTCTAACTGGAAAGGCTCGTCGAAGATATAAACTAGAATTTTATCTGATATTGTACAACTGACCATTTTAGCTCGTAACGTGTATACTTCAGAATCTTGCCTGATGTATACAAATACAAGAACATTTTAGGTCGTCACACGTGCAAGTTAGAATCTTATCACATAACATTTTAGCTCGTCACAAACATAAACTATAATCTTATCTGATATTGTATACTGAGCATTCTAGCTTGTCACACATAAAATTTGTATCTTATCTTATACAATATATAATCGAAAATGTTACCTCTTCGCACGTATAAACTAGAATCTTAACTGATACAGTGTATTGCCTAACATTTTAGCTCGTCACACATATAATTTAGAATCTTATCTGATAATAGAGATGTTTTTAGATCGTCACACGTAAACATTCGTGTCTTGTATGATATAGTGTATTACTGAACATTCTAGCTTCCCACGCAGCACTAGAATCGTATGTGATACTATGTACAACCGAACATTTTAGCTCGTATAAATTAAAATCTATCTGATACAGTGTATTACTGAATATTCTAGATTGTCAAATACACATAAACATATATATTAGAATCTCATCTGATAATGTATAACTCAACCTTTTAGCTTGTTACAACATTCCTTAGAATTGTATTTGTGATAGTATATCAGGGGAGGGGAATATTCTGCCCACGAGCTGTATAAGACCCGCGAAATCATTTCATCTAGCCCTGCCAAGGCGGGACTCGGAATTAAGCAAATCTAGCAGCTTTATAAACAATAATCAATACATCTAGTAGAAACATCATCAATACATCCAGTAGTACCATCATCAATACATCTATTAGACATCATCAATACATCTAAAAGAAACATCATCAATGCATCTAGTAGACACATCATCAATACATCTAATAGAAACATCATCAATACATCTAGTAGACACATCATCAATACATCTATAGTCTGTCCGGAAATTAATGCCGTCATTCACGATCAATTATTTTGAAAACTGTCTGTTGCATCGTTATGAAATTTTTCCTGCCGTCTTATATTTACCCCCACCCAAGGAATATGTCTTTGATAGGTCCAAAAGCAACTTAAATCATCGAAAGCGGCGACATTTCTTTGATGTATTGGGGAAAATGTAGTGAATTCACGCTAACAAACTAGTCTTACAGTAAAGCAACGTCATTTCGGGTAAGGACCCAAGTACAAAGCGTAGCCAGATTCGTATGGGAGTGGGTGCAATAAAAAAAAGTAGCTTAAAAGTCGACAGGGTCGACTGCATTGCACCGGGTTTTTATCCTATATGGCTCAGTATCTTTCCGCAGCGTGGAACTCCGTAACTCTAGCGACGACCCTCGGGAGTCTCCGAAAAATGCACTCGTGAAATGAAGGAATCGAACATACAACCTTCGGAGCCCGAGTCAGACGGCTTGACTACTTCACCGCGGAGACTCCCGAGAGGGGTGCAATGCGTAATATTAGTAAAGACAGAGAATTTACAGAGGCACGGGGTAAATAGTGTGTAAATTGACAGAAAAGTAGAAGGAATATATTTCTTACCTTATTTTTCATTTCCTTCTTGTTTCTTCAGCTGATGGTTAATAATGTGTACACAAGGAGTCATGTTACTAGCTTTTTATATTGAGTTCGTGAAAGCTTCCAAATGGTTGTGCGTTAATGTGCGTATGGAGTGACCAATTAGTCATCATGTTTCCATATTTAAGGATCTGTTCAGCTGTCTGTGTAGTTTGTTCACAGGTACACATGGGTGACAGACCCGCTTTGAGTCTTCGTGAAAGATTGTCTACTCTGCTGTTTACCGTTCAGAGACGGAACATGATTACCTGTTTTGCACTATGAAAATAGTTGTCAGTGTCTCTGTAGTGGGCTTTCTTCTTAACGATCAAGATGTTGGTCCTCTTTTCATTGAAGTTTATAGATTGATTCGTATGCACGTGTGTTGTCCCCTAATTTGACAACGTGTTTGCTCTCACGTTTCTTGTTATGCCACAGTATGTCAGTTTCCACCGCAATATTACTCTTCTGTTGGTATTCAATGCGTTTAGTGTGTGTGTGTGTGTGTGTTTTTCAATTTTCAATACCAGTTGTTTGTCACCGCTGAGGGCTTGCAGAATTGAAAATTTATCACTGTGGAATACAAACTGTTGCCATTGACATTGTGCTGATACTGTAATGGTTAAGGCCTGCAATTCGTCTGAATAGTTGGAGCAAACTATCCCAGTAAGCGTGCACGTGGATTAAGGTCTGCGATCTGCTCAGACCTTAATCTGTGTCGGACGATTCCAGTAGGTTGATGACTGCTCTCGGTTGCATACAATTTAATCCATCCTTTCTCTAATAGTCCTCTTCCTCTTTCAACACATGGTCCTCACATTTTTCCAGTAACTTTTATCAATATTTAATAGCGCGGACTGGGTTAGTATCATGACGTCAGACAATTTGAATATAGTATAGTCAACTGCCACATGTCCTTTATTTTTAGCCCACACAAGTTCTATAGGGTTAAAATGAGAATGAAACGGCGGAAGTCTCAAGCACTCACGACGATGCTCTTCTATCAACTTGTCGATTTGATATTTCTTGCTTTTGGGCGTCTGTTTTATAAGGGACAAGAATTCTAGCTAGAAATATGTTTCTGGAAATGGTATGTTTTCCACTCGGCGCCATATCTTTATTGCTCCCTTTGTGCTCGATGCTGTCGGTATTTTGTCTTCTTGGGCAATAACATTGATATCATGCACTGTTCAGAATTGGACACGACGATCTATCTAGGGATGGAGCACAGTATTCTCGAGCCAATCTTTAAATACATTACCATTCACCTTATTATGATAATCCCTATTGTCTGTATGCTTTGATACGAAAACGACCCCAGCATTCTGTTGTAAGCCATTATGCGTATTACCAGCATGGGCCATGACCAAAAGCTGTCCTATACTACTGGGCACATATCGCTTTATCTGTCCATCCACTGATTGTCATTCCTTATCACTTGTGTGCTGCGCATTGACCCATATTTCATCCAAATACACTATGCCATCATTTTCTTTACGCATTTCCCTTATCTCACGTAGGTATCTGCTTCTCATGGCTCCTAAATGCGGTTTCTCGCAAAGAATATTTCTACCTCCCTTGTACTTTCTAAAAGTGAAGATAATGTCCTTATAATTATCCACAAAGTTGTTTTTGATAGCTCTATGTTATTGTTCTTTCTCAACCAAACCCTAAGTTTTCTTACAGTCACTGTTTCTTTGGCATCCAGCATTTTTATAATGCTGGATAATCCTGGATATAAAATTCAAAATTTTTATAATTTTAGGAGGCTCCGTGGCGAAGTGGTCAAGCCTTTAGTCTCGGGCTCCAAAGGTTGTGGGTTCGATTCCGGGCCGCATCCTTCGGTTCACGAGTTAAATTTTTCGGAGACTCCTGTGGTCATCGCTAGAGCTGCGGAGTTCGTGCTTTGTGCGATGCTTTCCGCGCTGCGGAAAGAGACCGAGCCATATGGGATAGAACCAGGTGCAATGAAGTCGACCATGTCGACTTTTAAGCGACTTTTTAAAGCATTTTTATAATAGCTCGCCTTATGACATCCTTGTCAAAGCTAGTTAGTTAGTCGACAGATCATCCTCGTTGCACATCGAACCATTCAGTCCATAAGTGCTCGGATCCCCTCCTCAGCAAATCCCGCAGCGTGTAGCGGCTAACGACACCAGTTCTGTGTTGGTTTATCAATCTTCTTTGGCTTCCTGCGTAGTGTTCTTGTTTGGCCACCCCTCTTTTAATTTGCTGCTCTCGCAGTCTGGCCATTGTTGTAGATTCACAGTCATCACTTGGTTCTCGCAAAAGTCTCACTTCTCGTAGAGCATTCAGAATGTCAGCCTGGTCCATGGCGCGACCGCCCTCCACAGTAGCCTCACCTGCGAGCTTGTCAGCCCGCTCATTCCCTTGTACTCCCGCATGCCCTGGCACGAAGATGAAACTAATCTTTGCCAGCCGAGACCGCTTCAGAGGCAGCAACCATTCTCTTCGGATCGACCCCTCCTCTATCCTCTTGATCATGTTCATTGAGTCGCTAAGGAAACAAGCCCTAGTGAATGTCTGTGTCTCGAGCCATGTTATTGCTTTACTTACTGCCATGACTTCCATGGTCAGGCTACTTGTGTTTTCAGTGAAAGCACCAGAGTCCTCCTTCACAATTCTCCCTCCGGCCCGAGCTGTAAAGGCCCATGAGCTTCTCACATGTCGGACGACCGACCCATCTGTGTAGATGACCGCGTCACCGTCTAGCGAATTCTCGAAAATCAACGCTTGTACTTCAGCCTCAACAGCAGCCGGATTTTCTTGTCTGCATTTTCTATCTAGTTGGATGCAAACTGAAAAGGATGTGCAGAAGTCGGTTGGCACTTGCATCCACTCCTCGCCAGGTTCTAAGTCCTCAAGTGAACACACCTGTTGAAGAATGTCTTCGGCTTGACCCATCCACGACCGTCCTCTTTTTAACCTGCTGCCCTTCACCTTCCTAATTTCACTATGCAGTGGATGTTGTGTGTTTGCGTTAATTCTGAGGTAGGCTCGTGCCCTGCAAACTTGTATTCTGTCTTCAATAGTTGGAAAATCAAGAAGGTAGCGCATCGCCCTGCATGCTGTATCTCTTGTACATCCAAGAATAATGCGCATAGCTTCATTCTGTATCCTTTCCATCCTTTCTATCTGCTTATGGCTGAGAGTCAGGATTGCCATTGCATACTCCAAAACAGACATGACCAGCCTCTCGTACAGAAGACATAGATGGCGCTGCTCACAGTTTGCTGCCGCCATCACCCGCATCGCTGCCAAACCCCGCTTGGCCTTTGTTATCACCTGGTCTATGTGCACATTATAAGCAAGGCTTCGGCCAAACCGTATCCCGAGGTAATTCATTGCCTGCGTTCTTTCCACCGTCTCTGAACACAGCATTACAGTTGGTGTTGGATTGTTGACAATATGATTATTCAACGAGAACCAAGTCACTGTTGCCTTTGTTGGGTTGACCATTGCCCCAGCTTCATCACACCAAGTACTTATGCGATTGAGTTCGGTTTGTAGTTCCACAGCAACCTCCTCTCTATCCTTTCCCTGACGATACACTAACACATCATCGGCATATGACAATGTCCTGCCAGGTCCAGTGATCTGCTCACTGGTGATTCTCACTGTGTAGGCGTTGAACAGTACCGGAGATAATGGTGATCCCTGTGGTAGGCCAGGATATATTGTTGTTGGTTCCGAAGTCCAACTGCCACATCTAAAAACTACTTTCCGTTGGAAGAGGGCTGCAGCGATCCAACTAAGGAGGAATGGACTTACGTTTAGTTCAAGAAGCTGAAACATTAAAAAATCCAGTGGTACTCTGTTGTATGGGTCCTCAAGATCAATCGCTGCAGCAACGGTTTCAGTGCCTGAGTGGAAACCTTCATAGACATCATGGGCAAAGACTGCTGCATTGGTCCAGGTTTCTCTTTTTGGACGGTACCCACCCAGGGTAGGTGGGAAAACACCTTGCCTCTCTAGTTGGCTTGATATTTTCCTGGCAATTACCTTCTCCAGCAGCTTGCCTATTGTATTCTGCATGGTTATAATTCGATATCCCTGAATTTTTTTGTGGTCTTTGTCAGGCTTCGGCAAGGGAATCAGATAGCTGTGTAACCATTCCTCCTTGATGCTAGCACTCCCTATACTGTTGTTGTACATTGTCAAAGCTGTCTACAATAACCTTTCTACCTACCGTTTGGTTATTGCGTGGTGGTTTAATTCCAGATTCTTGCACACATCGACGAAATGACCGTTTACTCAAACCCAATGCATGCACTGTTCTTTTTTCGGAATTTGTAATATTATAAAACAGTTTCATGCGATCAGCTTCTTGACAAAAATATGTGTACACCTTCATAGCGATGCTTTGAAGTGTATACACAATATCGCATTCAATCCCATTGAAAAATATTAACACATTTTAATGTTAGCGATAAGTGGTAAGATTTCAACAACAACAAAATAATCAGGTTTCATTAAATAACACACATTTTGACGACACCTCTGAAAACTCCCAGTTTAAACAGCGCAGGGTTCTTGGCATAAGGCCAATGCCGTGAAAGACGTAGAATATTCAACACCGAATGCTGATTGTCTGGCTACGGTGTAATACATTTAAAATTATGAACTTAATCTCTGACCCGTAAATTATATACCGCATATAAACAAACATTGAAATCTGCTGTACAATCTCCAGGACAAAAATGTTTTTGTTGGGTGGATATGATGATAAGGTTGTATGCTTAATCTCATAATTTTCCCTCAGTTGGTTACTGAGATATGGATTTTTATATGGAGGCAAACAAATGTGAATGCACTATAGTAGCAACATCATCAATACCAGCAAACATCGCACGCCGCACCAAAAATAAGGAGTTCTAGCCATCACATTAAGCGTGCGTTAATTAAATGTTTGACTGAATATAACAAGCTAATTATTACGTTGATAATTGCGTTCGAAAATACTATGAATATCCAAATGACCCATGGCAGGAAACAGGTTCCCCGCCCTTGCAGTATATTAAATGAACATATTAACTGAAAAGTTTAGATCTCCCACATATAAATGATAATCTTATCTGTTACAGTGTATAACTGATGCTTTACGAAATAACTAAATATGATAACAACTTGAAACGAGTTTATTTTCATACATACATTGTCCCTTTATTTCTCAACATAATTTCCACCAACATTGATGAACTTACCCCATCGTTTTATCAGTTCTCCCAAACCGGCTACATAGAACTCTGCGTGCTCTGTTTTGTAAACCACCTTTTCACTTCACATTCAACTTCGGCGCAATTCGCAAAATATCTCCCGCCAAGGTGGGATTTCAGTGGACCAAAACAGTGGAAATCGCTAGGGGCTAAGTCGGGGCTGTAAGGTGGATGTTTCAGAACTTCCCACCTTAGTTGGTTAATTATCTCCTGAGTTAATCGAGCCGTATGCGGTCTGGTATTGTCATGAAGAAGCAACACTCCTCTAGTCAGCAGTCCTGGACGTTTTCTTCGAATTGCATCATGAAGCATCGATGGAACTTCACAGTATGATTCAGAATTCCCATTGTCACCTTCCTTCTTGAAATTGGTTAAAAGCACTCCTTGACAATCCAAGAACAAGTCAGCATAATCTTCCCTGCTGATGGCGTAACCTTGAATTTTTAGGACACAAGGCGAAGAAGGATGTTGCCATTGCACTGAAGCACGCTTTGATTCGGGCTGGCAGTCAGCATAAACAGGAAGCATTTCCTTATGAATGTCCCTTGCACGCAGTCCTTTTGCCCACACACACACACAAAACGCACAACGCTGTTGCTCTTTGGTTGTACACTCCGCAAGCACCGTCGCCATTTTGTTTATGCGCTGCGCATGCGCATGAGACACCTAGCGCCACCTGACGAACGGGACTATAAAGTTCGATGTTGCTGTCACCTAATGACACCTGTAGAAAAAACCATCTACATTTACCTCCGATCCCACAGAACTGTGTGACTTACTTATTGACTTGACCTCGTAGTTCGTCATGTGTATAAATTAGAATCGTATCTGATACAATGTGTAACCGAACATTTACCTGGACACATATAAATTAGCACGCTATATCATGCAGTGTGCAACTTAACATTTTAGCCAGTGATATACATAAGTTATAATCTTATTTGATATAGTGTTTAACTGAATGGTTTAGCTGATGACACACAACAATTAGAATGTTATTTGATATAATGTTTAACTGAATGTTTTATCTGCTGATACACATAAATAAAATGGTATTTGGTATAGTGTTAAACTGCGTGTTTTAACTGGTTACACACATAAATTAGAATGTTAATTGATATAGTGTTTAAATGAATGTTTTTAGCTGATGGCACTCATAAATTAGAATTTTATTTGATACAGTGATTCACTGAATATTTCAGTTTCTGACACACATAAATTACACAATGTTATTTGATATGGTGTTTACTGAATATTTCAGTTAGTGTCACACACACACATTATGCAATGCTATTTGATATAGTGTTTAAATGAATATTTTTAGCTGGTGGCACTCATATATTAGAATGTTATCTAATACTGTGTATAACTGGACATCTTAGATGGACACAAACATCAATTAGAATGTGGTTTGATATAATGTTAAGTTGAACATCCTATCTCATCACACATATAAATTCACGTATCTAATCGTTTATAACTGAACATTTTAAGCTGCTGACACGTCTGTGGCCTACTTTAGCTGCACGCTGATGCATTCTCTGTGGGTCGAGTGGCTGCGATTTACAGGTATCAGTCTTAGACTCAGATGTTACGGGTTCGAATCCCAGTATTTGGCTTGACATTTTAACAAGAATCCTGGGTTTCTACCGATATAACGCACTCATCTAATCTGTTGGGGGGATGGGAATATATACCCAGCCTTTTCATATCAGGACAATAAATAATAAGGTCTCATGTGAGTCCCACACGTTCAAAATACGACTAAAGTTGATAATCGTAGAGTAGACTGTGGTGTCACTGCACTGGCGGTAACATTCCAATGACAACATCTATACGAATGCATGTTACAGCCGGACACACTGAGTCACTGAGATAGATAGTTACACGTCGCCTTCGAGGTCCAGAGAGGAAATATCATGACCAAATCCTCAAGGGAACAGTGAGCAGAAATATTCTGGGATGGCTTCTGCATCCAAGGACATTGCATAGGAATGCTCAATGTGCAGTGACGTAGTTCGACACAACATCACAGAGCAGAGTAGAGCAGACCCATAGTCATAACCATACCATTACCATACCATAACGCTGCCATAATTCTACCATAACGCTACCATATTCCTACCATAACCTTACTATAATCCTATCATAATCATATCATAACCATACCATAACCTTACCATAACGTTACCATAATCCTAACATAACCCTACCATAAAAATATCATAACCGTACCATAACCCTACCATAGCCATACCATAAACCTATCATAACCATACCAAAACCCTACCATAGCCATACCATAAACCTACCATAACCATACCCATAACTATACCATAACCATACCATAAGTCTACCATAACACTATCATAACCCTACCATAATCCTACTAGAACCATACAATAACCCTACCATAATCCTGCCATAGCCATACCATAAATATACAATAACCACACCATAAGTATACAATAACCATACCATAATCCTACCATAGCTATCCCATACCCCCGCAATAACCATAACATAACCATACCATAACCCTACCAAAACTAAACCATTACATAACATAAGGGTTACATAAACAAATGATGTGCAGCAGTTCTTTAATAATAATTTAAAAAAAGACACAGAATAAGGGGATGTTACATCATTCTGTCTACCTTGTGGTTTCCATAATGTGCACACAGTGGCTTTTGTTGGAGTTTTTTCAACTGTGCTTTGATCAGATTATCTGGAGACCACGTTTTCAAGACGCTATGTTTAGACGCACAGATTTGGGATGTGGGTTGAGGGGTGGCTCTTCTACCAAGAAAATTAAATTAGTATGGAATGTTCATGAATAAGCAAACTCTTGAAGAGGCGTGACCATGGGAATCACATGACCCCGGTTTTCATGTACTATATTTAAACTATTAATGTAAAGAAATTAGTACAGTTGTCAACATCCATATTATTAAGAGCCATGGGATGATTAATCGTCTTAGACGATTTGCCGTATCTGCCAATGGCTTATATACATCAGTTTTTCCTATGCTGATATATGATACAATGATTTATTTTTATTTTTATTTGATTATATATAATACAACGATTTATATAATACAACCTGTACCATATTAACAACTGTTAAGTCATGGCTGTGACAAACCCTTACTTCCCATTTCCCGCCTTCCAGTTTTGTTTGGTCCAAACCTAGTTATTGTTTGGCAATGAATCTGATAAGGTAGGAATCAATGATTGCATAATAGACCACCGATAGACAATATGCATTCATCTGATTAAAAATAAACAACAAAGTGTCTGCTTCTTCCAGGAGAGTGCAGTACACCTGTGTATGCACACGAAAGGCCAGTGTGTTCGACCTTGGCATGAATTTGTAAACGGTTTACTCTTTCTATACAGATCGCGTCCAAGACAGCCGTCTACTCTTGGGTAGATTGTTTTTCTTAATACTTTTGCCAAGGCAGAGACTTTGAAATTCTACCATACATCTGTCATTCATGCTTTTGTAATAAAGCCATTGGAACGGGTTTCACATGAACTCCTCCACTATGTATATGATGGGAGATGCCTTGAAGAGATTAGAACAAGAATCGCAATGGCGAAAGTAGACTTTAGCCAGATGAAAAACATACTGACCAATAAAAAGATGTCAACTGAAACGAGAAAAAGAGTGTTGAGGGGGTACATAGAGCCTGTTCTTTTGTATGGATGTGAAACTTGGACAATGAGCAGTCAAGCTGAAAAACATCTAATGGCTGCAGAAATATGGTTTCTGAGGAGAATGTAAAGAATGTCATGAACAGACAGAAAAACCCATGACCAAGTACTACAGGAGACAAATGAAAATAGTAAATTGATTAGACAAATTAGACGTAGACAGTCAACATTTTTTGGACATGTTATGAGAAGAAATGGATTGGAGAACTTGGTGACAACTGGCAAGATCGAAGGGAACAGACCAAGGGGAAGACCGAGAGGAAAATATCTGGATGGCTTGGCCACATGGCATGGTCGAGACAGGAACACTGAGCTGATCCACGACTCTGGTGATCGAGTGAAATGGCGAATCATGACCGCCCACGCTTTCCGGCATGATATAACAGACCCGGTTGATAACTGTCATGATGTTATCACAGGCCCGGTCGATCACCGTTATGATGTTACTACAGGCATGGTCGATCACCGTCATGATGTTATCACAGGTTAGGTCAATGATGTTATCACAGACTTGGTCGATCACCGTTTTGATGTTATCACATACACGGTCGATCACCGTCATATCATCACAGGCCCAGTCAGTCAACGGCATTATGTTATCACAGGCCCGATCGATCACCGTTTTGATGTTATCACAGGCCCGATCGATTACCGACATGATGTTATCATAGACACGGTCGATCACCGTCATATCATCACAGGCCCGGTCATTCAACGGCATTATGTTATCACAGGCCCGCTCGACCACCGTTAGTATGTTACCACAGGTCCTGTCGGTCATCGTCTTGATTTTATTACAGGTCCGGTCGATCACCGCCACGATGTTACTACAGGCCCAGTCGATCACTTACATGACATTATCACAGACCCGGTCAATGATGTCATCACAGGCCCGGTCGATCACCGTCATGATGTTATCACAGGCCCGGTCAATCCACGTCATTATGTTATCACAAACCCGGTAAATCCACGCCATGATGTTATCACAGGTCCGGTCAATCACCGTCATGATGTTATCACAGGCCCGGTCAATCCACGTCATTATATTATCACAAACCCGGTCAATCCACGACATGATGTTATCACAGGTCCGGTCAATCACCGTCATGATGTTATCATAGGCCCGGTCAATCCACGTCATTATATTATCACAAACCCTGTAAATCCACGCCATGATGTTATCACAGGTCCGGTAAATCACCGTCATGATTTTGTCACAGGCTCCGTCAATGGCCGTCATGATGTTATCACAGGCCCGATCAGTCACCGTCATAATGTTATAACAGGCCCGAAATACACCTATTATATTAATCACTCCCCTCGGACGTGTCTCCACCTTGCGTGTTTCAATGGCCAAAAGAGCTATGACGACGGTAGGACAGTTACTGGTAGGGTCTCCCATGTCTGACAGGTCAAGGGATAGGAACCAGCCCAACAGAGAGTCACACCTGCTACCTTGCAGATAGACTGGGGACAGGCAGTGAAAGGCTGGAGATAAGCAAATACATTGCACTCATCCGAATCAGGCGCACGTTGCCACAACATTCTTGGTCCAGACACATATTCTACGGCTCTCAGCTGATGGATATGGCTGAACGCCCCTGTGTCAATATCCCTCGGATGAGAGGGCCTGGCCGTTACTCGCTCACTGCTGCAGGAGATAAGATGCTGAGCCCACAGCACATGTAGCCTACCTCGTGAGTGTTACTAAAGGTGAAAAAAGCTTCTCAATCGCACGCAAATCTACGATGCAAGTCTGTATCAACTCATTGAGTGAGTGTAATCAAAGGTGGAGAAACGTCTCACTAACACGAAATGGAACGCTTGGCTAGCGAATCTATTAGTGGAAGTCCGAAGCGAAATCTGCAGAGTGGATGTCGTCTGCAGATGAAGGTGGAAAACGAGTTATTAACACGAAATGGAACGTTTGGCTAGCGAATCTATTACGTGGAAGTCCGAAGCGAAAGCTTTCTGAGTGGATGTCGTCTGCAGACTGACCGTTCCTGCTTAATAGCCAATACATGGAAGTGGGGAATTAAAGCAGCTATGAGCAGGACGTGGCGATTCCTTTGGCGCGCCCAGTCTCAGAGCGCTATGTGCAGGCTCTGCAATTATGGAAGCCTCCTTGGATGTCGGAGAATGCCCATGGACCGCATCTGCCTTCCCTTGAGGGCTGACCTTGAAGTCTTCGACCGTTCTAACTTCACCAGCTGGGATGTGGACGGCACCAAAATAGTGAGAGTCCCCCAGGACGGCTAACCAGATTAAATAACGCCGGCTAAAGTCGAGTGTGTTGGCCTAATAGTTTTTGCCCAAGGGTGCATAACGAGACACGTCGCAATTACGTCTGAAAAAAACATTCCGGATGAACGCAGAAGAAGAAGAAGATCGTACTGACCGTTGATCGTACTTACAGCACTGATCGTTGCTTCCGGTGTGTTCTTTAGCTTAAGAGTGTGTCCACTACTAAGTTTACCTCTTGTATCCCCCCTCCCCCTCCTCTCTATTGTATTAAGCCTCTCTAATGACAATAATACGAATAGCACAAACCCGCAAGCCCTACTTGAGTTCAGATCTCTGATGGAGAAAACATTCTAATTAGCGTGGGGAGCCATAATTTATTTACATCACATATCTAGCGGAGCCATACTTTACATCATATGTCCGGTAGTACCATACTTTACGTCAAAATATGAATAACATTGTTTGTGTCATTTTATATTGTTTACACACTTTACGTCGAATGTTTTGTATAGGCATACTTTGACTCAAAGTTTAGTAGAGCCATACTTTACGTCAAATGTTTAGTATTGCCATACTTTGACTCAAATTTTAATAGAGCCATACTTTACATCAAATGACTAGTAGAGCCATACCTTATGTCAAATGATTAATAGAGCCTTACTTTACATCAATGTTTACAGGAACCATGCGTTACATCAAATGTCTAGAGGAGTCTTACTTTATATCAAATGTCTAGAGGAGCCATACTGTAGATGGCAGTTCTGTAGAAGTCAAAGAGTAGACAGAGAAACGGCTGTGATAAAAGATGGGTGTGCCGAGATTGCTTAAGAATTACAAACACTCAGATTTAGAACACTGAGAATCTTAAACACATGCCTACGAAACCAGGCTCGTCTGTAATATAATGTTTCTGCTTGACACAGTATATTCTGAAGGTGTTGTCTATGTGTTTGTTTCAAGGCGCAACTGCTGGAGACATGGTGATGTATGTTCTCATGAACATCACTACAGGAATCTACATACAAGGGGACCTAGTCAGACTACAGGAACATGTACATAGGGGCATCTAGTCGGTCTACAGGAACCTGTACACACGAATATCTAGTCGGACTACAGGAGCATGTACACACGAGGATCTAGTCGGACTACAGGAACCTGTACACACGAATATCTAGTCGGACTACAGGAACCTGTACACACCAGGATCTAGTCGGACTACAGGAGCATGTACAAACGAGGATCTAGTCGGTCTACAGGAACCTGTACACACTAAGACCTAGTCGGACTACAGGAGGATGTACACACGAGGATCTAGTCGGACTACAGGAGCATGTACACACGAGGATCTAGTCGGTCTACAGGAACCTGTACACACTAAGACCTAGTCGGACTACAGGAGGATGTACACACGAGGATCTAGTCGGACTACAAGAGGATATACACAAGGGGAGCTAGTAGGACTACAAGAGCCTGTTACACACGAAGAGCTAGTCGGATTACAGAAATCTGTAAACGTGGAATTAGTCAGACTACAGGAGCCTACATACAAGAAGACCTAATCAGACTACAGGAACTTACATACAGGAGGACCTAGTGTGTTCGGAAGGGAATGACACGAGGCGCCATGTTTTCCATGTACCATTTTTTAATTATACTTTAGTCATCATTTAATATAGCTATACTAGTATTTCTTGTATTGATGTTTTCCGATGAAATCTATTTAGCCGCACGCCCATTCCGTCACTTGTGGTTATTTCCTGTAAAGCTAACCATTTCCACGTTCCATTGTTGTTGTTCTATTCAGTGACTTTGTTATGAAGTGACATTGGCAATTCGGAGAGACAAGAACAAGTCACCCCAACCTCGTAGCTCCATGCCTCGGTCTGGCAGACCTCTGCTGTGTAATTGCATTTACTCCCCTTTCTGTTTGACACAAACACCTCACATACCCGACCCAATTGTATGCAAATCTATCCCGCCCAAACTTCGCTTGTTGCGTTCAGTATCTTTTAACTGTCTTCCGTCTCTGTATGTTCTATGGGCACTACTTCAGTAGCACACATGTGTTTGTATGACAATGTGTACGTGCCTTTGTTATCTTATTATTCTACCCTTAATCCCCACCCTCACCCCACCCCCACTGAAGCAAACACCCTCAAGTAAACCACGCCAAACGGTCCTATCTGTTGCTACTTCCTGCTGCTCTCTCCATGCACCCCCTCCCAATATGATCCATCTCTGTCTGTAATTCTCTTCTCCCTGTGTTTTAGGTCTCCCGCTTTTTAATTTGCCTTGTGGGTTCCAGACAAGAGAATGTCTAGTTATGTTGTCCTCAAGTTTTCTCAGTGTGTGTTCCTTACCCGGCGCCAGCGTCATTTCTACACCTCTTGGTTCATTGGCATTTGTTCTCTCCATATCGCCTGTTCCGGTCTCCCTGGTTTAGGTGTTACACGACTTTCTCCGTAATCCCGCATACTCTCGTGAGTAACATGACGTGCGCGAAAATTGGTAGCGATTCTCTCCGCGTCGGTAACTTACGGGATATGTGAGCCGGTCGCTCAGAAAGCAATGGCAAACTACTGAGTATAATCTTGCCTAGAAATAAACAATCAGCTGAAAGATGCTGATGTTGACAGCGATGTCATGTAACGGATATGCGAACCAAAAAAAAATATCGCCTGTGTGTAACAAGTGGCGACATATCAGCGATGACCCAGTAGCTCATTGTGTATGCCTGTCGCGGGTAATTAGGACAGCCGTGAAATGTCAAAAATGCAAATCATCCAACGTTAGCCAGTCAGTCAGTCAGTCAGCCAGTCAGTCAGTCAGTCAGTCAGTCAGTCGCGGTTCCAACTTAACGGCAAAGCTTCGTCCCCATTATGCTCCGTTCCTGTGCCAGTGAATATCACACACAATGCTCTTAACTGCCCTATGTAAAAATCAGAATAGATAGTAGTTTCGGAAAGCCAACAGCCCGCACAGGTACGCTGTGCATAATCCGCCGTCAGAATGCCAACACAATAGTCCTCCACGGAAAATACAGTTCATCGTCGATGGAAGCGGCAGTCACTAGAAAACCAGCAGCCACACATTTTTTTCCACGTTTCCATCCTGTTTCAGGATATTGAGGTAAACATCAGCATCTTTCAGCAGTATGTTGATCCTAGGCTAGATTACGCTCATCAGCACGCCTTTCTGGGCGACCGGCTCCATACTCTCAACAGTCACTGGGGCGACTCTAACCGCTTCCAATTCTCGTGCGCTCACGTCAACCACGAGAGTATTCGGGGTTACGGAGAAAGCTGCTAACCCTCGACCAGGGAGACCGGTTACATTACTGCATTAAAATTCAACAAGATCGACTTCACTGCCCCGGGATTATTCCATATAGCTCGGTCCCTTCCGGCAGGGCGGCCCGCTGAAAGCATCGCACAAGGCATGAACATTGTAGCTCCAGCGACGACTCCCATGAGTTTCCGAGAAAAATGCACTTGTGAACCGAAAAGGCAATGCAGTCAATTCCAAGTGGCAGGCCGACCGCCATCGTTCCGAACATGCAGTTCACGCTACAACAACCGCGGACAGATGTTAAAACATTCCAAACGAAATTCACAGCTCACAGTGTCATTCAACGATATAATAATAAGCGTGTTTGCCGTAGACCATGCAAGTCAGATCAAGAGCTTCAAAACTCCGAGGAAACTCGGTATTGTCCGTTCAGTTAGATTTCAGTCATATGGTGCGCATTAATTCCTGATGTAAGGAAGCGAATCGTGCACAGTTAGCAGACAAGTGAGGAATTATGTAGACGTCGCGGAGATGTCATTTTGTAATAAAATGATGAGAAGACCGTGGATGGATTAACAGAGCAATGGCGGTACCTTGAAAGAAGTTAACACACAGAGAGAACTAGTTACTCATCTCACGAGCAAAAAGATGATGAAGGACGGAAAGAAAGAAAATTAAAACCAGTGTATTCCTTTCTCGTTCAGTTGTGGAAAAGGAAGAACGTAGAAGGAGGCACAATGAAGAATAAGTGACAGGCAGGAGAATGGAAGACAACAACCACACAACAAACAACAGATATTGCACACGTACGAATTATTTACAGAGATAGAAGAGAAAATTCTTCACCAAGTGGATAGTTTTAAATACCTAGGAGCATTTATAACATCAGATGGAAGATGCACAACAGAGATTAAGAGCAGAATAGGGCAAGCAAAGGCTGCATTTCAGAAAATGAAGAGTATCTTATGCAATAAGTCACTATCATTGAATGTAAGGACGAGAGTGCTAAAGTGGTATATAGAACCAGTTTTGCTGTGTGGATGGGAATCTTGGAATGTAAATAACAAATTTAGCAACAGAGATGTGGTTCCTGAGACGAATGTTGCAAATTCCTTGGACTTCCAAAGTAACTAACAACGATTGCCTGAAAGAGGCTAATGAAACTAGAACATTATATACAACAACTAGCTGACCCGGCCCGGCTTCGCCCAGTCCTTGGTGGGGAGCATCTCATTTAATTCATATAAGTAGTCATATAAGTTCCCGTTCCCGTTACCGACTATCTGTCTGTCTGTCTGTCTGTCTGTCTGTCTGTCTGTCTGTCTGTCTGTCTGACCCGGCCCGGCATCGCCCAGCTCCTGGTGTGGAGCATCTCATTTAATTCATATAAGTAGTCATATAAGCTCACGTTCCCGTTCCCGACTATCTATCTGTCTGTCTGTCTGTCTGTCTGTCTGTCTATCTGTCTGATCCGGCCCGGCTTCGCCCAGCCCCTGATGGGGAGCATCTCATTTAATTCATATGAGTAGTCATATAAGTTCCCGTTCCCGACTGTCTGTCTGTCTGTCTGTCTGTCTGTCTGTCTGTCAGTCTAATCATTTATTGGTTGCAGTTAGAACAACCTTAGATAAACGAAGACCAACTTACAAAAAGCATTAGAAAGAGCACTTGAAAGATCTTTACATCTTCCCCAACAATTAACTTGGGTAAATGGAGCAGCGGAAGCAGCAGCAGAAGAAGAAGAAAAAGGAGGAGTAGGAGCTGGGAGGAGGAAGAGAGAGGAGGAGGGAGGAGGAGGAGAAAGAGAGAAGAGGATGGAGGAGGGAGAGGGAGGAGGGGGAGGAGAAGAGGAAGAGGATAGGAGGTGGAGGAGGGGAGAGGAGGAGGAGGAGGAATATAACGCATATGCCTGTAGATTTAATAATGGCTGAAGTTGTTCCATGTCTTCTTAGAGTTGGCGACAGTGTAAAGAAATATAAAATCTTCAAACTTGATAGAGATAAGGTGTCAGAGTCCGACAGGGGACAGCGATGCAGGGACATCGTTACGACCGCCAGGCGACTTAGCTTCCAGTAAGGGATGCAACAACTTCGTTGCGCCGCCAGGCAAATAGGAGTTACCGGCCTGCGAGATCGCTGGCTGACCAGCGGTCAGGCCGCCAACGCAAGACGCACGCCTGCCACGTGACGTCACGTCAGGCAGGAGGCAAGTTGCGAACCAGGTCCAGACAGCTCTGAGACACGGAACATGACGGACGTGTGATTGAGAGAAAGGCGTTGTATGGTTTCTGTATTGAAAGGCGAGTGTCTGGACATCGTGCGAGTCAGACTTGTGAACTGTATTGTGGATGTAAGTTGTAAAGTATCCATTATATATATTTGTGATCATCGTTCTGTATTTGATACGTTAATAAATCCATCGAACGATGTGTCGTTGAGTCTTACGTCAAATCACGTTGTATTTGTACTGTCTCACACTTGTTAGGCAAGCGAGCCAAGTTTAAGACCCTGACATGTGTGAACGTGGAGGGCTCGTCCCGCTTTAATTTACTTATATTTGAACGTGAATAGCTCGTCCTTGTTGAACGTGAAGGTCTCGTCCAGCTTTAATTTAATTAGATTTAAACCTAAATGTGATCATGGAAGGCTCATTTTGATTGTTACTATATTATTTAAACATGTGTAAGATCATTTGTAAACGTACAATGCATACATTTTGTTTGATCCTGTAAGCGTGTAAAACATTTGTGATTTGTGAAACTTGTCACCGTTTTGACCTTGTCGACATTGTGATCTTGTCGCCATTTTGACCTTGTCGCCATCTTGTAAACTTGATGTCCATGTCCTTACTGAATGTCATCTTGATGTAAGTGATGTGTCATCAATGTTGTAGAGTGTTGAGATACTTGTAGATTGTCTTCGTGCATTGAGTTTGTGGAACGCGAAAAGTGTTTGGAAAGAAAGTAACGTGTATTGTAAAAAAAACTGTTGACGGACAAACTTACGACATACAATTACACTCAACGCCATACAAACCTAATCAACACTTAGTGACAAGCAGGCACACACCAACAAATAGACGCTAATTTATCTTCTTCCAAAATAAAAGCAGGTTTTCCGTACCATCCGAAACCTTGCCGTAGAGGTCATTTGTAGTCTGAAGTAGCGACCCTACAGTTCCTAGCCCGATTTCCAACCGTTCTTCACCGCATCCAGGGCACTTGAGTATACTTTTTCCTTTTCGTATACTTTAAAAATGCATTTTTAGGCACATATCGTCCATATAAACAGATTGTAACTTGTTGATTACTAACCACTTATAACATATTTTGTGTGGCTGGTATTTCATTGACATTTTTCCATCATGTCTTCATTATTTGATTTCATTGATATGGGCATAAAGTTACAGTTACATGGTGATGAACTAACACAATGGAGTGAGAAGAAATACTCTGAATACTGTGAACGCGAAGAAAGAGCAGCTGAAAGAGCATTAAAGCAGGCAGAGATGGCTGCCAAACAAGGAGAGGCAGAAACAGCCTTAAAGAAAGCAGAATTGTCTGAAAAGACAAAGCAAGCCGAATTAGAACTGACTGCAAAGCAAGCTGAGATAGATAGTGAGCTGAAAAAGGCAGAAATAGCAGCTCAGAGTAAGAGAGAAGAACTGGAGTTACAGTTGAAGATAAAACAACTTGACACTGAGACTGCGATTAACAAAGAACATAACAAATCTGAAAGACTGGAGAAAGAAAACCAGTATAAGAAATATCAAGGTATTGTACGTAATTATACCTCGGGTGACTGCATCGCAGCCTTTACCCAAAATTTTGAAACTTTAATGGAACATTATCAAGTTCCACTTTCTGAATGGAATATTGTGTACATGAGGAGTTTGTCAGGGGAACCTCTTAAAGTTATTGAAACCATCCCCAAAGACCTCAGAAAAGATTACCATTATCTGAAATCTAAGATTATGGCACATTTTATGTTAGATGAGGCAGGTTACAGAGAACAGTTCAGTAAACTGAGCCCAAAACCGACTCAAACGTTCTCTGACTACCTCTGCTTAGTCCGAGATATTTTCACCAAATGGACGTCAGCAGCCAAAATTGAAAAAAGTTATCAGAGATTGGAAGATCTAATCATTAGAGACAAAATTGTGTCATCTATTCCTTCAGCCTTTGCTAAATTTTTGTTAGAGAATGAATGCTCTAGTGTGGATGAAATTGAAAGACGTGGGTCGGCTTACTACACAGCCAACAAACATTGCTTTGCTACTGAAGATACTAACATTAACTTTGTAGCAGCGGCTAACTATGACAAACAACCCTATAGTAGGCAGAAACCTCATAGGCCTACCTCTGAGAAATTTAATCATTGTATTTATTGTAAATATTCACATCATCAGGGTGAAATGTGCGATCAGAACCCAGGGTACCAGACTTACTTATTAAACATGGTAAACAGACAGGACAAGGAACGTAAATCCTTCAAAAACTCACGAAAATGTTTCCTCTGCAAGGCATGGGGACACCATCGGAAAGATTGTAAGGGCAGGCATATGACCAACAAAGCAAACGCCGCCTTGTTTGATAGTTCGTCTTCTGATGAAGAAGAGCCAGAGAAACATCCTGTGAACTCAGCACAGGCTTTCGACATATTCAACGCAAACAAATGCTCTGTTTGTAACACCTTCTATGAAGATGGTATTTTAACATGCGGTCATGCCATCCCTATTGCCAATGAAGAAGCTAATTTGGTAGTAGACTCAAAAGGCAGAATAAACATCCATCACGGATATGTAAATGGCAAATCTGCTACAGTCCTTCGCGACACGGGCAGTTCACTCATTGGCCTGAAGAAAACGTTCATAATGCCTACAGACTATACAGGCAGGCACGTAACATGTAGAACATTCTCAGGCAATATTGAGAAATACCCATTAGCATGGGCATATATTGAAACACCTTTCCTCACTGGGAAAGTAAAGTGCGCTGCACTAACCAGTCCAGTTTGTGATATAATTATTGGTAATTTACCTGAGGTAAATGATAAACCTCATGACATAACATCTTCATGTATTGATGATACCATAACATCACCATCAAATGTCATCATTGAAAATGTCACACCACCTATTGATTGTAAAGTAGCTAATGTAGCACTAAGTTCTCATGACATCATTGAAACTGTTGTTCCATCATCATCAGACATCATTGAGTGTGTGAACGCAGTAACAAGAGCGACTGCTAGAATGCAAGATGAAATAAATCAAACTGAGGCTATACAATTACTCAGCCCAGTTTCACTACCTACTAACACCATGAAGGAAGCATTTGTAACAGCCCAAAAAGCTGATCCTTCATTGTCAAAATACTTTGACCTGATCGGCCGAAAGCCAAAAGTAACCAAGAATGCAAAATGGCATTTTGCTATGAAAAATGATATACTCACCAGGTACTACACCAGAGGTGACAATACCACAGAGCAAACTGTTTTGCCAACTAGTTATCGCAAGCAAGCCTTACACCTTGCACACGACATACCTCTTGCAGGACATATGGCATACGTTAAGACCAGATCAAGGTTATTGACACAATTTCACTGGCCAAAATTTTGCAATGACATTAAAGAATATTGCAGAAGTTGTGACACCTGCCAGAAACTGGTTAAAAAAGGTAAACACCCACAGGCAAAGTTACAAGTTACCGACTTAGCCAGTCGACCTTTTGAAAAGCTATCGGTTGACATAGTGGGCCCTCTTAGTCATACAACAACTAGAGGGAATAAATTTATTCTAACTGTCATTGATCAATGTAGTCGCTGGCCAGAAGCTATTCCGTTAAAGAACATAACTGCCAATGACATAATGGAAGTGTTCTTCCATATTTTTTCTAGGATAGGTTTTCCAGATACTATCCAATCTGATAGGGGCACTCAGTTTATTGCCGCATCCACCCAAGCTTTCACCAAAATGCTGGGAGTGAAGCAGTGTTTCAATTCCCCCTACCATCCTCACAGTAGCGGAGTAATAGAAAAGTTTAACGGGGATCTTAAGCACATGCTTGCAAAAGTAACGCAAGAACACCCCAACAACTGGGATGTATATCTACCAGCTATTCTTTTTGCTTATCGCGAGGTACCACATGCTAGTACCGGTTTCTCTCCTTTTGAACTTATCTATGGTGCCAAACCACGTGGCACATTGACCATTTACCACCAAATGTTAACTGACTCTACACCAGTACTTAAACCCATATCATCATACTTATATGTGACATCATTGCGGGAAAGAATCATCAAATCTTGTGTTATTGCAAAGAATGCACTAAAACTATCTGGTGCTACTTATAGACAGTATGCTGACAAAGGTAACAGGACAATAACATTGACACCTGGACAGGACATTCTTCTTCTGCTACCTAGTGACAGACACCTTCTGACTGATTCTTGGCAGGGACCTTTTAAAGTGACAAGACAGATTTCACCTGTAGACTACGAGATCCTTATAAAAGACAAACACAAAATATTTCACATAAATATGCTAAGACCATACCACAACAGAGACGACGAACAAGACGATACAACAGCTTGTACAGTGATAATAGATCACGAAGACGACGATGCTAGTGACGAAATTCCAACACCTGCATTAGACACGACAGACTGCTTGAAGGAGATCAAAATCAACCCAAATTTAACTCAAGCAGACACAGACAGTTGCAAACAACTTATACAACAGTACAACACCATCTTTTCCAACAACCCAGGACAAACAGAATTAGTACAGCATCACATCACACTCACATCAAACACACCCATTAGATGCAGACCATACACCATCCCATTACATTACAAAGAGCATTTACATCAAGAAATCATCAACTTAGAGAAAAATAACATCATAAGACGATCCCAATCAGACTACTCATCTCCCATGGTCATAGTACGCAAAAAGGACAATACCATAAGACTGTGCATCGACTACCGAAAACTGAATAAAATAACTGTTCTAGATCTTGAGCCAATGGCAAACACTGACGATCTTTTGACAGAACTGACAGACGCTAGGTTCTTTACGACTGTAGACATGACTAAAGGTTATTGGCAGATTGCTGTAGACGAACAGAGCAGACATCTGACAGAATTTGCCACACCTTGGGGACTTTACGAATGGTGCAAACTTCCATTTGGGCTCGTTAACGCCCCAGCCACATTCGTACGTATGACACGACTACTGCTAATAGACATTCCTAACATAATCTGCTATATTGACGACATATGCATTCACACAGAGACAATGACGGAGCACATTAAGACATTAGACCAAACATTTGAACGGATCAGACAGCACGGACTGACAGTGAAGCCTGCAAAAGTAGACATAGCCTACCAGGAAATATCATTCTTGGGTTACAAAATATCCAATGGCTTTGTCACGACAGACGATAAAATTGTGTCCAAGATACTAAAACTCTCACTTCCGACTACTAAAAAACAAGTCAGAAGTTTGTTGGGCTTAATAAATTACTATCGGCAGTTTATTCCTGATTTTTCTGAACTGACCGAGGTATTTACTAATCTACTAACAAAAGATAAACCAGAGAAAATTGTACACGATCAATGCCTAAAAATCGCATTTCATAAAGTGCTATCATGTTTTTCTGATAAGAATGAACATAATCTTATCCTTAAATTGCCCGATATCCGTTTACCTTTCAGATTACGCACAGATGCTAGCTCCGTGGCGATTGGAGCAGTCCTGTTGCAGGAGTATAACAACATTCTCCACCCCGTTTATTTTGTATCCAGGAAGCTGAAGGCCCGAGAGCGGGCATGGTCCATTCCTCAATTGGAAGCCCTAGCTTTAGTAGTAGGTATTACAAAATTATCTAGATTTCTTCTAGGACGCCATTTCATCGTAGAATCGGACAGCAGCCCCTTACGATGGATGAATTCAGGTGTGCCATCGAACCATATGGTAGCGCGTTGGTCTTTGAAACTTCAAGATTATAGCTTTGAGGTTCGACATATCCCAGGCAGAACCAATTCAATTGCCGATCTTTTGTCACGTTGTCCGACCGACCCAGTGAGCACCAATGTCTGAGTGCAGTATGTAGAAATACACTCAGACCGACACAGCCATTTAGCAGTGAATAGTGGTTTTTCATTCACAAAAAGCTGTGTAATGTCTACAATATTGTGATAGGGATTACTCCCATTATATATAGTGTTCTTATTTTACTAGTTCATGTAGTGATTGTCGTGTATAAATGTGCAGTATGTGGTAGAAAGCGAACTTTATTAACTGTATATATTACGTACAAGAACAGTGTCACATTCGCACTTACCTGAAGCGAATTATCCAACGTGACAGTGATAACTTCGTGTTGAATCTTCCAGGAACATTTTAATTACGAGTGTGAAAGTAAAAACTGAACAGTGACGACTTTTCTACACCTCTGCAGTGAACCGAAATCTTTAATGTTCGACTGAAACATCTAACACATGAACATTCGATCGTAATCCAGAAGATTGTGTAACAACATCCAACACGAACTTTGAGAACAGTGTACCTTCCTTAAACTACATCAAACCGGAACAGGTGTGTTCTACAAGCTTTACCATCAGCTGATTTTATTGCTCGTGTGTACTTCCGGATTAATTAGAAATTTAGAACAAAAATAGCAGACAACATATAAAAGGTTAAAAAGTTTTGACGATTCTAAAATGTTTAGGATTCTATAAAATTGAATACACGAATTGTGTGTTTATTTATTTCTCTAATGTAATCTTAGAATCATATCTTGATTAACGTATTCATATTACCGACTTTTTCTCGTTAATATGAAGAAACGTCAAGCAATGACACTAAGAAATTAAATAGTTATTGTAAATTATTGTGTTTCACTAATGTTAAAATTATTTCCCTTTCATTTATTGTTATTACATTTTCACACAAAGGGCCATAATTTGAAATGTATATGCTAATGTGTTGTGTGTAATATAACATGTTGTTGTTAAAGTGTTGACACCACAGGCAGGCATCTACTGGGCATGGCAGAGTGTTGCCAACATTGTATACCAACACAAGAACTCCTGGCCATGTAAGGACAGGGTTGGAGTGTTTTATACGACTTATATAAAGCCGTATTTCAGTCTGGCTAGATGGTTTTTGTTCCAAGAACCATATTATTATTTTTTTTCAAATTGCTGCGAGGTAGATGCGTGAAGCTGGAACTACTGATCTGACTGGGTGATAATGCAATTGAGGTAACCAGCCATCGAGAGGGTGAAGCCTGATATGTGTTAAACATGAAACACCACATGTCGTTGTACCCAACTCCCAGTTCTTATATATTTCTATGCCATGTGTGTATTTTTGATAACGTTGTGTATAACAATGGAAAGGTAGACTCTGACAAGGGTATACTATTAACCCAACAGGTACAGATATTATACATGAAAGACGACATCTTTCATGGATTTTACCGGGGGAGCGTGTCAGAGTCCGACAGGGGACAGCGATGCAGGGACATCGTTACGACCGCCAGGCGACTTAGCTCCCAGGAAGGGATGCAACAACTTCGTTGCGCCGCCAGGCAAATAGGAGTTACCGGCCTGCGAGATCGCTGGCTGACCAGCGGTCAGGCCGCCAACGCAAGACGCATGCCTGCCACGTGACGTCACGTCAGGCAGGAGGCAAGTTGCGAACCAGGTCCAGACAGCTCTGGGACACGGAACATGACGGACGTGTGATTGAGAGAAAGGCGTTGTATGGTTTCTGTATTGAAAGGTGAGTGTCTGGACATCGTGCGAGTCAGACTTGTGAACTGTATTGTGGATGTAAGTTGTAAAGTATCCATTATATATATTTGTGATCATCGTTCTGTATTTGATACGTTAATAAATCCATCGAACGATGTGTCGTTGAGTCTTACGTCAAATCACGTTGTATTTGTACTGTCTCACACTTGTTAGGCAAGCGAGCCAAGTTTAAGACCCTGACATGTGGTAACTATTATTTATTCATTCTTTAAGCAAAAAAGATGAGTTACAATGTTATGCATTATGCATTATTTTTATAAGATCTTTACATCTTCCCCAACAATTAACTTGGGTAAATGGAGCAGCGGCAGCAGCAGCAGAAGAAGAAGAAAAAGGAGGAGTAGGAGCTGGGAGGAGGAAGAGGGAGGAGGAGGGAGGAGGAGGAGAAAGAGAGAAGAGGATGGAGGAGGGAGGAGGGGGAGGAGAAGAGGAAGAGGGTAGGAGGTGGAGGAGGGGAGAGGAGGAGGAATATAACGCATATGCCTGTAGATTTAATAATGGCTGAAGTTGTTCCATGTCTTCTTAGAGTTGGCGACAGTGTAAAGAAATATAAAATCTTCAAACTTGATAGAGATAAGGTAACTATTATTTAGTCATTCTTTAAGCAAAAGAAGATGAGTTACAATGTTATGCATTATGCATTATTGTTATGAAAACTTTGAAAATGCCTTACAGATTGTATCATTATTTATTATAACTCATATGCCGGTACATAACTATGGACAAAGAGTTTATAAATCTTTGAAAACGATGCCACAATATGACTATAAGTTATACAGAAAAGTTATGCCCCGTGAAATAACTTTTACAGAGTTAAGTCCCCTGAGATATATGAAATTATAATGAAAAATGGAAAATTAAATAATATTGGGTAAGCAGCCGATTTCACACTAAAAAAATATAACAGTGGGCTGCGCTGAAATGAAAGGAAGACGTGTAGAAAATTTCATCTCAATCGGATGGGCCGTTCGCGAGCGCATAAAGGACATACGGACATACAGACAGACAGACGGAGATCGCCTTTTATATATAAGATAAGAAAGAGACAAACATCATTCTTCGGCCATGTGATGAGAAGAGAGGCATTGGAGAACATCGTGTCAACTGGAAAGATCGAAGGGAAGAGAGGCAGAGGCAGACCAAGAGAAATGATGCTGGATGGATTGAGACGTTGACATGGAGGATTATTAGGAACGGAGTTGATCCAAAAGACCAAAGACCGAGATCTATGGAGAGTCACGAACACCTACGCTAGCCGGCATGGCACTTGATGATGATGATGAATTATTTTGGTCACTTGGATCGTCATGAAAGTTTGAAGAGAACAATAGGTGGGAGAGGGTATATGCTCGGGAAGAGAGGAAGAGGAATTCCAAAGAGAAGATGGGCGCAAGATGTGGCGGCTGATCTCCAGATGTGTACATCCGACGCAGGATATCTTGCTTATGACCGAGAAGTTTTCCGGAAGGTTGTTATGGGAACGGGATTCTACAATGGATATGTTACTGAATGAATGAATGAATGAATGAATGAATGAATGAATGAATGAATGAATGAATGAAATGAAATGAAATGGAATGGAATGAAATGAAATGAATGAAATGAAATGAAATGAAATGAAATGAAATGGAATGGAATGGAATGGAATGGAATGGAATGGAATGGAATGAAATGAAATGAAATGAAATGAAATGACTGAAATGAAATGACTGAAATGAAATGACTGAAATGAAATGACTGAAATGAAATGACTGAAATGAAATGACTGGACTGACTGACCTGACTGGACTGACTGACCTGACTGACCTGACTGGACTGACTGGACTGACTGACCTGACTGGACTGACTGACCTGACTGGACTGACTGACCTGACTGACCTGACTGACCTGACTGGACTGACTGGACTGACTGACCTGACTGACCTGACCTGACTGGACTGACTGACCTGACTGGACTGACTGACCTGACTGGACTGACTGACCTGACTGGACTGACTGACCTGACTGGACTGACTGGACTGACTGGACTGACTGGACTGACTGGACTGACTGGACTGACTGGACTGACTGACTGACTGACTGACTGACTGAATGACTGAATGACTGAATGACAATGACAATGACAATGACAATGAATGACAATGAATGACAATGAATGACAATGAATGACAATGAATGAAAATGAATGACAATGAATGACAATGAATGAAAATGAATGAAAATGGATGAAAATGGATGAAAATGGGAATGAAAATGGGAATGAAAATGGGAATGGAAATGGGAATGGAAATGGGAATGGAAATGGGAATGGGAATGGGAATGGAAATGGAAATGGGAATGGAAATGGGAATGGAAATGGGAATGGAAATGGGAATGGGAATGGAAATGGGAATGGGAATGGAAATGGGAATGGGAATGGGAATGGAAATGGAAATGGGAATGGAAATGGAAATGGAAATGGAAATGGGAATGGCAATGGGAATGGCAATGGCAATGGCAATGGCAATGGCAATGCAATGGCAATGGGAATGCAATGGCAATGGGAATGCAATGGCAATGGGAATGCAATGGCAATGGGAATGCAATGGCAATGGGAATGCAATGGCAATGGGAATGCAATGGCAATGGGAATGCAATGGCAATGGGAATGCAATGGGAATGCAATGGCAATGGGAATGCAATGGCAATGGGAATGCAATGGCAATGGGAATGCAATGGCAATGGGAATGCAATGGCAATGGGAATGCAATGGCAATGGGAATGCAATGGCAATGGGAATGCAATGGCAATGGGAATGCAATGGCAATGGGAATGCAATGGCAATGGGAATGCAATGGCAATGGGAATGCAATGGGAATGCAATGGCAATGCAATGGCAATGCAATGGCAATGCAATGGCAATGCAATGGCCATGCAATGGCAATGCTATGGCAATGCAATGGCAATGCAATGGCAATGCAATGGCAATGCAATGGCAATGCAATGGGAATGAATGAATGAATGAATCGCAAAGAGAGGCGGGGTAAATCTGTGGTTGGACATTTGACTGCCGACTCTGTGGTCATGGGTCCGGTTCGTATTGAATTTCTATAATTGATCTATCTAAAATGGACTAACCTAAACTGGGCACCAAGAAAAATCTTGGAAAGTAAAGGCGACCGGTGTGGTACAGGCCACATCACCCACCGAGGCGTCGATCGGGCTATACAAATATGGGTCTAGCAATGTGTGGCCAATGCCTTTTCGGGTGGGTAAACGGGTCATTTAGTTTTACCTACACATATTAGGTATGGTAACTGAAGATGAAAATGAACCCAGAAGAAACCAGAACGCGATGATGCTCACATACACGGACAAAATCACCACAACATAGTCACTATAGCAGTAGAAAAATCATTTCTTGGGTAGTTGTCAAGTTATTTATTTCGAACACCGGTAAACGGTCTTTGAAGAATGTATTTATAAATCTATGGCAACAGACAGTAATAGTACCAATATGTAAAATGAAAGGCAATATGAGAGTGCGAAATATGCAAGGGTGGTCATATACGGAAAATGTACGCAAAACTATTGGAATATAGAGCCAGATCCATAGTCGAACAACAGTTAAACAGCGTATAATTTGGTTTCAGGAAAGGTACAAGTTGCACTGATGCACTGTTCATACGAAGACAAATGTGCGAAAAAACATCTAATACAGTGACCAGCAAAAATATTGTGTTTGTAGATCAGGAAAAGGCTTTCGACAGAGTAAAATAGATATACATTATGAACCATCCTGGGAAAACTGAGATACCAGGACAATTACTAGAAAACACTATAGCCATTACCACTCGAGGCGAATTGCAATAAGAACACAAAAAGGTGTATAAGATATGTTCAAAGTCAATACAGGAGTGAGACAGGGGTGTGTGCTCTCTCCCCTGATATTTAATATCTACATAGACAGAATATCCAAAGAAGCAAGCCTTGACAGAACAGATTCAGAAAATTTCTAACTTTTTACTTGAGATGACAACAGATCCACCCGCAATAAATTAGCCTTTATTTGCAGGCGATCAGTGCATGTTTTACAGCAACGAGGGCGTACTGCTAAACCATATAAATAAGCTGAGTTAAACATGCAGCATACACAATATGAATATAAATACAGCCAAGACTAAAGTAATGCAGATTAGCAGATTTCCTGGTCCACTAAACAGTACACCTCTGAAACAAGTTAAAGAACTTACATATCTAGGAATTGTGATCACATAAGATGGCAGAACAGACAGCGAAATATAAATCAGATGTCAAAAAGCTAGTGCGCTTATAGATCAACTATCACCTATACTGAAACATCTAAATTTACCTATGTTTGCAACATGACAGATAATAAATATTCACACCAACCCTATGCTGCCAATGTCAAACTTGGACATTATCAATTTCACACTTGCGCAAAATCAACACCTGCGAGATGAGATGTTTAAGGAGAGCTGCAAACTTAGCTATCCGAGACCGAATAAGCAATGATGTTATCAGACAGGCAGTGGGATCAACACCTTGCGCCACATATAGTGAATGGAAGAATACCAGATGGTTCGGCCATCTCGTCAGTATGCAACACCATCAACTACCAGCACTGGTCCTACACCAATAAAAATCTGTTACGAGAGCAAGAAGACGCCCGAGAAGAAAATGGATTGACGACATTAAAGGCATTGTATGTACAATCATACGGAATGACACTATCCAGTGCCACCCATCGGAAGCTGGAACGTCAACTATGCCTCCCCACGTCGCTTGACGGCACAAGTGGAAGGAGATGATGCTGATGATGATGATCATGATGATTGTATAAATCTATAATCTCCAAGACAAAATCAATCATTCAAACGGGAGCCGACAGTTCCGTGAACTGAGGGAGCTACCGGGTATTATGTTATCTATACCGACATGAACAATGGCTTTTGGGTCCGGTTGTTGATAAGACTGGAGTGGATTTGGAGCTCGGGAAGAGGAGGGGGGATGAGCTGAATTTGTTTAATCTAAAACCAACTATGTCATGTGTACTGGTCTGAGTGTTTGTCTGTACTACAATATTCAACTCTGTGTTATCAATGCCAGACACAGACGGTCCTAGAAACACACCGAAGTTAAATCACATCATGTGAGATGAGATGTACAGGAAAACGCGGTTGGAAATAAACAAAAACAAAAAACAAACAAACAAGAAGAGACAGAGAGGCAGCTGAGAAACTAAGAACAAGTGTATGGATAATACTGATTACTGACTTTATAGAACTCCAAAGAATTACAAGGTTCTGACATTTAGCTAGAATGTAAAAGGATCAACCAGTGGCTATAGCGTTCCACGTGAGAACATCGGAATGTAAGGTGATGGACGACACGGGAAGATTTGGTTAGACTGAGTTTAAGAGACATTGAATAAATCAAATAAGACGTTAGTACGAGGGTAAGTTAATAAGTAAGTCACAAATGGCTGTAGAAAATTAACCAAATATGATAACAACCTGAAACCAGTTTATTGTTGCATACATTGTCCCTTTATTTCTCAACATAATTTCCACCAACATTGATGCACTTATCCCATCGTTGTATCAGTCCTCCCAAACCAGCTGCACAGAACTGCGTGCTCTTTTTATTATTGTCTATTTTTCTACACCCATTTGTGACTTACTTATTAACTTACCCTCTTACAAGCAATTAGACATGTGAAACACAGAACATTACATCGATGTCCTCTCTGCAACGCTTCACTGCCAAAGCAGTAGGATAAAAGAAGTAAACGTTCATATAATCTATTCATCTTAATCTTGTCTTCCTTCGGCTCTAAAGGTGTAGCTACTTCTGTTGTAGACATATGGATGTAGCTGATTGGACTCAATTGTTACAAAATTCTGGAACCAATTTACTTGTCTCTCCATAAACGCAGTGCTGCGAACGTTTTCTACGATAGCTTAATTTTATCATTTCTGAGTGTCACTTGTAGAGATGCCGACAAATATCCGGAAGCATTTCATTCATGTGTGATTAGTTCTTCACTTGTAATTTATAAACAGTGTATGTGAATGGAATTAATAGGAGCGTAAAGGTAGAAATGTGCTATTTAATCACTTATTATTTGACTTCTATACTGATGAGGGGATGCTTGACTAACGGAATTAACGGGAGTGTATTGGTAGAAATAGCCTATCACCTATCACTTTACGTCTGTACTAATGTATGGATGCTTGATTAATGGCGACAGTTGGTAGAAATGCGATATTTATCACTTATCACTGGAACCCTTTACGATATGTGGATGTATGAGTAAGGGGTAACAGGGGTAAGTCGCTGTGTTCATTATTTGACTTCTCATTATATTTATGTGACCTGGTTTCTATAATTTCACTCCAATGTATTTTCTAGTTTGCCAATGCCATTAGCTTGTGATATTGTGAATTTTCCCCCCTAGGTATCTATAAACACATGACGCGATATAAACTATGCGTATATTTTATTGTTCAACCTTTTCAAATCTTTAAAATAATTATCAGTCTTCGCAAATTGGCACTAATTTTTTTTTTTTTTTTGGTAGACCCCTTACAGGACGTTGCAGTCAACATTAGCATTTTTCAGCTGCTGTTGATGTACTGAGATGTTCAGTAGTTTGCCATTGTTTTCTGAGCGACCGGCTCACATACCCCTAAGTTACCAACGCGGCGAGAACGCTACCGATTCTCGCGCAAGTTACGTTACTCACGAGAATATACGGGATTACGGAGAAAGACGTTAACCCTTTAGGCCAGGGAGACCGGCCACTATATTTAGTGGCTGTAAAAATAAACTAATTATTTCATTGTTTAAAGTGTAGGATTACAAGACATTGTGATTGTAAAACCTAGAAAGTCAGAAGTTCAAGCGCTAGCTTAACCCACACTACATATATTCTTATACATATTGATTTGGTCTATTTAGCCAGTCAATTATGTAATATACGATACACTATCACATTGTATTATGATCATTATCAAGCTATAGGTCGATACTCACCAGAAAGATGACGTTGATTGTCACCATAATCACTTTCGAGAGGTCCACGCCAGACATTTTGAATACTTGGTCCTGCTCCAACAGTCAGATGAACAGTAACTAGTCGGGAGGGAAAAACAATATTAGTCAAACATAAAATACATGCACGTGGGTCTGTGTGTAATCTGTTGGTGATCAGTATCGTCTTCTTGTTAGTAATATTACCTCTTTATAATCAAGACAGCTCATATTTATAAAATAATAGCCACAGTGTCCAGCGGGAGTTAAGGTGACGATGTAATGAACAGAAAACACGATAGAATTAAAACATCTGTAAACCGCACATCCTTTGCTGCTGAACCAATGATCAGATATAAAACCACTTCGATACCTAATCCGTTTGTGAAAGAACCATTGTCTCTGTACACCAAATCAACTTCTTCTTCTTCTTCTTCTTCTTCTTCTTCTTCTTCTTCTTCTTCTTCTTCTTCTTCTTCTTCTTCTTCTTCTTCTTCTTCTTCTTCTTCTTCTTCTGCTGCTGCTGCTGCTGCGGCGGCGTTCCGAGCCATTGAGGTTCTGTGCCGCAGATACAATCCGTCTCCATTCGACTCTCTGGTTGACCTTCTCTTGCCAGTCGCTGATTCTAAGTGCTTGTAGGTCTGTATATATATATATATATATATATATATATATATATATATATATATATATATATATATATATATATATATATATATATATATATATATTATCTCTCCACCGTCTTCTTGGTCTACCTCGGGGTCTACGGTCATTTATTTCCTGAGTGTAAGCGAGTTTTGTTTCCCTATTGTCTTCCATTCTTTCTATATGCCCCAGCCATTGTAGTCTATTAGCCTTCGTGATACTAGTGATTAGCGGGGACTTAAGGATATCATAAATGTTTTTGTTACTTCTTCTTTTCCACTCTCCACTTTGTGTATCCCTAATGGGTCCAAAGATGCGTCTTAAAACTTTGTTCTCAAAGGTTTGTAACAAGGCTTCGTCTCCTTTCGTTGTACTCCAGGTTTCAGAGCCATACGGCACAACTGGTCTGATCAGTGTTTTGTATATCAACTTACATTTATCAATTCCAGTATAAGTGCCTAGCGACTTACATAGGTAGAACGGAAAGGCAATTAGCAAATCCAGTAACTTGCATACACAGGTGTCAGTGGAAAAGAAATTTAATCATTCTTCAAGAATCCCTGTGCGGTCGACATGTGATAAAACAAATTCGGCCATTACGGAACATTTGCTGAGTACCAAGCACAGCATTAACAAGCAGACCGCATTTCATATACTGTATTGCAGTGGTTCTCAAGCGATGGGGATTCCCCCCTCCCCCAGCCCCACAGGGGGAATTTTAGGGTTTCCAGAAAAGGGGGGGGGAGAGAGAGAGAGAGAGAGAGAGAGAGAGAGAGAGAGAGAGAGAGAGAGAGAGAGAGAGAGAGAGAGAGAGAATTAAGATTATTTCAAGATCGCGTTAATACAAGAACCAATTACTAGATATTGTTTTTCCCTCCATACTTTACGGTTCTGTACTTCTCGCCCTTCTGAAATTCGTCTTATAACGTAAGTAGACCCGCAAATCATGTTTTATGTAGACGTCTAGACTTGTTTTAGTATGTGTTATTAAATTTAGCATCAATTTTTACGTTTACTGTGTGTGTGGAAGGTGGGAGGGGGAGGGGGGTTATAGGGAGGAAATACGAAAGGGGGAATGGGGAATGACATTCAGAACAAATGGTGAAGGGGTGCATGGGCCAAAAAATGTTGAGAACCACTGCTGTATTGGAGAACAATAATCGATTGTTTATATATATATATATATATATATATATATATATATATATATATATATATATATATATATATATATATATATATATATATATATATATCAGAGATATATATCAGAGCTCAGAGATTGAAGGCTAAGACCAAAATTAGGAGGGTACTGATCAGAGAGTTGCTTTTTGCAGATGATGCTGCAGTTACGACCCACTCTGAGGAAGAATTGCAATGTCTACTATCTGCATTCTCCAATGCTTGTTCTGAATTTGGTTTAACAATTAGCAAAAAGAAGACACAGATTATGTCACAAGGTGCACATGGGGTACCATCAATCTTTATTGACGACGCCGAATTAGAGATAGTAGACCATTTTACATATCTAGGATCAGTGGTAAATAGCAAATTATCCCTAGATCAGGAAATCAACATCCGGATTGGTAAGGCAGCAACAACAATGAACAGGTTAAGAAAAAGAGTCTGGGAGAACAGGAAGCTTACTGCCAAAACAAAAGTCCTTGTCTATCAATCCTGTGTCCTTAGTACTCTTCTCTATGGCAGTGAAACCTGGACAACTTACTCACACCAAGAGAACAATTTAAACAGCTTTCATATGCGGTGTCTGCGAAGAATTCTTGGTATTAAGTGGCAAGACAAAATCACAAATACTGAAGTATTGGAAAGATCAGGTTGTGTGACAGTTTATTCCATGCTCAGTCTTCGTAGACATAGATGGATAGGACATCTTAGGAGGATGGATGATGGTAGAATACCAAAGGATATCTTTTTTGGTGAATTACAGATGGGTAAGAGATCTCAGGGTCGGCCTCTACTACGATACAAAGATGTGTGTAAGCGGGACATGATTGATACAGGCATTGATAATGCACATTGGGAGCAAGTCGCCGCTGAACGTGTTGCATGGAGGGCAAATATCAGAAATGGAATAAAGGCAAAGGAGAAAATTATTGCAGAAAAGTCACACACCAAGCGTTTGAGACGTAAGATGGTGCATGATGGTGGAAATGACCACGTGTTCACATGCACCCACTGTGAACGGACATTTACAGCGCAAATTGGCCTTATCAGTCACACTCGCTACCGCCATAGTTAAAAGTTATTATGCCTTTTTAAAGCACAAACTATCGTCTGTCAAGACGGCAAGGTGCCAATGATATATATATATATATATTAGTGGATTCCAGCCGTTACTACGTAAACAGAAGGACTTCCTGCTCAGTGTTAGACTTTCGTGGATATGATGTTCTACATATTCGGACAAGGTCACTGACGATGTACGTCATATTTCAAGGAACACGGAGCTGATCCACGACTCTGATGATCAAGTGAGTTGACAAAACATGACCGCCCACGCTTAACGGCATGGCACATGATGGATGGAGCATTCATTGTTTCACATAAAATTATATATACCTCTGCAGTATGTACCTGATGAGATGCAGCGAAATATGCCAGGCAAGAAATCGTGCAATATTGTATTTATGGCGTACGTGTTTACAGTAATAACTTCATGAAACAGGGGAGAAAGCACGCGAAGATCGACAGCTGCAGATGCTATCGTATGACTCATGAAATGCATAAGGCCAAAACTCAGACGATATCAGGCACATGTCAACAGATGTGACACGGCTGTAGCGAGTTGACAGCGCACTAAACAACCAGTCTTGTGGTCCAGGCTTCAAATCCACGTGGATATCTGGATTTGAGTGACCATCGGGTTCCCCGACATCGCCAGATAGAAGAAGAAGTCCACAGATGGGACTAAATGTGCGCAATGTCATCCACTAGACAGTCCATCCACGCCCTCACATTTCAGAGCATATACTTCAGATCTGTCCACTCAGATCTGTCTACTCATATCTGTTCACTCAGATCTGTCCACTCAGATCTGTCCACTCAAATCTGTCCACTCAGATTTGTCCACTCATATCTGTCCACTCAGATCTGTCCACTCAGATCTGTCCACTCATATCTGTCCACTCAGATTTGTCCACTCAGATCTGTCCACTCATATCTGTCCACTCAGATCTGTCCACTCATATCTGTCCACTAAGATCTGTCCACTCATATCTGTCCACTCATATATGTCCACTCATATCTGTCCACTCAGATCTGCCCACTCATATCTGTCCACTCAGATTTGTCCACTCAAATCTGTCCACTCATATCTGTCCACTCAAATCTGCCCACTCATATCTGTCCACTCAGATTTGTCCACTCATATCTGTCCACTTAATGAAGAGATGTCCAACACCAGTTTTGGAGATTACATTTTCCACCGGACAACAAACTGTCCAATGTATTGTGATCTAGTTTCAACTGAAATGCCCACCTCTCCGCACAAACCTCTTATCCCACACACATTCACGCACTCTAGAGGTCTAATTTCCAATTTCCTCACAATAACATCGGCGGGCGAACAAATGTGGTTGATAGGGAGCTACGCGGGAAATGTTATGAGCGCAGTGAGACGAGGGTTCGACTCCTGCCTTCGTCAACAGAGGAAAAGACGGACCTGCATTCCTCCTTGCGTTCAGGCCTACAAAATATAATGGCCCTATTACATCACAGACCTACCACATCACAGACCTATCACATCTCAGACCTATCACATCACAGACCTACCACATCTCAGACCTATCACATCTCAGACCTACCACATCTCAGACCTACCACATCTCAGACTTAACACACCTCAGAACTATCACATCACAGACCTACCACATCACAGACCTACCACATCGCAGACCCGTCACATCACAGACCTGTAACATCATAGACCTGTAACATCACAGACCTGTAACATCACAGACCTGTAACATCACAGACCTACCACATCACAGACCTACCACATCACAGACCTATCACATCACAGACCTATCACATCACAGACCTTTCACATCACAGACCTATCACATCACAGACCTTTCACATCACAGACCTATCACATCACAGACCTATCACATCACAGACCTTTCACATCACAGACCCGTCACATCACAGACCTATCACATCACAGACCTATCACATCACAGACCTTTCACATCACAGGCCTATCACCTCACAGACCTGTCACATCACAGGCCTATCACCTCATAGACCTGTCTCATCGCGGACCCGTCACCTCACAGACCCGTCACATCACAGACCCGTCACATCACAGACCTATCACATCACAGGCCTACCACATCACAGACCTTTCACATCACAGACCTATCACATCACAGACCTGTCACATCGCGGACCCGTCACCTCACAGACCCTTCACATCACAGACCTGTCACATCACAGACCTATCACATCACAGACCTATCACATCACAGACCTATCACATCACAGACCTATCACATCACATATCTATAGCAGTTTCCTGCTTCGTGACGATTTTCTGTTCTCCCCCCCCCCCCCCCCCCCCCCCCACATGAACATTACCTCACACACGTCTATGGTTATTCGTTATTTAACTGTACTTTTATAGTGGAATATGGACATAAACCTGTCATTTGTTTATACAATAAATGACATTTAGAAATCTAAGTTGGTTTACAATGTATTTTATCACAGTGCATAAATATGATGCGCGAAGGAGAGGTAGATAGATATATGTCAATCGCATTGCAGCGACATGTCATCTGTAAATGTTAGTATACTTTGTCATTACCCAGAAAACTGCGTCTCTGTTCGCGACGCCTGCTTATATATACGAGAGAGAGAGAGAGAGAGAGAGAGAGAGAGAGAGAGAGAGAGAGAGAGAGAGAGAGAGAGAGAGAGAGAGAGAGAGAGAGAGAGTGAGTGAGTGAGTGTGAGAGTGTTACACAATCTGCTACTTCTCTGCGAAAGTGACGCACTCGTGTAGTAGGTCATGTTGAGAAGATCACTTTCATCACGGGCCGTGGAAGAGATTCACTATACTTCGCCAGTTCTCCGCCTCATGCACTCTCATGCCCAAAGTGTCTCCACTGACCTGTGTCCATCTTCATGCTGGTCGACCGTTTCCTCTTTTTCCGGGAACCCTGCCTATCATTAACCCCCTCCCCCCCCCCCACCCAAGTTACTGTAACGTTTAACATGCCCAAAGTATGTCCATTTCTGAAGCATGGTGCGGTTTATAAACCCGTTGTCTTCTATTGTCAGACATCGTAAAATAACATTTCCGTTCTCTAGTTCCACCGTGTTGAGCATTGCTGTGTTGATCTCCAAGAGAGATATCGTAAAATATCATTTTCATTCTCCAGTTCCACGGTGTTGCGCATTGCTTTGCTAATCCGGCAGGTTCTGCAGCTTGTCTTGTTCCAGACGTACGGGTGTAACCTTTCCTTCAGAGTAACCTAGGCAGGCCAAGAGAGGGATCATGCTACATGCGCAACACATGGTCTCTAAATTTAGCACATGTCTTGTATAGCTGGTCTCCCTGACCTAGGAGTTAACGTCTTTCTCCGTAACCCCGTATATTCTCGTGTGTAACGTGACCTGCGCGAGAATCGGTAGCGGTTCTCGCCGCGTTGGTAACTTATAGGGTATGTAAGTCGGTCGCTCAGAAAGCAATGGCAAACTACTGAGCGTAATCTTGCCTAGTACATCAACAGCAGCTGGAAAATGTTGATGTTGACTGCAACGTCCTGTAAGGGATATGTACACACACACACACACACAAAATTGTGGTAAAGAGGGGTAAAACGCCATTTAACAAACTATCTTCTTTCAAGACGGCAAGGAGCTAGTCAGTCAGATCCACGGTATTATACATGAATCTCTTAGCAGTCGATTTTATTCTGTAGCGGTCTCGAAATGGTCTGTGATTCACAGCCGTCTGATGCCTTACTACTCGTAAATATGCATGTTCTCAAAACTGTTACTTTATTTGTATGCTGGTGTTGTGCCATAACTCTTAACGCTGTTTCTTCTTCCTTATACTCCATGCAGTGTGGTGTTGGTGATCATGCCTGTCCACAGCATTCTTTCTGTCTTTTGTGCTGCCAGTCTTCCTATAGTCCATGCAGTGTGTCGTTGGTGATCATGCCTCTTGTGCTGTCTATGGTTTCTGATACTGCTGTTCCTCCGTGTCATGATGTCAAACTGTCCAGCTTCTTTTCTCTTGGGCTGTCACTGCTTCTTCTCCATTCTTTGTGGCGACATACTTCAGCTTTCCCCTTCTTATAAAATGCCCAAACATTGTGAACTGTTTTTGTTTTCTTATGCGCTTAAGAAGTTCTCTTTCTGAGTTAACTTCTTTCAAGCTATTTTCTATCCATCTTTCTATCCATCCAGTGTTTTTTCTTCAATCTTCTACAAAATCACATCTCCACAACGTCCACATAATTCTTCATTTGTTTGCTAATTATCCATGATTAGCTTCCTTAGATCAAGGTTGGCTCAATATAGCTCTTAATAACTCTTTTCCTCAGCTCTGTTGGCAGAGATAAATGAAACAGGATATTCTTCATCTTTTGAAATGCTACCTTTGCTTGGTTAGTCTATTTGTAACTTCCTTTATACATCTTCAATCTGCTGTTATTAAAGTAACTAAATACTTAAATACATTGACTTGTTTCAGACTAGTTCCATTTACTCTGATGTTTCATGTGGTATGCAATTTTTCTTTGTAATCACCATTACGTCTGTTTTTACTGTTATTCAGACTAAGTCCTACGTTTTGACTTTCTGTTGTAATTATATTTATCATTTCTTGTAACTGCATTTCATTTTCAGCTACCTAATCCAGGTCATTAGCATAACGCAGGTTGTTTATATTATTCCTACCAACTGATAGTCTTGGCATGTCTTGTATGGGTCTCACTATTATTTCGCTCTACACATACATATACTACAGGGTGAATTTTTAATGACTGCGCAGTGTTTGAAAATATTGCCGGTCCAAGTTTTATATTTACCCATTATGTTACATGAACTTTACAGAGGGTGAATACAAAACTTGGACCGGCAATAGTTTCAAACACTGCACAGTCATTAAAAATACACCCTATATTTCTACTGAAGCCAGTTGAATAAATCTGTTTATATGGAAGGACCGCAATCAGCATGGCCGAATGGATAATAGCGCTCGTTCTTAAACTTCCGGTGTGCTGATACCTTGTTAAATCTCTATATCGGTCAGTTGGACTAAAATGTTTATTTATCGTTCTTGACTTGGGGACGTAAGCTACAAGTACCTCTGAATTCATAGTGGGTTCGCTTGATAGTGATGGACACTGGTAATAGGGAAAGCTAATCTACACACAAAACTCAGTCCAGTGCACTATAAGTAGTAGCACGTCATGGACTACACTAAAGTTCAAATCAAGCGAGCGCAAAAGAAAAACAAAAGTATGGACGGGTGTAGCAGGTAATAGACAAACACACACTTCACTACATTTGATTGAGCCAAAGGTGCTGTATCTAATACATCATTTCTGGAGTTGTGACATGTATGCTTAATCAATTAATTAGTGTCTATGTGTGAGTGAGTGAGTGAGTGAGTGAGTGAGTGTGTGTGTGTGTGCGTGTGTGCATATGTGTGCGTGCGCGCGCGTGTGTGTGATTTATTCTCAGCGCATATTACCGATTGTTGGACGTGGGCCTGACAGATTTATAATCCGGCATAAACTTCAGTGGGTCACATACTCCATTGTCTTCGTGAGATTGAGATCACGAGGTCTTGTACATTTGGCAAAGAATCGACTCTTTCACTCTCCAGCTCACTCTCTACCTCTCTCTCTCTCTCTCTCTCTCTCTCTCTCTCTCTCTCTCTCTCTCTCTCTCTCTCTCTCTATGTCTGTCTGTCTATTTCTCTCTCTTTCTCCCTCTCTCTCTGTCTGTTTTTGTCTGTCTATCTCTGTCTCTTTCTGTCCCTCGATCTCTCTAGTTCTCTCTGTCGCTCTGTCTCTGTATATGTCTCTTTATGCTCTCTCTCTCTCTCTCTCTCTCTCTCTCTCTCTCTGTTTCCTTCTTTGTCTGCCTCTCACTGTCTCTTGCTCTGTCTGTCTCTCTTTGTCGATCTGTCTTCTCTTTGTCTCTGTCTCTGTCTTCTCTCTGTATGTCTCTCTGTCTTTCTGTATGTCTCTCTGTCTTTCTGTATGTCTCTCTCCCTCTGTCAGTCTGTCTCTGCGTCTCTCTGTCTTTCTGTCTCTCTCTCTCTCAGACTCTCTCACTCAAACACTCAAACACGCACTCGCGCATTGCATGTTTATGTACCAGGTACAAGACCTTTATCGACCTGTACATTTTAGAGTTTCTTCAATTATTGCTTGGTTGTTGGATGTGGCAGGCACTGGAACTTAACATCATCTGAGAGGTATATTAGGGTGCAACCAGGTCATCATTCACCACGAACATACGGGTTGGGAAAACTAATTAAAAGTTAGTTGCATGTCCTTCGACAATACGTTACAATCAAACCCAGCATTTCTTGACTGTTTCTGGTCTTCTGGGCAGTTTTACGTGTAGTAGTTGGAAGTAGGCTTTCGTTGGTAATGTTTCATCCGTTGGTTTCAGACATTTCATCGTCCACAGTCTACAAGCTAATACCCAATGACAATAGATTTGCTACAATACTAGCTCTGTTAGTGAGTTGTAGCACAGGAGGTCTGCTGTTTGCTTGCATATACTCAGTTTTCTCACTCACGTGAACTTCTTCTCTTCCGTCCTTATGCTATAACCTAGACCAGGATTTCTCACACATTTGTTTTTTATAACTCGTCACCCAGTTTGATCAAATGAAATATTTACCTCGATCCTCTTTCTGTTATAAAATCATACTAGGCAAAGAAATGAAACATTTCTCAAAAGCAAGAGCATTGTAGAATTTAGCGGGTTGTGGAATATTTAACAGAACGAGTACTTAAAAATTCGCGCGCTCGCGCACACACACACAGACACATACACTGAGCCAGAGAGAGAGAGAGAGAGAGAGAGTGAGTGGGTGGGTGGGTGGGTGAGTGAGTGGGGTGGGTGGGTGAGTGAGTGAGTGGGGTGGGTGGGTGGGTGGGTGAGAGTGAGTGAGTGGGTGGGTGAGTGAGTGGGGTGGGTGGGTGGGTGGGTGAGTGAGTGAATGAATGAGTGAGTGAATGAATGAGTGAATGAGTGAGTGAATGAGTGAGTGAGTGAGTGAGTGAGTGAGTGAATGAATGAATGAGTGAGTGAATAAGTGAGTGAGGGAATGAGTGAGTGAATGAGTGAGTGAGTGAATGAGAGAGAGGGGGAATTCATGCTTTAGTCACATCTAAGACATGAGGAAACGCCAAAGTCACATATTCTGTGTCAACTCTGCTGATTATACTATTAATTGCTATCGCCTGAGTCCACCCAGCATCATTTCTCTTTGTCTGCCCTTGCATCTGTCCCTCTTTATCTTTCGGTTGTCACGGTTTTCTATTGCCTTTTTTCTTATTATGTGACCAAAGAATGCGGTTTGTCTCTTTCTTGTGGATATATAAATATCATGTTCTGCCTTCACTAGCCTGTTTCATTCAGTCGTTGTTAGTTAAGCTGCCAATCCAAAGTGTTTGCAATTTTCCCCCCATAAACCACATCTCCGCTGCTTCCAATCTCTTCCTAATGTCCTCATTAACCTTCCATGATTCACTTCCTGCAACAAAACTGCTTCAATATAATACTTCAGCAGTCTCTAAACTGATACGGCATTTCAGAGAAAGTGGAGCTTTAAAGATAGGTTGCGTGGAACCCGTCGATAGTGACTCTTTAGCATAAAATACTTTCCATTTTCTGATATACAGCTTTCGCTTTACCTTTTATAGTCTTTCTTCTTTGCATCTCCCATATGATGTTACAACTTCCCCTAGGTATCAGATTCAGGAAGTATTTTCCCTTCTATTGTGACGCATTTTGTTATCTCTTTTCTTTGATATGTTCATTATTTCTGTTGTCTTGATATTCAAGAAAAGCCCTTTCATGTACTCCCTGTTACTACAATGTCCAAAAGTTGTAAATGGTTTGCATTTCCAGATATCAATACCGTTATCTGTATATCGTATTTTGTTTATATTATAAACTTCAACTTGTATCCCTGGCCTCACTTTGGTTTCTCTCTTTATTACTTCGCTGTACACAGAGAAGAAATCCGGGGATAAAATACATTAAGTCTTACTTGTTGTTTTATCTATTCATAATTGCCCTCTTTATTTCGAGTTTCAGTTGTTGCTATTTGCTTCAAGTAATAATTTGTAATATAACATGCGCTAATTATTTTACCCAGTGTAATAGTAAAGAATTGTTCTCAGAGCTGTTGGTGATTATTCAGTTTCCATACCTCCGTATCATGCATTTGTTGGGAGAATTTTTTCAAAGATGGAATGCATTGGTCTCGGGATAGAAATGATCTAATTATTAATTCAATTAAAGGGCTAATGCTCACAACAGTCATTGGAAAGCTGTGTAAAAGATGCCCATGCATACTGTATAAAACATGCACATTTACTTAGAAAAACGCATACGTAGGAACAATATAAAAGAATGATAGCTGCAAATACACCGAGACTTGTGAGGTATTTTAAGCATGCCATAAATACAGCAGTTGTGGCTGTAGGGGATAGTGAAAAGCAGTTTCACAATTCTCCAATATACCGAGTCCAGGGTTCTTAATCATCCGCGGGTGATTTGGAAGCAGAACGCTTGCGTTGATTTCCATGGTATGAGACGTTGGTCGTTCAGAAATCACTGGCAAACTACTGAACTAACACGGCCTAATAAATCAGTCGATAAATGCTGGGGTTGAGTGCAGTGTCCTGTATTATAAACCATGCAATTAGCTTCAGTATAAATATATCATCTAGTGCCGACTGGTCTGCAAGGATTGGACAAGCTCCAGAAACACAGTACACATGATGGCGTGAGATCGAGTCCTGCAGCTTACTTTCAGTGGATCTTCCACTCTTACGTCCATCCGTCCGTTCGTTCGTCCGTCTCTACCAGAACTTATCATATTGCCGATCTTTTTTTTACTCGCCCATCTTCCATTTTCTTTTCCTTTCCAGTACTGGCTTTTATAATGTTGCCCAAACATGTGTTGACCTTTCTCTGTTGTAGTATTACTTCATCAGCTGTGCTTTCATTCCAAGCTTCTAGGGCGTTCTCCATTTGTCAAAAGACTTGAGTCGCCAGTTTTTAAAAATCCCTTCATCGGAAATAACACTGGAAACTGTGTCTACAAATTACAGTCATGAAATGCGAACATGATATTAACGTTTAATTTAAAAATTAACGACTGTTAAATTCTTTTAAATTCTAGTGTAACAACAATCGCCGTCCACCGTGTTACTGCGGGCTGAGTCAAGTAATGTGTTATATGTTAAGAATTTTAAACGAGCTTTTTTAACTGAGAGGATCGACTTCAATGCATCGGATTTTAATCCACATGGATGGGTCTCTTCCCACAGAACGACCTGCCGAAAAAGTCCCACCAGGCACGAACTTCGTACCTCTAGCGACCGTCCCCAGGCGTCTCCAAGAAAACTGCACTCATGAACGGAATGACAGAGTCGGGAAACGAACCTAACACCTTACAGTGCGAGGCAGGCGGTTTAACCATTCAGCCACATAATTCTGCTAGATCGTAACACTGTCACGAGTTAAATCACACATATATCAGAAACAAACTAGAACACGAAATAAGCCGAATTTAGCGCTCACTTTAAAACGCAGCTTGTTTGTCTGAAGCTTTCCTGTCACCGATTCAACAATCGCTTAATTTTGAAATAACAGCACCTGTAATGTTGATCCTAGTTAGATAACGTACCGGATGTAGTGCTTTGAAACATCGGGGTAGTGGCGGGGCAATGGTGGTGACGTGAGACAGGTGAGGTGATAAACTTGGGTGTGTATCGACACGAGAAGTTGAGTCTGCGACATGGAGGTAACAGGAGGGCAGTGGCTCAGTCGCAATATAACGGCTATCCGCTCGCCGAATGGTTGTTCATTAAAAGCAAATGTCTTGTCAAATGGCGTGGGTGATCTAACTTCTTTACAACTCCAAAGTTATGTATGCAACTGTGTGTTGGCTTATTTCCATGTCAAATTAAAGGTCTGAAAGAATCTTCTCTCGAGGTCTTCCTCTAACTCTCTCTTCATAAATCTGTCCTGATGTTATGATATATTCATATTCATGTTTTTACATTAAGGCTAATCATTGATGATTACCCCCACCCCTTTTTTTGAAAATCTTCCTATTACATTTACAGTGTTGTAAATCACTAAATGTATATTAATTTTATTATATCTATGTTTATTTTCGTCTTGACTAAGACCGTTGTGTTGTTTTATTCTTATTTGTTTAATTGACATGTGTCTTCGTTTTTATTTTATTATTAAATTATTATGGCTTATTTCCTCCTGCATTGTGTTTCCGAGACTCTGATCTGGTATGTGTTTGATTTCATTGTGTGTCCTCAGGATTTATAATACATTTTTGCCTCACTATATCCCCTTTTCTGGTGTTTGCGATAAGTTGTCACGGTATCTTAGCCTCTTTCAAATAATTCAGGTACTAATTTTGTTTGCTAAGGTATTTTCAGCATTATTCTGTTTTCCTGCTGTTTGCAGTACACGTGATGATAATGACTCTGCCTTATCCATACACAAAGAAATCAATAAAAATTAAATTGATTTCAGTGTGACTTAAGAAAGAGATCAAGAATGTTCTTAACCACATGCAAGCATGTTAGTTTACGCATTCTGTCCTGGTCTTCTATAGTATTAAACAAACAAGTTCCATGTCCACCCTTTAAAGCGTTTTCAGTTTCTGCCACTAGATGCATTATTTTATGGACCAATGAAACTCCCTCGGTGACGTAGTCAATATCAAGCCGACCGCCTTTACTTCGTTACATTTCAGCGGACGCTTTAGCGAAGTTGATAGCGAAATGCCCTGGTAATGTCATGAGCGCTGTCGGACACGGAACCGACGCCTGGCTCGGCGGCAACGAAAGTGAGGGAAAGGCTGGCCAGTTATTCTTCGGTGAACTCGGGCCTACAAACTGTAATGGCTCTGTCACTTCACAGAACCAGAGAAGCAAACTACTTCGTGACACAACAAACAAACAAACAACCAAACAAACAAACAACAAGCCTTTATTTGTTGTGGCATTTCCTCTTACCTAATGTCAGTCTTCGTTGACATGGGAGCAAGGTTCATTTTTTTCCTTTAAATCGCCGTCTCAGGAGGAGCGGCTGGCCGAGTGACTAGATTGCCGGACTCTCCCTCGGGAGACCCGAGTTCGAATCCTGTCGTGGGAAAACAGAAAACTCTAACCTGCACAGTTCGCGGCGACTGCACCAGCCAAGTGGCCTTAATTCCTCAGGCTTAAGACCCCCCCCCCCCCTCCCCATACACCGCAAGATACTATATTGGCAGTAAATGACAGTTTTGTTTGTTTTTATCCCCGTCTCAGTAGGAACAATAGCTTTCAGGCTGGCATTCCATTTGTACCTGAGCACAAACCCAACAAGTGAGATGTCACACCCACTTTTCCACCGTTTTTGTTGTACAGCCTATAATCATGAACTTCGTTGTAAAGATTACAGTCACAGTAAAAATAACCACGAGAATAATTGTGTTAACGGTATTAAAGGCATACGGGTGTTTCCTTTCAGTTCTATTAATTCCGAAGCACACAATACTGGCTGAGTTCCACTGAGATTTGGCTATAAATCAAGACATTATAGCTGGCTTTAACATCAAGCGTAGTCCATAGAAGTGCTTCTACTTCTAGTGCACCGGGCTGATTTTTGCTTGTGTAATAAGCTTTCACTATTACCAATGAACAAACTCCGACTTCTGAGGTACTTGTAATTTACGTCTCCAAGTCAAGGGTAATAGGTTAACATTTTAGTCTAACTGTCCGGTGTAGGGGGTTGAATCCGCTACCTCGGCATCAGCACACCGGATGTTTAAGAACGAACGCTCTTATCCATTCGGCTAAGCTGACAGCCATTGTCAGCGCATGTTCCTAACCGTTACTCCAACGCTCCCGCTACTCACTTTCCTTGGTCACGATTATATCATTTGTATTCATTTTCTCCACTGTGGTTTCTACTCACCGAGCCTGAGGTTTGTCTGGTACGTGCGTGTCATCGCACTTGTTTCTCGGCAGCTTCTTAACTGATTGAGTGTCGTAGGGTGATTAATAGTCTTAAGCACCTTCCCGAATCTGCCATGGGCTTATATACAGTAGTTTTCCCTAAGCAATCCCCTATAATTTGATATATAATACAACATATATGCTACGATACTTCTAACTCATAACAGTGGCACACTCTTACTTCCCATTTTCCGCCATCCATTTTTGTTTGGTCCACACCTACTTTTTGTTTGGCGCCGAATATGTTACCATACCATTTTTTTAAAATGTAGTAGGGCCTGCCCCAGTAGAAGACCCACAGCACCTCCCACGTCTATTGCCATATCAACCCAGGGATTAGGTTCTAGATTACACGTCCCAAAACGACAGTAGAAATGTATTGCATTCGCTCTGTTGTATCTTATCTGTTCGCCTGCATTCTTGACTTGAACAGCATGTGTTCACGTGGTTTTACTTTGTTATGCAAACATTAACTGCACAGATTTACTGCTTTCCCTCCGTACCCCAGTCTGTCATATCCGTGCAGTATTACTTTTAACTAGTGAGTTCGTTGACAGTTTTAAGGTACTTTTACAAAGACGTCTTTCTCATGCAGTCTGTTATGTTAGTTAGTTAGTTAGTTAGTTAGTTAGTTAGTTAGTTAGTTAGTTAGTTAGTTAGTTAGTAAGTAAGATAGTTAGTTAGTTAGTTAGTAATATAGTTAGTTAGTTATTTCGTTATTTAGTTAGTTTGTTTGCTTGTTAGTTTGTTTGTTTGTTTGTCTGTCAGTCAGTCAGTCAGTCAGTCAGTCAGTCAGTCAGTCAGTCAGTCAGTCAGTTAGTTAGTTAGTTAGTTAGTTAGTTAGTTAGTTAGTAATATAGTTAGTTAGTTATTTCGTTATTTAGTTAGTTTGTTTGCTTGTTTGTTTGTTTGTTTGTCTGTCAGTCAGTCAGTCAGTCAGTCAGTCAGTCAGTCAGTCAGTCAGTCAGTCAGTCAGTCAGTTAGTTAGTTAGTTAGTTAGTTAGTTAGTTAGTTAGTTAGTTAGTTAGTTAGTTAGTTAGTTAGTTAGTTAGTTAGAACTGTTAGGTAGTTAGTTAGAACTTAGTCGGTCGGTCGCGGTCGGTCGGTCGGTCGGTCGGTTGGTTGGTCGCGGTTTTAACTTCACGTCAAAGGTTCGCACCATAATGCTCCGTTTCTGTGCCAGTGAATATCACACATATTGCTCCTCACTGCCCCATGTGAAAAGTGGAACAGGCAGCACAGGTATACTACACATAATGCCGCCGCCAGAATGCCAACACAAAAGTCCGCCACGAAAAATACAGTTCATCGTCGATGGAAGCGGCAGTCACTAGAAAACCAGCAGTCACACATTACTACATAAGTCAAACAAAGTTAGTTCAGCACCCGGTCGGCCGCCATTTTCTGAACATGCAGTTCACGATACAAACAATCGCAGACATATGTAAAGTCACTCCACACGAAATCCACAGCTCACGAAGTTAACTCAGTAGGTGGGCGACGGAACCATGCACTTCCCGTCCAACAAGAGGAAATTGCGTAAGAAAACCGTAGACACAAGCATGAACACTCCAGAGGCCTTAACAGCTCAACTGCCTATCCTCCATATTGCACAGACTGTTCTGTACTGTTCTTTAATGTTGTCACAAAGTGAATGTTGACTAAGTGACAGATAGAGTGGCTATGGTTATGTCTAGGGTATGTCCTTGTAACAATGTGATGTTGAACAACAGATTAATCAAGATGCATCACCACCAAACACCAGTCAGTGAACAAGCGTTAATTTGCGCACATAATATTCCTTTAATTCTGAATTAACACAGACACATGTAGCATATAAATCCAGGAACAATAATTCTCTAAGAATATATCTCCATCCCAATGGAACACGTCGAATAACACTTGCCTCTCAAGGCTACTAAAATATCGTCCCACACGACAGGTATACTAGCCTCTCTCTAGGCCCGACTCAAAGTAACCCACTATGGGTCTCGAATTCCACTCACTATCCCTGGAACCCACAGTGCGGAGTTATCTTCCAAACTCCGTCACAATTATTCACTTTATCAGATCACGACCTTCTCCTGGTCTGGTCTACACTCAACCCCTCTCAGCTCGGAGTCCAAACCTCAACTGCCCCGTCAATCTTTGTCCCTCTCTTTTCAACAATTCTATCCCCCACAATGCCTCACACACAACACACAACCTCACTGCTCCAACTGTCTGCCCCTTCTTGCAGCCCCTCTCCCTTACCGTTTATCTCCTTATATTCTCTTTCCGGTGAATGCCCTTTCACCTCTTGAACTGTTTATATTGTACGGCCACTCACCTTAATGCCACTGAACACAGGCATGTGACACTACCCCACCCTCAAAAGAAAACATCGTTTTCAAATGTTGGGAGACTCATACTTATCAAATATGTGACCCAGACACATTGCCTGGGTAGTCGTTAGTATAAATCCAACTTACTCTAGCTACCACACTTAATAATATATCAAATACTCATAGTAAACTCCCATATTCCCCACACATAAATACAACCATCTTTCTATCTTTTGTATCAATGCATGAACTAATACATCACATAATAATAATAATACATCATAGAAAAGCATTATACTTATGTACCCACAGGTCTATTAATATCTTTAAGAAGACACAAGCTATTTGTGTACCGACCATATATCAGGTGGTTCTTTTCTTGCATCAACCCACCTCTGATTCCTGTCGATGCTGTGTCTACCTTTCATGTACCCATGCACTCATGGTACCTCTACAATTACAACATCTGTTTGCTATCCCTAGCCCTGGGTCAGTAATGTCGCGAACACTCTTTTGACCTGACTCAACTTTCCTATCTGCATATTGCACTGTTACACTTGAGTCTCTGTTTAGTCTGAACTCTTTATTCAATCCTGGCCCATATATCTGGCACCTTTCTTTCTGCTGCATACGCCTTATGCCTATGTGCCCTGCACATGTACTATCCTGAGCTGTTCTAGTATATCGGTCTCTATGTGTTAACGGTAATACTACTTGCCCACATGCAGTTCCGCCATCTGAAAAGTGGCGAGTGAGAACATTGTTCTTCCTCTCGAAGCACCATCTACCTTTCTTTGACTGCCTATGTTCTACTCTCCTACACCCATGTGAACATTTGTTCAGAGTAGTATCTTGTCTCTGGGAGCCACTAGCACTATATTTGGGATCCATTCTCATCTGCTCAGCTGTACTATCCTTGTCCTGAGTTCCTGTGTCTACTTCAAGTGCCTCTTCTACCTCAGCTATACTCTCTAATTTAGGTTCTCTTGTGGTAACTACCTCATTACTGCTTACACTATATTTTTGGTCCCAATAAACTACTTCCTCTTCTGTACACTCTTTAACTCCTATAACATTTCCTATGATGAGATCTGCCACTGGTGAGTCTAAAACACATGCTGTCACTCTTCCTGTTATGTATGGTGTTTTTACTGTTATCACGGCTATTGGGTAGAATTCTACTGTCCCATTAAATGTTATGGATCTAATCTTTTCTCCTGTATAATCCGAGGGATGCACTAAACTCTTTCTCACCCCGATGGACGTACATCCGGAATCCCTAATTGTTAACGCTGGCCTATCATTAACAAACCCATGATGCATCTTCAGACTTCCTCCTTCATGCACTGCTGATCCTGCTTTAACTGTGTGACCACATATTAAGACTGGCTGACCTGTCTTTTTCAAAAAGAGGTTTGCACCCACTACAATCTTCATTGTTCAGCGTCTCAATTACTTGTGCTGCATTTGAGTGCTCTGTTTCTCTCATCCTACATTGATGACTGACATGCCCGTTCCTTCCACATTTGAAACAAGTGATCTCCCTTTTACTGTTGTTCGTTGGTCCATCTGATGGTTGTGCATCACAATCTGCCATTTTGTGTCTCCAGCTCCCACAATTCCAACATCCGGCATAATTTGGACGTCTCTGGAAGTTCCCTCTTCTATATGGGTACCGTCCTACTCTACCAACATTGTTTCCTCGGAAACCATTATCTTGAAGTTCTTGCTGCTCACTTTTCTGTGCTGCATCCACACTTTTCGCCCTTGGTCTGATGACTGGATTCTGGTCCTGTTTAGTGTACGCTGCACAGACTATTTCCTCACTCATTAGTTTCCCAATAGAACTGTTAGGATGTGCAGTCATATAGTTTTGCCCTAACTGAGACATTGTGTCTATGTCCTTTGGCTTACGTTCCTCAAAGAAAGCTACTAAGTTAGTATTGCATGATGATAACACTTTGTCTCTTAACACTAAATCCACTAATTTATTAAAATCTTTTCCTACCTCTGCCAGCTCCATCCACTTATTAAATGTATTCTTTACTGTGTTAACAAAATCTGTGAAATCTTGATTTGTCTCTGGCCCTAACTGTCTAAACTTTGTTCTATATCCATGCTCAGTTAGTTGGAACTTTGTCAGCAAACGTTGACGTAAGATAGTGTAGTTGTTCCTTTCTTCTACAGGTAAATTAAACATTGTTTCTAGGGCCTTACCCGTTAAATACTCGCCCAGTCTAATTGCGTACTCGCTTTCTGGGATGCCTAATACCTTCACTGATGCTTCGAATCTCGACAAATAGGAATCCAAGTTGTCTCGGTCCGTAAAAAATGGCAGTTTTAATCTCTGTGACGACTGCGACGGTCTTCTGCTTTCCTCACTTTGACCTTTCGAAGATAGTTCTAGTTTTCTTAACTCGATTTCAGTTTGCATCTGGCACTTGATCTTCTCTTTCTCAATTTCCATTTCAGCTAACTTTACTTCCTGTAGACGTTTGTTTTCCATTTCAGCTAGTTTTACTTGCGTCTCTTTCTCTTCCTGTAGACGCTTGTTTTCCATTTCAGCTAGTTTTACTTGCGTCTCTTTCTCTTCCTGTAGACGCTTGTTTTCCATTTCAGCTAGTTTTACTTGCGTCTCTTTCTCTTCCTGTAGACGCTTTGCCTCGCGTTCATTATGCCTCTCCTCTCTTTCCGTCTGCTTTTGTTCTTTCGCTTCTGCATACTCCTGTAACTCTTTACCTTTCAGGCCTATTCTTTCACCTGCTTCAATATAATCCATTAAAGTAGGCATCTTGTACTTGTGGACACGTTGCTGTGAATCAGCCAACTATAAATGTACAGGCTCTGCTGTTAGTCTTTGTGTCACTTCCCTAAGTACACCCGCACTCCCTGTGTACGTAAATCCGCAGTGCTACAATATCACTCTGTACTCACCCAGTCACTCTATAAGCACTAGGTAGTGAGGGGGGAATATAACTATACTCCCTCCTATATATATATATATATATATATATATATATATATATATATATATATATATATATATATATATATATATCAAATAACTGTAGAACAATTCCTGGAAATAGTTGTAAACATACATATACATACACAAATGGATGATACACACTAACTGCGAACTATTAAACGCTAGACGCATAGGCCGGTGAAACGCAGACGGATGATTACATAGAAATAAAAACCACTGACATAAACATGCCCATGAAAGACCATACCGTGCGCATAATATAAACTGACAAATACCATCTAGATAGAAGATGTATTAACATAAGCATTACAACAATACCATATATCCAAAGAACTCAAATATTATATGTAACAGTAAAGAGAAAACAGTAAAAAGAACAAATATAAAATGAATAATGTACATAGATCTGACGTAGACACTTTGACACCATGTATAATGTCGAGACGACCCAATGCCACAGCACAAAACAAACTGACTCGTCAGCTGTCTCTCAACCAATACAATGTGCACCTAGAAACTTCACCTTTGCTCTGTCTCCCGCATTTCGAGAAATAAAGCAAAAATATCCTACTTATTACGACCACTGGACCACATACAAATATTTACGTAACGCACAACAACAACAATACTTAGGACGATGAGAACAACAGAAGCAAACAAGGGTTGCCGACACCAATGCGATGGTAGAATCTTAAAAAAGTCCTTAATTTGTTTTCAATAGTCTCCGAAAATCGCCTGGAAATGTTTGTCGGTTACTGTTTTGAAAAGATTACGACGTTAGCTTCCCACAATGAATTAAAGTTCTGATGCGTTGTCACTTTTTGTTGACGTGGTGACACGATTTTCGACTGTCGTAAAAGTTGAAGATGATGATAATTATCCCAACGCCTTGTATCTTCACAGTCCGTAATGTTTTTGTAACCCTCCCTGTAGGGATGGCCTGTGATTGTATAATGTATGTGAACGCTCTTGTTTTGCCAGAAATATTGGGTTTTCGTTGCGTTTTGGGGAGCCGAAAATACCTTTAAAATCAATGAATGTTTATCTGCGTAGTCACTGTCGCTTTGAAGTGATGGTATGGTTTCACTGTTGCTGACCCGGTTAAACCAACGAATAGCAGAAAATGATCACGCGCTTTAAATCCGCTTCGCAAGTCTTTTTTGGTGAAAAAATGCGCTCATATTTGCGAAGACGGCACCTGAATGACTGTTGTGGTTTGTTTGCCGATGATGACACACACACACAAAGACGTTAAACGTGAATCGTAGTTTCAGTAGAAACCCAACGTGTTATTCTCCGTGGAAATTTTTCCGTCAAATTCCCTGGTTCTCGGCCTTGACTCACAAGGTCATCTCTGTTTCTCTTTATCACAATACTCCGTGTAGAAACTTTTCCTTTTCTGTGGAGCAACGATTGTCACCTTTGTGTGTTCCCCACACTTTCCTCCTATAACTCCCCTCCTCCTGGCGAGTTTTTAACCATGAATTACCCTCGTAACTCCTCTGGCGCCCCTTTCCATCTTATTATCTGCACCGAACTCTGAAGACGCCGTACACACACACTCGCTGTCCACAAGTTCACCTGACCTATAACACACTGCGCCTGTTTGCGTTAATTTTCTGACGTCCCTGATAGCCGAAGAAATACTGCCTGGTATCCAATTTACCTGTCCTGACCTTCTCGTGACCTATGTGCTACCCAGTTCCCGCACGGAAGAAACCCCAGTGTTTATATCGTGGACACACTTTCCCCGTCTACTCTCCCCACTCCGAGTGAGAAATGATATTTTTACCTGGTTTCTCGTGGACTCTGTATTAATTCTCCGACACTTTTGAAATGCACTGTCTACTGAAAATGGTGTTTATTCTTGACAGGAGAGCTCTCATAATTGTTGTTGTAATTGGGCATCCGACTAATGTCTCTGATGTTAGTGTTCTCTCTAATCGACGAAGCCTCCCAGAAATCTTCTCTGTCACAAAGTGAATGTTGACTAAGTGACAGATAGAGTGGCTATGGTTATGTCTAGGGTATGTCCTTGTAACAATGTGATGTTGAACAACAGATTAATCAAGATGCATCACCACCAAACACCAGTCAGTGAACAAGCGTTAATTTGCGCACATAATATTCCTTTAATTCTGAATTAACACAGACACATGTAACATATAAATCCAGGAACAATAATTCTCTAAGAATATATCTCCATCCCAATGGAACACGTCGAATAACACTGCCTCTCAAGGCTACTAAAATATCGTCCCACACGACAGGTATACTAGCCTCTCTCTAGGCCCGACTCAAAGTAACCCACTATGGGTCTCGAATTCCACTCACTATCCCTGGAACCCACAGTGCGGAGTTATCTTCCAAACTCCGTCACAATTATTCACTTTATCAGACCACGACCTTCTCCTGGTCTGGTCTACACTCAACTCCCTCTCAGCTCGGAGTCCAAACCTCAACACCCCGTCAATCTTTGTCCCTGTCTTTTTAAACAATTCTATCCCCCACAATGCCTCACACACAACACACAACCTCACTGCTCCAACTGTCTGCCCCTTCTTGCAGCCCCTCTCCCTTACCGTTTATCTCCTTATATTCTCTTTCCGGTGAATGCCCTTTCACCTCTTGAACTGTTTATATTGTACGGCCACTCACCTTAATGCCACTGAACACAGGCATGTGACAAATGTTATGCCACCGTGTGTCGTGTACAATTCTGCATGAATTACTTTCTTGTTATCTACCAATGCATCGGCCAGGGTTCAAATCCCAGTTAAGGGAGAATTATTTTTTTCTAGGTTGACTCTGTGTTAGACACGGGCTCATAAAAATATGGATCGGACAATTTTCAGTTTTCTTGGAATTGTTTGCGAAGGACAATCCACGAGGCAGGAAATTTAGAAACACAATCTGTAAGGATGTAGGAATGTAAGTATGTAGGGGTATAAGGATTTAGTGTTGTAAGGATGTGGGGTTGTAAGGATGTGGGGTTGTAAGGTTAAAACGGTGTAAGGATGTAGGGTTGTAAGGATGTAGGGGTGTAAGGATATAGGGTGTAAGGATGAATGGTGTAAGAATTAATGGAGTGTAAGGAGTAGGGCTGTGAGGGTGTAGGGGTGTAAGGATGTAGGGGTGTTGGGATGTAGGGGTGTTAAGATGTAGCGGTGTTAGGATGTAGGGATTTTGCGATGCACGACTATAGTGTTATAAGCTTGTAGGGCTGTAGGATTGTGATATGATGTGATAACTCCGCAGTGGAGCAAGCACGAGATGAGATTCCGATCGTCAGAAATATCCTTCTTCCCCGAAGATTTTTCTTTCACTCTATGGGTTCGGGCCCACCCAGGTCATGGCTTCGGGCGTCTTTTTCCTGCTGCGCGTTCTTACTTTGTATCGAAACGTTCGATTCGTTTTTTTGCACTTTGTCTCACACATGCGCATTGTGCTTGCTCACAAGCCACCCTCCCAGGAGAGAATGACATCGCTGCACTCGGTGTTTCGTGCCCTCATACATATTCTCGTACCTTCGGCTGCGAGAAGCCAGCTTCAACCTCTACCGTTCTCCTCTGTTGTCGCCTACACATCGGCAGTTCGTTATGCGCCAGTAGACGCCGTTACCCACAATATTGCTTTCTTCGAAACCCGTTCATGGATCAAGAAACCGCACTTCTGCTCACCCCCTAGGACGCTAGTCCTTTCTCTGGGCTACTTAATTGTGAGCTTGGGCTCCCCAAACCTCACCCCGTCTCTGCTGCGGAGCGCGGTCGTCGCAAGACGGCTTACACCACCATTAGCAACTTTACCGGATGTTGACCTTCGGCCGAGATTCCTTGATCTCGGTGTCTGCTATACCGTGGTGTTTCGACTACATTGCAAAGTCCCAATCTCAAGTGCAATGCACTCATTTAGTGGCATGGTGAAGGAGTCGATACGGGACAGCAAAAGTTCCAGATTTTAGAAGAGAGCTTATTTGCTAGCTTCGATGTTAGACTTCTAGGAGTTTTACATGATGTACTTCGATTTGCAGACACGAACGTGAACCATATTACTGCTGTGATCTATCCCACTCGACATTCCGATTTCACCAGAGCCAGCCCGAGGCCTTTTCTGTTGCCTTGCACAGTTGCTTTTATGCGTGAGTCATCTCTTGCCCCATTATGCCTAGCTATTTAAGCACGTCGGACACGGAGCTGGAGATTAGACCCCCCTGCGCCTACCTCTACAGCGAATAGCCTGGGAGTATATCCTTCCTATCTCAGACTTGCGACCATGTCACTGTGTTTCTCCATTGTGTGTGTGTGTGTGTGTGTGTGTGCGTGCGCGTGCGCGTGCGCGTGTGCGTGCGCTGCTCCTCGATTCTAGATTCGTGTGGGACTGTCAGCTCGATCAGCGTTAACTGCCAGCCACGAGGGGTGCAGTTTAATATTAGGTTATAATAGAAACTGATGGATCACAGCCGGGTAATAACATCATCGTTCTGATCATCTACCAGCTTTCAGTCCGCTGCACCATCGAGGATCGGCGGTAAGTCTGTGCAGTCTTCATTGCCTCCACGTTTCTGTCCAACATTGACACAGTAAATGCAGCAGCCTTTCTGTTCTCCTGTCCCCTTTCTTTATCCACTATGGCTGAGAGGACAGTGAGTACTTTGAGCTTGTCATGTGAATCGGTCTTGGCACAGGGCTACCTTGCAGGCAGGCAGCATATAATTTATTGTCTTACTCTTTCCTTGGCAGAGGGGAACATGCTGGGTCCGTAGATTTACCTTACTTGACCAGACTGGCAGCTGATGGTAGGACATTGTAAAGTTATCAGACGACGAAGCTTAGGTGCAACGGTGCCTTGTGCCAAATATCGTTCCATGTTAGGAACCTTTGCATTGCCTTGATTGATTCTGCAATTGATTGATTGATTGATTGATTGATTGATTGATTGATTCATTCATTCATTCATTCATTCATTCATTCATTTAGGAACCGACATCACAGAATTCGGGGCATTCCCGTAAGCGCTCCGTCCCAATCCTCAGCAGCCAGCGAAGAGTTCCAACACTAATAGTAGGCCTACCAGTAGCAATCTGATTATATGTCCGTCTCGCCTTTCCTGTGAGCGTCGATCGTCGGCCAGACCCCCTCTTCACCCCTCGCTGTCGCATTCTTGTCAGACCATGGTGATCCATTTGCTCCTCCGAGGTGTACACGTGCTCCCACAAGGCCGCAACCACGTTTGCCTTATCATGCATCAATTCTCCACCAAGTTTTGCAGAGCCAGCCAATCTGTCCGCCTGTTCGTTCCCCAGCATACCAGCATGCCCCGGAAAAAAGATCCAAACGATGCTTTCCGCCCGTGACTTCCGAAGCGAAGCAAGCCACTCTGCACGAAGCTTGCCTGTCCTCACCCTACTCAGCATGCTTTCTGAGTCAGTTACAATCACGATGTGTGTGTGTGTGTGTGTGTGTGTGTGTGTGTGTGTGTGTTCGTATTCTCCATCCAGCGGAAAGCTGCACTGACCGCCTCCACCTCCATTCTTAAGCTAGATGTTGTGGTATCATATGCCAGGCTCTCCTGCACCAAACGTCGACCATTAGCTTTTGCTAAGAACCCCCAGGCACTTCTCCTGCCTCTCAACACCGAACCATCTGTGTATATAATCACATCACCCGGGCGAGCATTATCCTGAATTAGTTGCTGGATTTCCACTTCCGTGGCCCCTGCTGGCCACTCCCTGCACTCCCGGCTCAATGTGATTATAACTCTGCACAAGTCTGACTGCTCCGCTGGCACTCTGACCCACTCCTCTCCTCGCCTAATGTTCTCCAAGATGCACACCTGTCTGATCGTATCCTCCGCCTGAGCCATCCATGATTTCCCTCTTATCAGTCGCTGACCCTTAACGGCGTCCAGCGCCTCATGCAACGGGTGATCTGTGTCAGCAACTACTCTGAGATATGCCTTCGCCTGCATCACCTTTAGCCTACCAGAAACAGTCGACAAACCAAGGATGTAACGCATACACACTACTGGGGTGTCTCTGGTGCATCCCAGAATGACCCGCATAGCTTCGTTCTGTATGCGCTCTAATTTCACCAGCTGACTCTTTGAGACAGTGAGCAGTCCTAGTCCATAATCAATCACTGAGAGGATCAAGTGCTGGTATAGTGTGAAAAGCATTCTCTGCTCTGTGTCCATTGCAGCCATAGTTTTAAGTGCATTGAGTCCCTTTTGAGATCTTGTCACAACCGTCTCCACATGGTCCTTGAAGGACAGGCTCCTGTCAAATGTGATTCCCAGATACTTCAGTTTGTTCTCTCTGTTGACGCTTCTACCATCTATCGTGAGGCTTGGGACATCAGTTCTCACAATCCTGTTGTCCAGAGAGCACCACAAAACAGCTGCCTTTTCCGGGTGGATGACAGCACTCATTTCAGTGCACCAGTCAATCACTTTGTCTACTGTCGCCTGTAGCTCCTGGGCTGTTTGCTCCCTATCTCTCCCCTGCCTATATGCAAGAATATCATCTGCAAATGTTAGTATCCTTCCAACCCCTGGTGCTTCTAGGTTTGCAATCTTGCTCGTATACACGTTAAAGAGCACCGGTGAGATTGCGGATCCCTGTGGCAGTCCCGGGGTTAAAATATGTGGCTCTGAGGTCCATGCACCCAGACGGAGAGCAACCCGACGAGAGTGCAGGACGGCCGCTATCCAGTTCACCAACCAGGGATTGACCCCCTTCTCCATCAGTGCGGTCATCAAAATATCATATCGAACTCTATTGTACGCATCCTCGAGATCAAGCGCTACCGCCATCGTTTCCTGTCTACTCTGGAACCCCTCATAAACGTCAAAGGCAAAAGTGGCTGCATTTGACCAGGTATCTTTTCCTGGCCTGTAGCTCCCCAGGCCTCTTGGAAGAAGCTTCCCCCTTTCCAAAAACTCTTGCAGCTTGACAGCGACTATCTTCTCTAAAACCTTCCCAAATGTATTTTGAAGGGTGATGATCCTAAAGCCGTTAAGCTTTGAATGATCCTTGAATGGGTTTGGGAGAGGGATGAGATAGCTGTGTACCCAATCCTGCGGTACTGATGCTGTCCTAATGCTCTGGTTGAAGCAGTCGGTCATCTCCTTCAGGTCTACATCGCTCAAAGCCTTCATGTGGCCATACCTGACCCCATCAGGCCCTGGTGTCGTGTCTTTTGCCTTTTTCAAAATATGTTGAACATCTTCAACCCGTATGATTTCTTCATAATGCATATTCTTTATGGTGCCAGATAACTCCTCTCTAACTGCCCGCATCATCATGATTGGTCTGCTCTAAAAATCTCTGGAGAAACGCCTCCCCTTTCTCTTTGTCTGTTGTCACGCGCACACCATCATCTCTATAAATTGTTCCCACTGTCATAAGCCAATCTTTTCTTTGTATTTGTCTGTGCAGTTTCCAGAATTTTCGCAGTGTTTTATCATCTCCAGTCTCCTTCATGAAACATTCCCATTTTGCCTTTTCGGCCTCTGCAGCACAGCGCTTGAAAACCTCCACCTTGTCTTTCTTGACATTTTCCGCTGTGTCCACTTCCTCTCGTGAGCTTCGAAGTGTCTGTCGCACTTTCTTTAGCTGCTTCACTGCAGCTCTCTTTGCTTTCCAAGCATGGTCTACTTCTTTGGTCCACCATGGGGGATGCAAGATGGGGGTTTTAACACCTGTTGCATGTCCCCTGTCTGAGGCGTCCAAGAAGGCTGTCAGTCCACTCATACCGGAAGGTCTTGCGCGCTCTCCCAGCCTTAACTTTCCTGGATTTAGAGATCAGGACTGAGCATGGCATGTGATCACTCCCATGTTCATTGAAATCAGTCCACTTTACATCAAGGACTGATGGCTGGGAGACAAGTGCCAAGTCAATAGCTGTGTTTGCATCGCCAGGCTTCATTGTTATTCTAGTCGGCCTACCATCTTTTATGCAGACAACATCGGAGTCCACCATGGCATCCGCAAGGGCAATTCCCTGTTGGTTTTCTCCACTACTGTCCCCATCTCTGTTCCTCGCATTGAAGTCTCCACATATGAGTAGCCTGTCAGTTATCACTCCCATGTTCATTGAAATCAGTCCACTTTACATCAAGGACTGATGGCTGGGAGACAAGTGCCAAGTCAATAGCTGTGTTTGCATCGCCAGGCTTCATTGTCATTCTAGTCGGCCTACCATCTTTTATGCAGACAACATCGGAGTCCACCATGGCATCCGCAAGGGCAATTCCCTATTGGTTTTCTCCACTACTGTCCCCATCTCTGTTCCTCGCATTGAAGTCTCCACATATGAGTAGCCTGTCAGTTATCAGTCATCAGTTATCAGTTATCAGTTGGGGTATCTTCATTGCACTCCGGACATGTCCATAGGTTCTCAGATCCTCCCCCCAGCATATGCATCAGCGTCCGGTGACTAATAGTGCCAGTTCTGTGTTGGTTGACGAGGCGCTTTGTTTTCCCGATGTACCTCTCGCGTCTGGCTGTGCCGATTCTTACTCCCAGGTCTTTCATCCTGGACAGTGATGTGGAATCACTGACGTCAAAGTCCTCTGTTCTCGCCATATCTTTAAGGACGTTAATAACATCGGCACGATCCATGGGCTGGCCATCTACAGGGGGTGCAGAGCCAGCCAGTTTGTCAGCTCGTTCATGAGTAGCCTATCACCCGGTAATTCCTCAGATTCCTTACGCCAGTCCCAGTATTCCTTTCTGACAAAACAGTCCACTGTGGAATATACATTTATGATGTTCCAACTTAAGCCATCAATCCATTTGTATACCCTCTCTTGCACTGCGATTCCACTGGCTCAAGTCAAGTACCACATGCTTCACTCCTTCCTTCACCAGCAGACCTTGCCCATGTCTCTTCTGTCCAGTAGGGTTTTTATAAGTGGCGTACCCAGGGCAATGGTATTTGTCTGTATTTAGCTCCTGGAGCATGATTTGCATAGCTCTTTTCCAAGGTACCCACTGGTTCTGCTGTGATTGTTGAGCAGCTTTGTGTACTCTCTTTTCGTCGTCTCCTTCGTGGAACTCCTGAACCACCATGTTTCTCAGTTCCCTGAAATACGTCTTTGACCACAACTGAGCTCTATCATGGCGACCGGAACCCTGTCTGTTGGACTGTGTGTGTCCCATAACCTCCTTCAGTTTGAGTGTTGTTTGTGCAGATTAGACTGAGCTGAAGACCTTCCACTTTCTTCCTGTTATGAGCGCGGATTATTAGCCGCTGATTGTTTCATCTGGAAACTCGTGCAGCATCATCGTGAGTTTGACTTTTCCGACTGTATACTCTTCTATAACGGACTTAAACGTGAGGAGAGGCGTGGCTGTCTTACAGCACAGATCTATGTTCTTCAGACCTGGTGGCGCTCCAAGTCATGTCCTTGTCGGTGTGCTGATCTTTTTATATGCTCGTGTTTATCTCATAAATTAGTGGAGGTCTCAGGAGTTTTGGAATCAGCATGAATTGGAGACACCAGATCTTGAATTTCCCAATAATTCTGCTTTTCTCGATGGCACATTAACATTTCTCCGTCGTCTCTTGTATGTGCTGTACTGTGTTCTTGTCCGTCAACGAGGAATCGTACACTCGGCCAAGATTGTTCACGGTGTCCTCCATCACGGTGGTGTTGTTTGGCGCTCACAGAAGGAGAAGAAGGAAGTAGAGACTAGAGGACGCATTAGACAACATAACATTTGAAAGCTATAGTTACCGACCGGGATTCGAATCTGTCACCATAAATGACATTGATTTCCTGTGTAATACGTGTACAGCATTAGAACCGACCAATCATTTATCTTCTTTAAATGTTCGTTAATATCCTAGACACAGCATTAATGTCCGATGTGTTTGTGTGTTTGTTATTTGACCTATGCTGGTTTAATATAAATTATGAGACCTATGGTGCTATCTCAATGGTTTGATACGAATTCTGTCCATATTCCTTAGTTGTAGGTTCATGTGTATGATAGACATGACTAAAGAAGACACTTTTTGGAGTGTATAGTTGGTCATGCGTCGAAATACACTTATTCCAGCAGTCGTCATTTGCAGGTGACAGGTTCGAATCCCGGTCGGTAACCATAGCTTTCAAATTGTATGGTGTCTAGTTAGTCCTCTAGTCTCTACTTCTTTCTTCTCCTATGTGAACGCCAAACAATATTATGTGTGTTTATGTTATACACAGTGGCCTCAACGGGTTCCCGAATTGATTTCCTGTGTAATACGTGTCCATCACGGTGGGAAGTACCTGGCCGACAACCGTGACAACGGTTGTCGTTACTTTGCCCTTCACGATGGACACGCTTCTCGATTTCTTGGGTTTGAAGCTCATCAAACACCAACCGGTCAGGTCATCGTGTATGAGGTGATTGCTGCAGGCATGGCTCTTCTCCATTATCAGAATTGTCGTGTCGTCCATAAAGCCTTCAGTGGCGACATTTTGCATTCCTCACTGAGTATCGGGCCTTGTACGTAGCCAGATGTCGCATCCACGATAACCTGCATAGCCATGACTAATAATATCAGCGAGATCGTATATCTCATTGCTATACCCAATTGGAGCTTGATCTACACGTCGAAGTCGAGAAGCGAAGAGAAAACCCCGAAAATCACTGCAATAACATCATAGTGATCTCTTTGGGCACATGATATATATTAAGGGTTTGCCATAACATATAGTGGGGCACTAATGCGTACGTGTCGGCCAGATCCAACCATATCACGTGAAGATCGTCCTTTTTCGTCTTCGCTCTCTGGATAGCTCCACGGACCGTGGCTGTTCGAACAAATTTCTAGCATACTGGTAAGATTCCCGGAAAATGTATGTCGTGTCTTCCACGTTCACTGCCTGTTTCTGCAGGGAGGTACACAATCTTTCATAACTTATCTTCTAAGGATAACTATTTTCAGCTCATTCTCTAAAACTTGGGATAATTTGCTATCGAGTTTCGCCCACGCCAAATTCTCAGTGACGTGAGGGAACTGTCGGAAAGGTGCTCAAGCGCTTCACAGAACCATCAACATGAAGATTCTCGGCTCTATAGGGTTCTCTCTGATTGAAATCTTCCAACGTTTTATCTGCCCTAGGAGTGTGCTGTCTATTCTCCCGTGGCACGCTAGCGCATTTCTTCAGCCCAGCATGAATACGATTTCCCCTATGGGTGGCGAAGCTTTTACCACAGACGCACGGCCAACCCGGTCGTATTGCTGGAATCGTAGACCGTTGGTCAGTCTAGGTCATCATCGTGAGGTGAGGTCACCTTTCGATTCATCATTCTCTTCACACACCTTCCTTTTCGGAGGATCCTGGGGCCATGTGCTTTTCTTACCTATGTTAGTGGCATGGGCATTATGCAGCCAAGTTGAAGGGTTGTAGAGTTATTCAGATGTAGAATTACAGGATTATTGCAGGTTTGTTCCTGCGGACTAGATCAATACTTCTCGCTGGTATAATATGGACAGTTTATTTAGGATGCTCTCTGTTGTTGAGGCTGCAGACGGCAGTCTCTGATACTCATTCAGTGAAGATACTTTCTTTCTTTTTTTTTGCATATTCTTTACAGGACATCGCTGTCAACACCAGCATCTTTCAGCTGTATGTTGATTTCTTGGCCAGATTACGCTCAGAAGTTTGCCATTGCTTTCTGAGCGGCCGGTTCATGTGAGGATACTAGACAAATAAAATATTGAAATCTGTGGACACTGAGGTATCATTTCGGGATTATCTCTGTGTACGCATGTATGTCTGCCTACCCTTGTGTTTGACACCGCACTGTACAGATCGCTTAATCCATTCAACGATCAGACACGGCGAAATGGTGCATTGCCTTCTCATAAGAACTGCCGTACGACATCAAGAATAATTCCTTGATAGCAACAAGGTACAATTCCAATGTACCCGCTGTTCCTTGTGTTAACTAACTGGTCACGATATGATAAGAACCATACAGATAAGCGCATCATAGCCGTGTGACAATGAAATTGTTACTTTTGGGGAACCCCGACTTGCACAATCTAATATTAGTCAGTGCATTAGTGCGCATTTCAAAAAAAAAAAATGATTTGATAATATAATTTAGGTTCCAGGAAAACCAATGAATAAAACTATCCTTAGGTGTTTAGTCATGATAAGGCATTGGCCTCCATTTCTCACAACTCTTTTCAGTGTTGACTGCTCGCCCTTGACTTGGGGACATAGATTACAAGTACCTCTGAAGTCGGAGTACATTTGCATGATGGCGAGGGGCACTGGTAACATGGAAAGCTAATCCACACTCAAAAACTAAATCCAGTGCACTTGAAGTAGTATCATGTTTATTGACCGCCCTTGAGGTCAAAGCGAGCGATCAAACAAACAACAACAATTAACTTGACGACAACAACAGTTTGTTTATGATAGGCAGAAATTTCGAAAGACGTTTAGGGGAAGTTCTCCACGAGCCAAAAAAACTGGATAACGATGTCTTTATCTGCAGTTGTCTACCTCCAATGGGAAGTCATTCAATGTCAGGAATGTTACGAATTATATATTTACAAAACAGCGAACCGGAAATTTTCTGTCTGTTATTTCTTAACTTGCCGGCTTCCTGGCCTAGAGGTTAGCGACTTTTCTCCGTAATCTCGTATACTCTCGTAAGTAACGTGACGACGGCGAGAATCAGCAGTGGTTCGAATCGCGTCGGTAACTTACGGGGTATGTGAGCTGGCCGCTCAGAAATCAATGGCAAACTACTGAGCGTAATCTTGCCAAGAAATCAACAATCAGCTGAAAGATGCTGATGTTGACAGCAATGTCCTGTAAAGAATATGCAAACATTTTTTTTAAATGTCTTAACTTGGTCGCCCTGCCTTGCCACATAATTGATCCGCCTGTCAACTAGCTTGTTGATTCCTTTTAGGGAAAATTTTTGGGTGTGGCCGTAAACCAATTTTTCATGTCACAATCATCTGCAAACCTTTTCCCGAGCAAACGTTCTTTCTAGAATCTAAACAAATGGAAGTCCTATGGCGCCAAGTGTGAACTGTATTCTGAGTGTTTCAAGCGTTCACATTTCAGAGCACGTAGTGAATCCACTGTGTGTGCAGCAGTATGAGGGCAGGCATTGTCGTGCAGCAACAATACACTATGAAATGGAAACAAATAGGTATTTTAAATTCCTGCGAGAAAAAACGAACTACACATTAACAAACGTTGCACATACCTTACAAGGAGATCCACGTGTCGCGAAATACAGGTGAAAAATCCGAAATCAGAAGCACTCAATAAATATAATAAAAATGAATAATAAAATAAGATAAAATACACACGAACGCATACAATAGACACACAGACGTTTCGATTCTAAGAATCTTTGTCAATGACAACACAGATAAATAACGACAGAAACACAAGCACACGACCTATCACTTATGATGCACAACCTGATATTTACATGTGGGGCAGGAAATACACTACACACAATACACTACATTTGAGAAAAGTTCTCTGCATTTTAATCATATTGCGGGCGATAATTTGTTCACCGGCACCAATCACAATTTCACCCCTTTCCTGGAAATGCACAAATAGAGTGCCCTTGATATCCCCCCCCCCCCCCCCAAAAAAATGGCCATCGTGACTTTTCAAGCAGATTCCTTGGGCCTTCAATTTTGAAATCTTTCCACTCATTCATAGAAGGGAGGGAGGGTGTGAGGGCATTACGAAGGGATTGGAGGAAGGGAATGGGGAGGGAAGGGGACAGAAGGAGGAACTGCTAGTTATTAGTAGAATGTGGAGCATCGGTTATCCCCATGCTAATCGCAAAATCAAAATGAAATATTTATGTTTGCGTAAAAACTGACTGATATCGCCTAATTGTGTATACCTTGATGTGTTTGAGCAATAATTTATTGTTCGTAGAATACAACATATGAAATGCCTTTTTTCAATTTGTTAACTTTACGGTGGCTATGACTATGTTTGTTTGTTTTTTGTTTTTTTAAAGTATTTCAGCCAAAGTATAATTCACTTAATATGACATGTAACTCTTTAAGTATGCACCTGACGAGATCAAGCGAAATATGCCAGGCAACAAATAATGCAACATATTGTTTGTGTCTTCTGTGTTTGAATTCCACTAAGCTAATACGTTGTTTAGAAATTGTCATTCGTTAATCAGTTATTTCCAACGTGGCATGTCGCAGAGTTCTAAGGGGGAAAAAATGTCCCTATTGTGGAGGGAACAATGAACGTTCAGTGCTAATTTTTCAGTCTCTAGTCGTATCATGTGACATTGCATTCAGCATTGAAACTGTCAAGGCAAGTGTTCGCATTTTGTTTTTCATGGATAGACACTTCAGTGAAAGAAAGCAAGAGTTAATGTTTTGTCTAACGGTTGAATAGGTTGAATAGTTGGTAGTAAGAGAAGAACATATTTTATCACAGAAATCTATATAGCGAAATAATATGAAAAAGATCAATGATACACCCGGAATACGAGCTGTAGGTTACACGAGTAATATAACCAATCTGTGTTTATACAGATGACACTGCATTGATAGCTGAAAACGCAAAAGATCTACAAAAGCTGATGGGTATTGTAGTAATAAATATTATAAATGAAAAAAATAAAAAGAACTTTCTTTTAAATACGACGACATAGAAAAAAATTAAGGTTACATCAAAGAAAGGAAAACACCAAAATATGATTTTAAAAGAGGGAATATGGTTAACATAATCGATAGATTCAAATATTTGGTTACAGCCATAACATCAGATGGCAGAGATTAGCGGAAGAATAGCCCAGGCAATGATCGCGTTTCAAGAGATGACAAGTATTACATTCACTGGATGTCAGGAAGAGAGTTGCCAACTGTTATATCGAATCTGTGTCTGCTGTATAGCACGGACTCTTGAAATGTGAACGAACAAGCTAGAAAGAGCTTGAAGGCAGCAGAAATGTGGTATACGTAACTATTAGAATTTCTGTCCAAAATGGCATATAGGCAAGCGAGCCGTCTTGGAGAATAAATTGTCTCTGGACACGGCTTACTATTTCCCTCCCCCCCCCCCCCCTATATTTAATTTTAAAGTCTTGACTTCGTCGTCCAGGCCGGCTTGAATGCTTGGCGCGACACTGTGACCGTGAATTTAATTTTTAATGCATTTTTCAAAGGTGACTGCTAGGTAAAATGCAAATTCAGAAAATGGCTGACGGCCTGGTTGCCGGCATACCGGGCGGCCCCCTTAGGCAATAATGATTGTGCAAGCTGTGTGTGTGTTCGTCAAACAGCTGTCTCCTTTGACAGTGAACTGCTTATTTACGTGAAGAACGGCCTGTTGTCGATGCTCGGTACTATTGCTTTCTTTCACCCCAAACAATAGGGAATCCCAGGGTATGACGTCACATCCATGGGTTCCCTGTGTTGCGCCGAACATTCAGGGGGTTTCCGTGTGTTGCGCCGTAGCTCGGTGCGCAATTCTATGCGGCGGCGGTGGTGTGCTATTCTTTCACTTTCCGGTTAGGGTTAGGGGGTAGGGTTAGGATTAGGGTTAGGGTTAGTGTGTGTACCCTACCCCTAACCCTAATCCTAACCCTACCCCCTTAACCCTAACCCTAACCCTAACCGGAAAGTGATTGCAGGACCGATGCAAATGAGGATCGAAGGGAGACAGAAACGGTTGCCACAGCCCAAAGAAACAACACTGTGGTGTGGGGCAATTGAAACGCACTGACACGCACTCCACCCGAACACAGAGGAGATCACCGTCGGCGCTAAATATAGCTGGTGACTCTAAATATAGCTGGTGACTCTAAATATAGCTGGTGACTCTAAATATAGCTGGCAAAGTTTGTTTGGGGTGAAAGAAAGCAAAAGTACCCGATGCTCTGCTGATTTGGCCTGGTTGAAGTTATTGTTTCCTTCACGAGTACACATGGACAAATGCCTCTGAGGTCGGAGTGGGTTCGCCTAATGTCAAGGGACACTAGTAATGAGGAAAGCTAATCCACACGCAAAAATCAGTCCTGTGCACTCGAAGTAGTAATACGTGTATGGGCTACGCCTGAGTTCAAAGAGAGCTTTTTTTTTTTAGCATATCCTTTACAGGACTTAGCTGTCAACACCAGCATCTTTCAGCTGTATGTTGATCTCTTGGCAAGATTACGCTCAGTAGTTTGCCATTGCTTTCTGAGCGGCCGGCTCAGTATCCCGCAAGTCACTAGCGGGGGTCGAACCGCCTCAGCTCTCACTCCGCTACGAGACTCTGCGTGATAAACGGGATTACAGAGAGAAAGTGTTGTAACCCCACAGCCAGAGAGACCGGCACAAAGAGAGCTAGCGAACGAAAACAAAAAACGTTGGACAAATGATGGGCACTTCATATGGATTTTCGTTGACATAGGAACGGAGCATTTATGGGGCGGCCCACTGCTGGTAATTTGGACTACTACTAATACTACTACTACTACTACTACTACTACTACTACTACTACTACTACTACTACTACTACTACTACTACTATTACTACTACTACTACTACTACTATTACTACTACTACTATTATTACTATTACTACTACTACTACTATTACTACTACTAAAACTACTACCATTACTATTTGCAACTACTAGTACTGCTACTACTAACTACTACTACTACTACTACTACTACTACTACTACTACTACTACTGCTGCTGCTGCTGCTACTACTTCTACTATTGCTACTACTACTGCTGTGGCTGCTGCAGCATGCATACATCTATTCATACATACATCTATTCATTCATACATACATCTTTACATCCAACCACCCTTTGAACCCCAACACACACTCACACAAACACACACACAGGGAGCTCATGTGTGCGCGTGCGCACGCACACACACACACACACACACACACACTATAGTAATAGATAGTGTTCATCGGACATATAATGAATAGAGAGGAATTGGAGAATATAGCGACGTCTGAAAAGATCTGTGGTAGAAGACCAAGAGAAATTATTCTGGATGGTCTAACATGATGGGTTATCGGAATGGCATCACTAAACTACAGCCCGCTGGCCGCATTCGGTCCGCGACGTCAATTCATCAAGCCCTCTGACGGTACTCGAATTTGCTTGATAAAACGTATGTAACACGAGACGTTGTGATACAATTTAAATTTAAATATTATGTTTAGAATACTAGGATGTCTTCACAAGTGCGGAGACCTCCTGGCTGCTATGTGCCTTAAATTTACTATTTTTAATTTTAAATTATTGTATCTAGATTTTCTTGTTTATTGTAATGTTTGCTTATTTCGCGCCATCCCAAGTCCTTCCACGGCTCGTGGTAGCTCAGCCTACGCTCTGACGTTACCACGGTTTCCATGGCAACACCCACAAACGAGTATCGTTCCCGCCCACGGATGCGCCCGGTTGTCAACACAGGTCCGACGCTCCAGAAATATTTACTTCTTTTTGCATGGCATCCATTTTATAGGTATGTAACAAGGATATCTTTGTTTGACAGTGATAGGTATGTGAACTACAAGTGTGAATAGAGGCAAAGTAGCAAACATAGCATAAAAATGCCATAGAAGCCTGGTGTTATTACGAAAATATATTCCCCGATCACGGTGTTAATTGAGCTGGCCTCTAGACTAGTTATTTTCAACATTTCTGCTGGAGCAGATCCTTATGCATGTGTTTACGTTGCTCAATTAACTCTGTACGCTGATCCAAGTGTCTGTCCTACTTTATGTAATAAACCAGACGGTCAGAAATGTTGCATTTAACCGATTTCGGTCTGTTTCGGCAGAACCCCTAGCTGCCACTCGCGGAACCCCGGTTGAAAAACATTGCTCTAGGCTGTTTGTTTAGACCGGCCCTATTTATATATTTTGTAAACATTATTATGTGATATATTATATTACCAAAGGTACCTATAAACTTTATATGTACCTTTGGTGAGCCGTAGCTTCACCAGTTACCCCTAGTTCTCTGTTTTTCTTGTGTTTCAATGGGAAGTTAATTATGTTTCTAATTCAACGTCTTTTTCATTTTCAGAACCCGTTTACTTCACCCTTCATTATGGCTACTACGAAAAGAAAAGTGGACGCCGAGTGTCACATTTTCAATAAAGAATGGAGAGTAAAGTACTTCTTTGTGGAAACAAAGGACCCAAAAAAAACCAGTTGCGTAATATACAGCGAAAGTGTTGCCGTTTTAAAACAGTACAATCACTATGAAACAAAACATCTATCAACATATTCAAAGTTTTCTGAAAAGTTATGCTTTGAGAAATATAAATCCATTAAACGTGGTTTAGAAACACAACGAAATCTTTTCACGAGAAAGTTGGCTGAAAATGAATCTGTCACTCGTACAAAATACAAAATAGTGCATAAGATGACAGACCGAGGAAAACTGTTTACTGATGGCAACTTCATCAAAGAGTGTATGATGGAAGCAGCAAATGACTTGTGTCCTGATGAGTCCTATTTGTTTGGAACTATCAACCTTTCGGCAAATTCAGGTGTGCGGAGAACAGAACAACTTGGAGAGAACATAGAGCTACAGATTACGCGAGAAAACTAGGTGGTATTCTCTGGCACTGAATGAGTCTACTAATCTCTCGAATACGTCACAACTTCTTGTGTTCATCCGTGGTGTCAATTTGGACTTTTCAGATAACGGAAGAGTTGGCATCCGTTTGCAGCATGAATGGAACAATAACTGGAAAAGACATTTTCGTGGAAGTGTAAAAAAAAACTGTTGCAAGACTATAACCTTCAGTGGAATCAGCATCGATGTGTTACAGTTTATGAAGCAAAAAAACATGACTGGAGTGAGGAAGGGTTTGATGGGGCAGATCAGGACTGAGTTGGAAGATTTACACATTCCAGGCGCTCTGTTCATTCACAGCAACATACCTCAGCAAGCACTCTGTGGGAAAGACTTAGATATTTCTTTTTTACTGAAATCAGTCGTTTCTGCTGTAAACTTCGTTCGGGGACATGCACTCAATCATCGTCAGTTACAGGCTTTCCTTGAAGAAATTGATTCTCAGTTCTGTGACTTGCCTTTTCACACATCGGTGAGGTGGCTCAGCTGCGGCAAAGTCATGTTTCGTTTTTACAAGCTCCGAAACGAAATAGATGTTTTCCTCACAGAAAAAAATAGAGCTGATCCACAGCTGTCAGATTCTCCTGGCTGTCAAAGCTGTCATGTTTGGTCGACATCACGTCCAACATGAACTAACTAAACTTGAAACTTCAGGCAAAAGATAAACTCGTCTGTGATCTCTACAAAATCATCAAATGGTTTCGCAAAAATGCTGTCATTGTTTGAAGCTCAACTGGAAGGATACATATTTTCTTATTTTCACTGTTTCAAAGTGTTTTGCGCAACAATAGCCGAAGATGTAAATCTCGATTTTCCGAAAAAAAAATTATGTGTGCCTTGAAGAGGCATTTTTGGGAGAGATTTTCAGATCTTGACAGAACTGAGAGCAACATTCTTCTGATCCAGAATCCGTTTGATTGTAACCTTGATGATATGCCAGTTGAACTACAGCTGAAGCTCATTGATTCCTAAGTAAATGACTTGTTGAAAGAGAAGCAAAGAGAAGGAAAACTTGTTGAATTTTAGCGCTGCTTACCTTATTTTGAGTTTCCGAAACAGAAGAAATCTGCCGCTGGTATGGCTCAGTGTTTGGAACAACTTGTGTCTGTGAGCAAACATTTTCAAAAATGAAGTATGTGAAGTCAACACATCGAAAGACATTGACTGATGAACATTTGAAAGCAATTCTCTTGATTGGATGCAGCAATTCCAAACCAAACATTGATGGTATCTTGAAAGCCAAACGCCAGTTTCACAAGTTTCACTAACGTCTTTTGCTGCTTAGTTTGTGAGATACGCATATGTGCACACTAGGTCTAATGTAACTATTTTTTTTGTTGTTGTTGCTAACTATGCCTTCTTTGATAACTTTTTTAGTAAATAAATATGTTGATTGTCTTTGTGTTTTGTGCATTGCAAGCCACTCACTCATGATTAACATGGCAATGTAAATTTAGTTTTTCGTCTTTTTCCCCAGAGCTTTCGTTATGGCTTGCAAGTATTGTACAGAATGATTATGCGGCCGGCACTGTCATTTTGTCAGTTATCCGGCCCCTTGTGAAAAAGGTTTGGTGACCCCTGATCTAGAACACCCAGGACTGGGATCTGTGAAGAGGCATGAACGTGCAGGCCACTTTTTATGGCACATGATGATGAAGACATTGATCGTTTTGTCATTTGTAACCAAACAAATTAATGTAGATCATGGATTTTAAGACTTTTTAAAATAGATACATGTTTATATCTGCAGCTATTCTAATTACTAATTAAGGTTTTAAAATTGACGTGGTATTTAAGACATAGTGGAAAATTTCAGTGGCCTCTGAAAGTATACTAATTCATCTTTCTTTCTTTCTTTCTTTCTTTCTTTCTTTCTTTCTTTCTTTCTTTCTCTCTCTCTCTCTCTCTCTCTCTCTCTCTCTCTCTCTCTCTCTCTCTCTCTCTCTCTCTCTCTCTCTCTCTCTCTCTCTCTCTCTCTCTCTCTCTGTCATTCTTTCTTTCCCTCTTTCTATTCTTCCTTCTGTTTTTCCTTTCTTCTTTTCTTCCTTCCTTCCTTCTTTCCATTTTGCCTTCCTTCTTTTCTTCATTCTTTCTTGTTTTCCATCGTTAGTCTATTTTTTCTCTCTGTTTCTTCACTTTCTGTCATGCACCCCCTTTCTTAAGATAAAAAGTTAATCACTGAGTCATTCACCGGCACCTTGCCGTCTTGACAGACTATAGTTTGTTACATTGTGCTTTTAAAAAACGGCATAATAACTTCTCAATAGCACAACATCAGCTGAATTATGGAGACCATGTGTTTACCATACAACACGATCCCTCTCTCGGCCTGCCTGGTTTACTCCAGAGGTAAGGTAGCACCAATACATCTGGAACAAGAGAAGCCGTAGAAACTGCCGGATTAGCAAAGCAATGTTCTAACTGTTCGCCTGTCGGAGCTTTGGTCCTAGACCAGTTTCCGACCAAGGCTTAGGACATGGTCTGCCCTGTCATGACATTTAGTCTTTACGTTGCATTTCCTGACACCAGGATAAGATGTGTACCCTCCCAGTTGCGCTCCTCCACCGTTGGCACAATGTGGGGTGTCGCGTTTCATGGGCTGTGCCCAACATTCGGCGCTAACAGAAAGCAGAAAAGGGGGTGGAGAGGAAAAGCTAATAAGGACACATGTTTAACTGATTCAGTGACAAACCAAAAGTAAGTTTTTACATGGTACACAACCAAATCAAGTGATATTATGGTGTACATTTCCATTCACTGAGCATTGAAATTGTGGAAGATACCACGAAACAAAACAAATAATACGAGACCCTAGTATGGCGATATATCGTCCTTCTGTCCAATTTAAATGCCACATCAGCTGAGGGTGTCTAGATGGCCGGGTTCCTTCAGAGAGGCGCTGTCATCACTTGAAGGTGACAGATTCGAACCTCGATGAAGCCACTGCAGCTTACAATGTGTAAATAGTCTAGTGTCTTCTAATCTCTTCTTCTTTCCTCTACGTCTATGAGTGTCCATCAATACCTATGAATTGTAAAATATACTCATTCATCTTGATGAATTAGTGTATTTACCTATATAATGCTACTTCACTGGCCCCATACGTGTGTTACTGAGGCCCATGAGGGAAACAAACACAAGTAATGCTATAATCTACCATGCGTGCCGTAAGAGACAACCCTGGAAGGTTGACGTGAGACTACTTACCTGATGTAGAAAACTAGCCTAGCTGCAAAATTCAACCAATCGTGATCAAGTCTACAAAGACAAATGACGGCTGCAGGTGTATGTATTGGTGCATTAAGTCCGTTTTATTCTAATAGCTTAATGAGATTAAAAATTGATTTATTTTGTAATAATTGCTTTTTCCGAGTCATCTCCCCGCTGTGATTTCTGTTCACGGGGTTTGCGTTCGCGCTAAGGCATTACACTGTCTTTTGTTCTCTCGTTCTCTCTCTCTCTCTCTCTCTCTCTCTCTCTCTCTCTCTCATCTCTTCTCTCTTCTCTCTCTCTCTCTCTCTCTCTCTCTCTCTCTCTCTATCTATCTATCTTTCTCTCTTTTTCTCACTCGCTCCTTCTCTCTCTCTTTCCCTCTCTATATCTCTCTTCCTCTCACTTCTTGCTCTTCCTCCCTCTCTCTCTCTTTCTCAATATTTCCTTCTCTCTTTCCCTTTCTATATCTCTCTTCCTCTCTCTTCTTGCTCTCCCTCTCCCTTTTGTCTCTCTCTCCTATTCTCTCTCTCCCTCTCTCTTACCCTCTGTATATCCCTCTCTTTCTCTCTCTCCCTCTCTCTCTCCCTCTCTATATTCCTCTCTCCCTCTCTATATCCCTCTCTCTCCCGCTCTCTCTAACTATCTCTCCCGCTCTCTCTAACTCTCTCTCTCCAACTCTCTCTCCCTAACTCTCCATCTCCCTATCTCTCACACTCCCCCCCCCCCCTCTCTCTCTCTCTCTCTCTCTCTCTCTCTCTCTCTCTCTCTCTCTCGAGAGAGAGAGAGAGAGAGAGAGAGAGAGAGAGAGAGAGAGAGAGAGCGACATATATCTTTTTTAATGTTACAAGTCTACAAAGAGCTTGGTATGATTTGTTTTGGGTGTATGCCCGATTTGGCGATAAAACCCAAAAGAAGTAAACTTCAGTTTGACGAATCAGTCATCTGCACATATGGATTGGCAGACCGCAGATCACTACTTCAAGACTGCCACGAATACATGTTTAAAACCTTCTGGGTTGGAAAAACAACAGTGGAAGATTAACGTCATGGATCGCTGAGTGAACTAAAAAAAAACAAGACAGCGAAGTTTATACAGAGACAACATTGAAGATATAGACAACCAATTTCAAGCGAACGAAAGAAGAAGGGAAGACTTTAGTGGCCTTATGGGTTCCACAAAATTTCATATTGTTAGTGTTGAATATAGAACATTCACATGTTCATACTGTGTAACGTACAGATACGTACAGATACTTTCATCCATTATACACGACGTTGATAGAAGCACACTGAATCACAAAGTGTTGACACACAGGGCCAGGCACAAAACCCGATAACAATAAATCCCAGGCAAAGACAAACAAGGTGAAGCCACATACACGGAATTAGGCAAGTTGTATCAGATAGTATCTTAGCAACCTGTTTGAAGCGTTATGAATCGATCGCATGAGTTTATCAGTGCCACTTCAGACAATTGAGAACAATGAGAAGGCCCCGAAATGAACTAGAATACTAAATGTATGAAGAAGAGAGATCATCAGAAATGATTAAATTAGTAATTGGGGGTTATAGTATCGCTAGATTTCATTAGACAACAGCAAGTTTTATGGTTCAGTCATATAACTAGGCTACCGACTAACATTAATACAATAACAACCATTTATGAAGAGACTAAATGGAAGCAGAAGAAGAGGCCGTTCATGTAAACGATGGACAGGGGCAATAAGAGTCCATGACAATCTCGATACGTGAAGCCCATAAACGGGCATTCTCCCGCTGTTATGTTTCACGTCGATACTGCAAGGTAAAAGAGGAACAAGATGAGGTGAGCTGGGAATTACAGGACGAGTTTCGTCATTATCAGCCATTTCCGCCCTCGGGTTTGTGGTGATGCTTCCTGATCCTTTCTATCCCAAAGTTTGTTGTCAAGGTTTAAAGGTAAAGGGTCGAATTCATTGCACTGAGTTTTATCCCATGTGGATGGTTTCTTTGCGCAGGGCGGCCCGATGAAGGCGTCGCCCGTAGCATGCACTCTTTAGCCTCCAATGGCAACAACTGTGAGTCTTCGAATTTATTGCACATCTAAACAGAATGACGGAATCGAAAAACGATCCATCGGCCTTCAGAGCGCAAGACAGGGGGGTTAACCACTTCGCCACTGAGTTCCCCAAGTTGTCTGTCTTGTGCAGCCATATTTAATTCTATTTATATCTGCATTGATAAATCTGTGAATGGCTGTTTTGTAAATGTTGTCTTTGTTGTACTCTTTTCTCCTTTCAATAGCTAATCTGTCCAGTAGTCGCGATGTTCTCTAACATCTCTCTTCTCATTACAAAATTAAAGAAAACTGTCCTTTACAGTTTTGTGAGTGGATTCAATGGGTGTCATTTAATTTGAATTGGTGGATGGTAGGAAGTATGTGGGTGTTGGGCTGTGTGGGTTGGTGAATGTGTATGTGGGTGGGTGGGTGCTGGGTGTGTTGATTGATGGTGGTGTGTGTGGGTGGGGGTGGGATGAGTGTTTTCGACTGGGTGGTTGGAGTTATGTAGATATGGCTGGTTGGGTGGGTGTGTGTGGGCTGGGGGATGGGTGTTTTTGTGGGGAGATGTGTGGGGCGGATGTGTGTTAATAGGGAAGGGTTGAGTTGGTGGTTGTTTGAGTGGGGTGGGTGGGAGTGTATGAGGGTGGGAAGGAGATGTGTGGGTGGATGAGGGGTGTGTCTCATAACATTGTAATATGTATTGTTTATGTTTACAACATTCATTTGATAATGCATTTTCCTATGTGAATGTATCATGCACTATTGATGAATGAAAGATAAGAGATTGGAAGGGCCGAATGTCAGTCGGGCCTGCGTGCCCAATTTGTAACCCTTTTAAAATAAAACTGAATTGAATTGAATTGAATTGAATTGTATATTGTTCTATTCTCATTTGTTTCTTCAGAGAACTCGTTGTTAGTTACTATTCTTCATCCAAGGTATTCGCAACATTCATTCATCCCAGAAACCACATCTCCGCTGCCCTCAAGCTCTTCCTAATATTTTTTGCTTAACTTCCAAAATTCATGGCCATGCAGTATTTAAAAAAAAAGTAATTTGCATATACTTTGCCATCAACCCCAGCATGTGTTGGCTGTTTGTGAATCTTAGCAAGTTTTATGTTAAGTTGTTTACCTTTGCTTTCTGAACAACCGGCACTCATACCACTATGAAAACCAACGCATGACGGTCTGCTTCCAAATCGCCCGTAGCTGTGTTTCGATCGCGATATGCTGGATTACGAATTGCATTTGTAACCCCTTCCTTCGCCACAGATCCGGTGCATTATAACTGGTTCGAAGTAACATTTTAGTACTCTTGTATACCCAATATAATATGAAATAGTATAGTACCACACATCTTTATTAAATAATTGAAGAGATAAGCATGAATATTATACATGTCTCTCGGCTAGGCAACCTGGTGATAAAATGGCGGGAAGAAGGCATTTATACGGCAACTCTGTAGGCAAACAAAAACTATGCGTTTACGTCTAACATTAAACATCTTGCAAGCGCAGACGTGGTGCTTGAATTACATGAGCTAGCAACAACAACAAAGCATACACAAACACGCACACACTCACTCACTCACTCTCTCTCTCACTCACTCACTCTCTCACTCTCTCTTCTTTCACGCTCTCACTCTTTCTCTCTCTCTCTCACTCTCTCTCTCTCTCTCTCTCTCTCTCTCTCTCTCTTACTCACTCTCTCTCTCTCTCTCTCTTACTCACTCTCTCTCTCACTCACTCTCACTCACTTACTCACTATCTCTCACTCACACACACTCTCTCACACACACTCATTCTCTCACTCACACACTCACTCTCTCACACATTCACTCTCTCACACATTCACTCTCTCATACACTCACTCTCTCACACACTCACTCTCTCACACACTCTCTCTCTCTCACACTCACTCACTCTCTCACACACTTACTCTCTCACACACTCACTCTCTCACACTCACTCTCTCTCACATACTTACTCTTTCTCTCTCTCTCTCTCTCTCTCTCTCTCTCTCTCTCTCTCTCTCTCTCTCTCTCTCTCTCTTTCCTACATACTTACTTACTTAGCAAGCAGCAACAACAAAAACACACACATTCACTCACTCATTCTCTCTTCCCCCCCCCCCCCCAACCCTCTTTAATACTTACTTTTTGTTAAATAACACAACTGTTACCAGGTAAAATAACACAACTGTAACCAGATAAAGTAACACAACTGTAACCAGATAAAGTAACACAACTGTAACCAGATAAAATAACACAACTGTAACCAGATAAAATAACACAACTGTAACCAGATAAAATAACACAACTGTGACCAGATAAAATAACACAACTGTGACCAGATAAAGTAACACAACTGTAACCAGATAAAATAACACAACTGTGACCAGATAAAATAACACAACTGTGACCAGATAAAGTAACACAACTGTAACCAGATAAAGTAACACAACTGTAACCAGATAAAATAACACAACTGTGACCAGATAAAATAACACAACTGTGACCAGATAAAGTAACACAACTGTAACCAGATAAAGTAACACAACTGTGACCAGATAAAGTAACACAACTGTACCCAGATAAAGTACCACAACTGTAACCAGATAAAGTAACACAACTGTAACCAGATAAAATAACACAACTGTAACCAGATAAAGTAACACAACTGTAACCAGATAAAGTAACACAACTGTAACCAGATAAAGTAATACAACTGTAACCAGATAAAATAACACAACTGTGACCAGATAAAATAACACAACTGTAACCAGATAAAGTAACACAACTGTAACCAGATAAAGTAACACAACTGTAACCAGATAAAATAACACAACTGTGACCAGATAAAATAACACAACTGTAAACAGATAAAGTAACACAACTGTAACCAGGTAAAAAACACAACTGTAACCAGGTAAAATAACACAACTGTAACCAGTTAAAATAACACAACTGTGATCAGATAAAGTAACACAACTGTAACCAGGTAAAATAACACAACTGTAACCAGATAAAGTAACACAACTGTAACCAGGTAAAATAACACAACTGTGACCAGGTAAAATAACACAACTGTAACCAGATAAAGTAACACAACTGTAACCAGATAAAGTAACACAACTGTAACCAGATAAAGTAACACAACTGTAACCAGATAAAGTAACACAACTGTAACCAGATAAAGTAACACAACTGTAACCAGATAAAATAACACAACTGTAACCAGGTAAAATAACACAACTGTAACCAGATAAAATAACACAACTGTAACCAGATAAAATAACACAACTGTAACCAGATAAAATAACACAACTGTAACCAGATAAAATAACACAACTGTAACCAGATAAGTAACACAACTGTGACCAGCTAAAGTAAAAACAAAAGTAAAGGAGCCTATTATCCTTTATGAGGTGTATTGGACAAATGGTGCCTGCCCCACAATTTTAATGATCAATAGGCACTCGAGAGGTAAAGTCACTATAACACTGGACGAGAGGTAAAGTCACTATAACACTGGACGAGAGGTAAAGTCACTATAACACTGGACGAGAGGTAAAGTCACTATAACACTGAACGAGAGGTAAAGTCACTATAACACTGGACGCCTGTTTACTTCCCAAGTTATTCCCTGGTACCCACTGTAACTGGGTCTACCTGTGAGTATGTATCATTTAGATATGTAATAGAACTCCAGGTAGTCATGTTTGATGTTAGGCTTCTTCATCTTTATTTGTCAACCGGAATATACTTACACAAATATCAGTCCACTTGATTTGTTGGGATCTGCATAGCTGTCCGTCTAAGCGCCGCATTAATGAGTCTGTCGTGCCACGTAGTACGTGCGTGCGTACGTGCTTAGGCACCAGTCAGTGAATAAATGTCATTTATTAGTATTTGTTTTAGTCGTTCTTTATTTCTGTATATAATATATCTGACATAGCTTTCTTGAGTGTAAGCCACACTAAAAAAAAGGGGGAAAAAAGTTAGCTGCACATCCTTTACCAGGACGTCGCAGTCAACCCCATAATTTTTTGGCTGTTTGTGATGTTTTGGCAAGTTTACGTTCAGTTTTCTGCACAATACCATTTTATTTTATTTTTAAAATCAACGCAAAGTGGTCTGCTGCCAAATCACCCACAGCTGTGTTTTGAACGCGGTATGCGGGATTACGAACTGCGTCTCCAACACCTTCGCCACGGAGCCAGTAAGCCGCATTACAGATCAAATTAACAGATGGGCTTGAATACTTTGAAGAACTTCTGAACAGACCAGTTCCAAACGGCCTCTCTAGATATCCAGCCTGTAGAAATGTAGCTGAATATCAACTGTAAGAAGCTATCTAAAGAAAACATTCAACAAACTATAAAATGTCTAAAGGATAGGAAAGCTGCTGGACCAAATAGTATCCCGACAGAAGCTATTAAGGGCAACATAAACACCTCAACTGAATTACTGGGGGACTGAAGAAATATAAGCAGACTTCAGAGACATATATATGGTGAAAATATCAAAGTATAGGTGCCTGCAGGAGTGCCAAAATTATTGGGGAATAATGTTTTCGTCAGTTCATTGTAAAATGTTAAGGCACAATCATTATGGACAAATTAAGAAATGCTTGACAAACAACTAAGGGAAGAATAAGCAGATTTCTGATTGGTCCTTAAGCTTGGAGAGGTGAAGGAGAGCTTTGTGACATAGTTCCTTTGGAGATGGTTCTTCAGTTACTGGCTGATGGGAAACTCACTAAACCAACCTCACTCGGATAGATGCAAGCCCTTTTTGAAACCCTACTTGATTGTTGGTGTAGTCAATACTTGATTGGTGATGCGGTCAGTACTTGATTGTTGGTGTAGTCAATACTTGATTGTTGATGTGGTCAGTACTTGATTGTTGATAGCATCAATACTTGATTGGTGATGTGGTCAGTACTTGATTGTTGGTGTCATCAATACTTGATTGTTGATGTGGTCAGTACTTGATTGTTGATGTCATCAATACTTGATTGGTGATGTGGTCAGTACTTGATTGTTGGTGTCATCAATACTTGATTACTGGTGTGGTCAGTACTTGATTGTTGATGTGGTCAGTATTTCATTGTTGATGTGGTCAGTACTTGATTGTTGATGTATTCAGTACTTAATTGTAGATGTGGTCAGTACTTGATTGTTGGTGTCATCAATACTTCATTGTTGGTGTCATCAATACTTGATTGGTGATGTGGTCAGTACTTGATTGTTGATGTGGTCAGTATTTCATTGGTGATGTAGTCAGTACTTTATTGTTGATGTGGTCAGTACTTGATTGGCGATGTGGTCAGTACTTGATTGGTGATGTGGTCAGTACTTGATTGCTGGTGTCATCAATACTTGATTACTGGTGTGGTCAGTACTTGATTGTTGATGTGGTCAGTATTTCATTGTTGATGTGGTCAGTACTTGATTGTTGATGTATTCAGTACTTAATTGTAGATGTGGTCAGTACTTGATTGTTGGTGTCATCAATACTTCATTGTTGGTGTCATCAATACTTGATTGGTGATGTGGTCAGTACTTGATTGTTGGTGTCATCTTTACTTGATTGTTGATGTCATCAATACTTGATTGGCAATGTGGTCAGTACTTGACTGGTGATGTGGTCAGTACTTGATTGTTGATGTGGTCAATACTTGATTGTTGGTATCATCAATACTTGATTGTTGGTGTGGTCAGTACTTGATTGTTGATGTCGACAGTATTTCATTGTTGATGTGGTCAGTACTTGATTGTTGATGTGGTCAGTACTTGATTGACGATGTTGTCAATATCATGTGGACCCCACCTTTTATCTCCCATGACATTTCCTGGTTCCCATTTTGACCTGGAAGCCCAGGTTCATTATAAAAGTGAGCCTCAATAGGATTCAAACACATGGTCATTGGGCTGACAGGCAGGCAGGCAGGCAGGCAGGCATGCTAGCCGGTGCGCTACCATCATTGGTATATAGCAAATTAATGTTCCAGCTATCACTTTCTGCGGGAAGCACCTCATCATATGTTTAGCTTTCTCACAGCCTGTTTGTTATATGAATTCATTGTTTGAGTCTTCTTTTTTTTTTGTACGTTCAACAGCTGTGAACTCAGGCATAGTCCATACTACTTCTAGTGCACTGGACTGATGTTTTTACGTGTATTAGCTTTCCCTATTACCAGTTCTGTCCCTCGCCATCAGATAAACTCACTCCGACTTCTGAGATACTTGAAATGCATGTCCTGAAATCAAGGACGAAAGTCAACACTTTATGTATGTGTATTAGCTTTCCCTATTACCAGTTGTGTCCCTCACCATCAGATAAACTCACTCCGACTTCTGAGACACTTGAAATGTATGTCCTGAAATCAAGGACGAAATTATGTATATGTATTAGCTATCCCTATTACCAGTTGTGTCCCTCACCATCAGATAAACTCACTCCGACTTCTGAGACACTTGAAATGTATGTCCTGAAATCAAGGACGAAATTATGTATATGTATTAGCTATCCCTATTACCAGTTGTGTCCCTCACCATCAGATAAACTCACTCCGACTTCTGAGACACTTGAAATGTATGTCCTGAAATCAAGGACGAAATTATGTATATGTATTAGCTATCCCTATTACCAGTTGTGTCCCTCACCATCAGATAAACTCACTCCGACTTCTGAGACACTTGAAATGTATGTCCCAAAATCAAGGACGAAAGTCAACATTTTATGTATGTGTATTAGCTTTCCCTATTACCAGTTGTGTCCCTCACCATCAGATAAACTCACTCCGACTTCTGAGACACTTGAAATGTATGTCCTGAAATCAAGGACGAAATTATGTATATGTATTAGCTATCCCTATTACCAGTTGTGTCCCTCACCATCAGATAAACTCACTCCGACTTCTGAGACACTTGAAATGTATGTCCTGAAATCAAGGACGAAATTATGTATATGTATTAGCTATCCCTATTACCAGTTGTGTCCCTCACCATCAGATAAACTCACTCCGACTTCTGAGACACTTGAAATGTATGTCCCAAAATTAAGGACGAAAGTCAACATTTTATGTATGTGTATTAGCTTTCCCTATTACCAGTTGTGTCCCTCACCATCAGATAAACTCACTCCGACTTCTGAGACACTTGAAATGTATGTCCTGAAATCAAGGACGAAATTATGTATATGTATTAGCTTTCCCTATTACCAGTTGTGTCCCTGGCCATCAGATAAACTCACTCCGACTTCTGAGACACTTGAAATGTATTTCCTGAAATCAAGGACGAAATTATGTATATGTATTAGCTTTCCCTATTACTAGTTGTGTCCCTCACCATCAGATAAACTCACTCCGACTTCTGAGACACTTGAAATGTATGTCCCAAAATCAAGGACGAAAGTCAACATTTTAATCCAACTGAAAGGTGTAAGGGTTGAACCCACTACCTTGGCATCAACACACCAGAAGTCAAGGGCAAGCGCTCTTATCCATTTGGTCTGCTGACATCCACTTTTGTTCTAGTTAATATATTAACTCCTGCCCCCAACGAATGTTTCCTTTTACTTCCATTTCCCATTTAACAGTTGTTGCTTTCACATCATCTTAGACAATTTATCTCCTTCTGACACTTATTTTAAGCTGTACATATCTAGGACACAGTTGAATGATCATGACATATGTGGTTTCAGCTTGCATGATAAATACCTGAACACATTTTCAGCTTGTAGGCATGTTTGTGTTTTGCACATTTAAATTGTGTGATTGATGCATGTTTAAGTTTTCAGCTTTAGTGACCGCTGTTTCTTTGTTTTCAACTTGATCATTGCATGTTTAGTGCATTTTTGTGTTTCTACATCTTGTTCATCTTTTATGATTAATTGCACAATGGACATTTGTTTTCATCTTGCATGTTTATGTTTCAGCTTCCATAATCACGCATATGTTTGTTTCCAGCTTGAATGACAATGTCCTTGTATATATTTTTTTTTGGAGAAGTTACCCTGTGTTCACAAACAAACGAAGTGTGCACAGACAACTGTTAAAATCAACAACACTTGCATGTTACAATGGAATTGGTGTTTAATACTAAACAAAGCATATATGTATATACACATAAATCACTGTGGCAAATGATGACAGAAAATATTGGGGGGAAAACATATCTAACTGCTCTACAATAATGTACATGAATGTAAAACACAGAGCTCAATCAAACATCAACACCAGTGTTACAGATGTTAGTGTGGATATCTGGTGTTAGTTCACCAGTTGTTAAGTTGCGTGTCCATCACAGGACATAGCCATCAACCCTAGGTTTATTTTCTAGGCATTTTTACATTTAGTAGTTTGCCCATGCTTGTCTGAACAGTCAATGTTATAAGTCCACCTTTTAGGGACTGAACCCCTTACTGTGCCATCATAGCACCAGTTAAAGAGACAGCACTCTTATGCTGTCAGTCACAGTGACTGCACCATCTAAACATCGAATACTGGTGTAAGTTCACCAGCCTCAGTAAAATTACCACCCAAATTAATTGAGCTAAGAGACTGGGGGCGTCTATTATCTAAATCTGGCAAGTCTGAGACAAGAAGGGAGACAAATAGATGTTTGCATGCAGCAGTGACACGACACACTTCACCATTTCATTAGAGTTGTGTTAGCAGCAAACATCAGACTGCAGAAATTTGAAATAATTTGTAGAAGATGGAAGGATAACATTCAGTGAAATGTGGATTATTAGTCTATAGATCTCAAATGATAAGAAAACAGAGAGGCTGTATGAGCACTTATCTAAGCAGAGATCTGAAGTCGCTTAGATATTTAATGGGTGCAAACGAAGATTCTGCTGACAAAATGAGACATATTTACAGATGAAACGTACACAAAATGATGAGTTTCAGAATCATCTCTTGCAAGTATAGCCAGCTGGGAAATTTATGGCTGTGAAACACACAAAGCTGGTGGATAGACAACTGCAAGAAATTAGTCATGCGATTACACAAAATAGAAGTGGGTAACAATAGCAGAGGAATAATCAAGCTGAGAAAGTTGGACAATGTCATTAACTGCTGTGTTTTTCCTTTGTAAACTGTACTGCCAACATCTCCACAGCTTCCGTTCTCCAGCCAAATTGTTCTAAACTTTGTTGAAAATGCAAATCTTTCTGTGCTCTGTCTTTAAAAACAGAATGTAGTTAATGTTTTTCAAAAAGTTGCAATAAAAGCAAAAAATATTGCTTATTTGTCTGTAGTTATCAGTGTTTTTGTGTTAATTTTTTTGGCAGTTTCCCCAACAGAAACAATCAGCAATCTAGAAAAAATGATGTGAACATAATGAGAATCAACATGTTGGACACCTGACACATGATGATTTTTTGGTAACAACCCAAAATCCACTGACAGTCATCCAAATTATCTCATCCAAATTATCACCCAAAACACGAGTTGATAAACTATGAACACCACCTTCGGCTGAAAATTTAAACAAACAATGAATTCTGCCACAGCATAGTTGTTTTTAAAATCCAGTAGTTAACTTACTCAGACCCAGTACTGTGTCTCTTCCCCTTGAATGTGTTCTTACGTTTACATTTGGTAGCATGCTAAAGAAATCTTGCATGTGCATGTGTTTGTATGTATTGTTTCTCTGCATATTGTAACATCCCGCTGTAGTCAAGATCTTCCTTGTAAAGAAATGTAACTTCCCATATGGCCACTTCCTCTGTGTATCTTTGAAAATCATGGACTAGTGTGCTTTCCTACTGCCTATTCCCCCCTTTGATATCTATTGCAGAACTTTCTGGATCTGAAAGAGTTAACAGAAACCTACAGCTTCAAGTAAGTAATGCAGCATCCATTCTTGCAACAGAATAACTGTTTATTACTTTTTGTCTGTTAGGTTTCATAAACTTTTTACAAACATATTTTCTCTTTTGGAATCTCCCTTCACTTAGCAGGAACTCATGAAAGCATTAAAAAATGATACACACTGAACATCATAATAGACAAATTATGTTCATGGGGAGGCCAGAACGACAGGAAATATAAACATATAATAAGAAAACTAACTAGACAGACAAGAGAGCCTACACTGGCTTGGCTACATGGATTCTGGAGTGACAGCAACACAGTCTATGCATTACAAGTATACAATTGCCAAAACACCCAACAACAACAACGAAATGTTCAGCCAGTAATCTACATCTGTTGTTACAAAGCTGATAAAGTAAACTTCAACAATAAGAACAATTTGTAAGAGCTGTATGTGATCTATTATAAAATCTCAAGAACATCGGTTACATACATTTATTAGCGTGATATGAAGTGTTTGACAATTTAGGAGAGGAAGTGATTTTTGCATGTATGTGAAGCTTATCTTTGCCTAAAAGAATGAGACAACAATTTACGAGAGGGTGAGGTAGACTGTCTACTAATTTACTCTGATTTTGTGTGTTCAGTTGTAGGCATTTGTATGGATGCTTGCTCGTCTGTGAAAGACTTATCTGCAAGAATATCTGAATTTCCAAAAGAACTTGTGTATGCTATTTGTGCCAACCAAACTAGAAAGAAAATGTCACTTTACTGTGTTTACGGGCCAAAAATACATAGATGCGGGTGTTTTATATATGTAGCAGTACAACAAATGTTATAATTGTAAATTAATTGACATATAGTGCTGTAGGGGTGCAAACCTGAACTAGGTCAAGAGCTGTAACATGGGAGTGACCACTTTACTTCCTCGCCACCTTACCTTCCCAGGCATCTCGTACCCATTTATATACAAGGCTAGATTCACCCCCCTGAACCAAACTAATATGAGTGGAAAAGAACCCACTCCTGGGATTTAAAAATAAACCACTGGGCTGGTAACCCAGTGTACAATCCACTACAGCATCATGACTCCTATATACTGCATGATTTATATGAGTTACAAGTATATTTCTGAAATAATGAACATATATATATATATATATATATATATATATATATATATATATATATATATATATATATATATATATATATATATATATATACCTCTGATACAACCATAATGAAAGTGGATGGTGATGATGTACAGAATTAAATCATTGAAGGAAGCCAATGTCTAGTGGTCTGATGTGATTACAGACATCACACGTGACCTTGCATACTAAACATGCCTGTGCTTTGTGTTCTTAGTGACATATAAAAAGCACAATCAATTGAAGGGAATCTAAACCCCCAGCGCCTTATCTCCACTAAAACAGTGAAACTAATACAACACATGACTAATATAACAGTACCAAAAAATACTTTCTTCTCCTGCAATGAAATAAATTCTTATTCATCTATATATATATTAACCACATTTCAAAAGTTTCAATTCTACCCAGCCATTGTTTACTCCGTGTCCATGTTTCTGCACCATAGAAATTAATGCATAACACTTCATCACACTTAGTTCTAACTCCTAACTCAACTGTTTAGATGTGTTTGTTTGTTTTTTAAACAGTTAATTGCATGTCCTTGTACAGGACATTGCAATCAACTGCATCATGTTTTGGCTCTTTGTGATTTCTTTAGGCAATTTTACGTTCAGTAGTTTGCCATTACTAGCCTTTCTTAAATCTGCTTCATACTCTCATCTGTTATATATCCTGTAATATAAAGACATTTCTAACATTGTTAACATCTCTGTACTTTTCAAAAACTACTAGAAGAAGACAATAAAATCATGCACAAATCTCACATTGTCTTCTCTAAGACAGCTGGTGGCCCATCCAAGACTTGTCTTTTCATCAGTTTCTCCCTCCACTGGGTTGCAGTTTGCCATGCTGTCACTCTGCCTCAATCTTATAGGATTAAGTCCCACTTCATGACTGCTCTCACATGGACCCATATATGTATACCCAAATTAAACTTTTATATAAAATAAAAATGCACAACCACTAATTAACAAAAAAAATGTGATCCTAAAAACAATCCCCAATCACTTCCACGTGTAAAAATGAACTCTGGTAGAAAACACAAAAATATCAATGACTAAATCCAAAAAACAAAATTGTTTTTATAAAACTAATGTAAGCCAAGTGGCAACAAGCACATCACATACACATAAAATAATGTAGATGAATCAGAAAAACAAAATACTCTGGCAGTAGAAAACATCTCCGTGTAATAGCATAAGACATATCTGAAGGGAAAAAACTGACAGACAATATATTTGTCTGTCAAATTCTGATGCTGACTAAAGAATATGCACATAATCATCAAACTGTGTATGAAAACATTGGCAATGCGATCCCACCATTAAATACATAAATATGTTAATACATATACAACCATATTTAACCAACTCCTGATTGTGTACAGTTCTTTTTTGTTTTTTTGTTTGTTTTTTATTTAACCAGAAAACAACAAACAGAAGTGATCAGACTCACCTCCACTCCTGTATGTGCCCAGTCAAGCAAGTATGGAAAGAAACTTTTCACACTGTGAGGCCCTTTGGGTATATGGTGTTAGCTTCATACTTGTAAACAATCTGGCATGAGATCAATATTATGCCAGCCACATCTACTTCCCAGGACAACTCCAGATGGTGTTAGCTTCATATTTGTAAACAATCTGGCATGAGATCAATATTATGCCAGCCACATCTACTTCCCAGGACAACTCCAGATGGTGTTAGCTTCATATTTGTAAACAATCTGGCATGAGGTCAATATTATGCCAGCCACATCTACTTCCCAGGACAACTCCGGATGGTGTTAGCTTCATACTTGTAAACAATCTGGCATGAGGTCAAAATGCCAGCCATATCTACTTCTCAGGACAATTCCTGGCACCAATTTTACGCAGGGTCAACCTGGAGGTCCAAGTCAGTGGACAACGATCCCTGTCTCAAATGGCATTTGAATACATGACCAGCGAGCTGGCAGGCAAGTGTGCTAGCGTGTGTCCAGTCATACATAAATACAGACATTTGTTATCCATCATACTGCTAGTCTACTTTCTACAACTATTTTGTATTCCTTCGACTGCTTCCTCCATGACTCTTATCTAAATGATTGTCCATCCACTTCCTCAATTTCATTATTGCTTGATGATAATACTTGAATGTCTACCTTAATCCCATTTCTAACTTCTTTTTAGTTTGCTGAATCTGTAGTTCTGAAATTGCTTTGAATTCCGGTGTTTTTTGGTTGTTTTTTTTTAATGGTCTGAGAAACATGAATGGTGGTATTCACTGACAAATATATTATCAATACATATTTCACATAGGAAATAAAAAACATGATCGTATTTATGAAAAATTACAATATCTCAACTACAACTTTAGTCTATTTAAAACCAATGATCTAAAAGAAATACATTATGTGAAATTATGATTGGCAAGATACTTTTCAAAGAATAATTAATAAAGGAACAATGTATAACAAGTTCAAAAATGTCAAGAAAAACTCCAATTGTTATATAACGCAACAGCATTTAAATTATGCAAACCAGCACTAGTTATGACACTGCAAATGGACAATAAAGGCATGGGTTGACAATTTATTTTATTATAAATCTGACAGCATATGCCAGGTTTGCTACAACTTGTGTCAGTTAGAAAAGTTATTTGTAAAAGAAACAAATGGTAGTTGAAGCATTTCCAAATATTGAGTCTGGTTACTTAGTGGATGGATAGATGAATAGCATTTCTGGTCTAGGCTTTTGGATTGCTCTGTACCTAGGGAGGAAAAACAAAGAAAATGTAGATATTAATGTTATGGAAACTACAGCAAACAATACAGTGAAGTGTTTTGTTTTACATCAAGACGCTACTACAATGAACAGTGAACAAGGAAGATGCAAACAACAACAGATGGAATAATTGTTCTAATTGACTGCCCTGCTTCATCTGGAAAATAAAGTGGTGTAAACAAATAAATCTGGTGTGTGCTATACCACCACTGGACCATGACCACCTCACCCCATGCCATTCTATCCTTTGTTATCTCTGTCAGCTGCCTCCAGGGCTTCCCCATAGTGTTCACCTGTCTCTCACTGTGTGTCCATGTGTGTTAGGTCTCCGTCTAATTGCTTGGCCTTGTGGGTTATAGGTCAGGAAAGTGATCTACTTTGAGCAGGTGTTCTCAGTGTGTACTAGACAGCACCAGCGTCTGGTTTCTTACCTCTTATTGACTGGTTTGATGATTCTGTCATACTCTTATTCCCGCTATTCTGTGCAGGCATATGAATGTTTGTAATGTATAATATAGATACGATTACTCAAATATCATTCACCGCCTGTGTTCTAGAATAGCTGTGAACTGACCACCATGTTAGTCAGTCAATCTTTCCAACTTCACGGCAGAGGGTCACCCCCATTATGCTCCGTTCCTGTGACAGGGAATATCACACCGTGTCTAAACAGTGATTTGCCTTTTGCTGGTCCCATCAATGAAAGAATGCCTATGTTGTTAACAATCTAAATGGAGTATTCTGAGCAGGATATACCAAGCTCAAATCTTCCCATAAACCCAACTGTGGGCCAGTCAGTCAGTCTGTAATATGGACATGGATTTGGCCATGCAAGGTACTTGAGTCTGCCTGATGGAATAGTGCAAGCTGGCGACTTTCTTAGTTGTTTTTATACAGGAGGAGCCTCACCTTGGGTAAGGCATCGATGCTAGGGGATATCAGTGGTCAAGGCCTCTTTATCCAACTGAGATATCAACATTAGTCAATGCCCCACTTCCAACTATGACATCACAGTGGTCAAGGCCTCTTTATCAAACTACAACTGTCCCTCCTTAAACTATATCACTGTGGTCAAGGTCCCTCCTCGATGTACAATTGTTGATATCATAGTAGTATACATATGATAACTGTGATTTCAAAATATCTGTCTCTTTAAACAAAAAACAACAAAATAAAATAAAAAAACTTCAATTCCCCCTCCAAAAAAAACAAGCATTATACCTCAAAGTACTTGTAGGTTGGGTTTTCATAGCCATTCATCTGCATGTTCACAACATGCCTCTCCTCTGGTGAAGCAGACGGATCAACCTGCAAACATTTACATTAACTCTGTGTTAGGAAATCTATCTTATAATAAGTGTACAAAATGTGTCGATCTGTCTTGTTTCTACAAACCAAAACCTGTGGAACTGAATCAAGGACATTCACAGATAAGATGTGCCAAAGTCATGTTTCTGCAAAAATTATTTTAAAAAAAAAATTAAACTTACTCTTCTGTCTAACCTTAAGTCTTTTACTAGTAATCAATTTGAGGAGGATAACTAGTTATGTCAAGTTGAGGAGGATTACTAGTATGTCACTTTGAGGAGGTTACTTTCACTTCTGAACATAGACGGGGGGAAAACTTCACACAGAAACAAGATGTCAGAGCTCAGTGGCCACCAGCACCCTCAAACATCCACACACGAGTTCAGAAGTCAAGTCATACACGCCACAAACTAAAACAAATGCCAGGCATGGATTCAATCTATATGGCAAGAAAGGACATTTTATTATATCTGAAAAATTCTTGAGAACAGTTGCTGACTTCACTACAAGAGAAACAAATTAAAACTGGCATTAGAAACATCAAAGACACCACACCCTGTATTTAAATCTGCAGTAAAATAGTTAAGGTAGCCCTCATAACATGTTGGGGTGTGAAGTGTTAAAACAACTTTGTCCTAAAGCAAGAACCCGCTATAGGTCAGCAATGTGATTGGGCCTTCACATTCTGTAGGCCTGAATGCCTGGTAGAATATGTTGCTAGTCTCCTCACTTAATGAGGCCACACAACTTCTGGGCGGCCAGTTCCCTTTCTGTTGGCTTATTTTTCCCAGACATTTCTCTAATACCCTTATTTATGAAGCTGTTGACTCTAATTTTTACAAATCTGCATCGATGGGGATTGAAACACACGGCCACTGAACCAGCGCTCACGGATCCCACTGTGGTTATTACCAGCACATTTTGTGGATGGTTTTAATTTTGAAATGTTACCTATTAGACAAACTCTTTGACTTCCGACTGCCAGGGGATTTTTTTTCTATGGCTTGCTAGACATTCCATCCTTTACCCCAGGATCAGGGTGACTATTACATCCATGGGTTTTATATTTTCTCAAATCCAGTGTCAAGTGCCTGGTCTACGAATCAGAGGCAGACTCCATCCCTGCACCTCTTTAACTTACTCGATATCAAGCACTGTACCATAAATTCTTTGCTTAATTCAGTCACATACATTTGTTAACTCAATCTGTCCCACAGATCACTTTGCAGTGATACACGCGTGGGTTAAAGGGGATATGGAACCACGGTAATGCAATGGCTAGCACACTCAACTGCTGGTCAGGTTGTTTTGGGTTCTAATTTGCATCGAGGCAAATTTATTTAATTGACATGGGCTGCCACTCCAGCCTAAAACGGGTACTAGGAAAACAAATGTGGCTGATGCAATACTGACCATACTCTCCCCTCACCCCAAACTGCCAATTCATTCATTCATTCATTCATTCAGTAGCATGTCCTTTGCAGAACCTCACTCCCATAACCTTCTGGAAAACCTCTCTATCATAAGCACCCATCTGGAGATCATCCGCCACATCCTGCACCCATCTTCTCTTTGGCTTTCCTCTTCCTCTCTTCCCAGGCATATACCCCTCCATTATTGTTCTTTCCAAACTTTCATGACGTTTCAAGTCACCAAAATATATTCTTTGTTTTATCATCTTTAATAACCAATCTTCTTCAATATTCGGCTCTTGAAGTATGGATGCATTTGTTCTTTTCTTTATCCAAGATATTCTTAAAACTCATTTATAACATTGATATTCAAAGGCATTTATGCGCTGTTCAGCTTGTTTAGTAAGTGTCCAGGTCTCACAGGCGTATGTTACATTGCCAATTAGTCTACATAAAAACATGCGACTAGCACCGTTTGCTCAATACATCTCAAGACATGTACAAAGGGTCCTTACTTACTTTTTTTTAAAGTTTAAAATAGGATAACATAATCTCGTTTGAGGCAGAATGGGGATCAGTAACAATGGTCCAGGACAGAAGTTATTGACTTAATGACTAGAACACTGGCACCTTGCCGTTTTCTTATGCTGTGCATGAAAAAAGGGGGATATTAAGTACATACAACCCATGGCCGTAAGACCAGGGATGGAGTTATTCCTCTCCATAGCACAAAGCCAGGGCTGAATTGTTGAGACCATGTGTTGCCCATGCTTGATGCCTCTGTCAGACTGCCTAGTTTACTCCAGAGGAAAGGTAACATTAATCAATACATCTGGAACAAGACAAGCTGTCGGATCAGCAAAGCAATGCTCTAACTAGCTGTCCATCTGTCAAATCTATGATTCTAGACCAGTTGCCATCCAAGGCTTAGGGTCTCGTCTCCCCTCCCATCAGAGTGGGTTTTAAAATATATCAGTTGGCTAAAACAGAGATAATACTTCCTATCTGTGCATACAATATTTCACAAACATATAAATAACCTGCCTACCTCAACATAACCATGCGTCACAGTCTGCTTTGATTTGCTGCGACGTAACATGATAATGGCAACTACAATGATGACAAACACACTGACACTGCCAAGGATAATGCCAACTGTGCTTCCCACTTGACTGCTGGATGCAGCTGACTCAGCAAAGCCCTAGAGCGACAAAGTTGTGATAAACAAAACAAGTCATGAATGAAACAGACTTAATCAAGTCTAGTGTGTTCTCTGATATGTACGATGAACGTCAATCTATAATTACAACTCTATTATTTTGATGTTTAAGAGTTATCTTATTCTCTCCACTATATTGCTAAGATGCATAAAACTCTGCAGTTTATGTTAACTATACAGCATTATAACTCTACAGTGTTACAGATAGTACGTTTACAACTCTACAGTCTCACCGATAACTAAGCTTACAATTCTACAGTATTACTGATATTAGTAACAATAATACTGTAAAGTCTAGTTTGTTCATCCATCATGAAGTCAAGTTTGGTAGTTTGTGGGTCTGGAGATGACTTGAAGTCCAATGAAGGCCAGAAATATCTTGGGCAGTGAGATTTGGAACATGGAATGTACGGACACTATATCGAGCTGGAGCGGCCGAAGAACTAACCCGGGAGCTGGTTGAATATCAAATGGATATCACAGCAATTCAAGAAATAAGGTGGCCAGGAGAGGGTACTTTAGAGCAAAATGGAATTATTATAATATATGGAGGAAACACCCAAAATAAACATGAATTAGGAACAGGATTTGTCATCAAAAAAGAGTTATGGGGGAACATTTTAAACTTTAAAGCTTTTAATGACAGGATTAGTAAATTACGAATAAAAGGTAAATGGAAAAATATAACGATGATTAATGTACATGCACCTACTGAAGAGAAAGAAGATGATATTAAAGAAGACTTTTATAATGATCTGGAAGATGTCATAGAAGAAACCCCCAAACAGGACATCCTGATTGTGCTGGGAGACTTCAATGCAAAAATAGGTAGAGAGCAAACTAATAAAAAAGTGGCCGGTATGGAAAGGCTACATACAACTTCAAATGATAATGGATGGAGAGTCATCAACCTGGCAGAAGCCAAAGGACTGCAGATTAGCAGTACCAGACTACAAAGAAAGGATATACACAAACAAACTTGGAAATCATGTGACAAGAGAACCTATAATCAAATAGATCACATTTTAATTAACAACAGAAATGCATCAAACATACAGCAAGTCAGAAGTTATAGAGGAGCTGAGTGCCACAGTGACCATTTCCTCGTTGGAGCAAAATTTAAAATAAAACTTAAGAGAGCTTTCTATACTAAATTACAAAGATTACACCCAACATATAACAGAGAAAAACTACAAGACATTACAGTCAAAGAGAAATTTACAGATGAAATAAAATGTAAACTTGAAACTTTTCAAAACCCTTTGGAGGAAAGCGTTGACCAAACTTGGTTGAACATCAAGAATACACTTCAATCTACCGCAGAAGAATGTCTCGGTGTGTCAACCACGCATAGAAAGAACAGATGGTTCAATCAAAAATGTGAAGAAGCAGTCACTAAGAAGAAGAATGCCAGACATGTATGGTTAAATGACATCAATAACATCCAAAAGGAAGAGCATTATAGAAATGAATGTAAAGAGGCTACAAAAATAGTCAGACAGCAGAAGCGAGAATATATGAGTAATATAATCAAAGATATGGAAACTAATCACCAGAAAAATGAATCCAGAAAGTTTTTTAAAGTACTGAAGTCAATGAAACGAGGGCACCAACAAAACACATATGGTTTAAAAGACAAAAATGGGAATATGATAAATACCATTGAAGAAATGTGCAACACATGGAAAGAATATTTTATTGAATTACTAAATTGTGAAGCTCCAAGTAACATTTTCCCACAGGAAGAGGTTCTAACATGCGAACCACAAATTGAAGAACCTACATTTGAAGAAATCCTATATGTAATCACACGACTTAAAAACAATAAGGCAACTGGGACTGATGGAATTGCTGCTGAATTTATAAAGGCAGGTGGCCATGCATTACATCTAAAGCTATACGAACTAATAATAAAAATCTGGAGGACAGAAGAATTACCCCATGACTGGAAAGAGTCATTATTGATACCTATCTTTAAGAAAGGAGACAAGTTCCAATGTGGAAATTATAGAGGAATATCACTACTGTCCACAAGCTATAAGATACTATCCGCAGTATTACTAAATAGACTAAAACCATATTCAGAAGACATATTAGGTGACTACCAGGCGGGTTTTAGACAAAACAGATCAACAATAGATCAGATATTTATCTTACGACAAATAGCCGAGAAACATTGGGAATATAAAAGAGATCTCCATAACATTTTTGTGGATTTTAAAAAGGCTTATGATAGTGTCCATAGGAATAGTCTATGGAATGTTATGCAGGAATTTGGAATACCAAGGAAGTTAATTAACATGACCAAACTATGCATGGAAGATACTTATAATATAGTAACATATAAAGGCAGGAAATCAGACCCCTTCCAAATAACATCTGGCTTGAAACAGGGTGATGCACTATCGCCGCTACTCTTCAATCTGGCTCTAGAGAAAGTTGTAAGGAAGGTAAAGGAGGAATGTGATATTGGAGGAACATCCAAGCTGCTTGGTTATGCAGATGATATAGATATTATAGGGCAAAGTGAACAAAAGACATTAGAAATATTGACTCACTTAAAGGAAAAAGCCCAACAGATGGGGCTGGTTATCAACCAAGATAAGACAGAATATATGGTAATTTCAAGAGACGGAATGGCTAAAAACTCTGGCCACATACAAATAGATAATATGACCATTAAAAGAACGGAAACATACAAATACCTGGGTACAATCTTCAACTGCTCCAACATCATAAGGGAAGAAATACAAACTAGAATCAACTCTGGAAATAAGATATACTATGCACTACAACATCTACTAAAATCAAAGGCGCTATCTCGTAACACCAAAATCACAATATACAAAACACTGATCAGACCAGTTGTGCTGTATGGCTCTGAAACCTGGAGTACAACGAAAGGAGACGAAGCCTTGTTACAAACCTTTGAGAACAAAATTTTAAGACGCATCTTTGGACCCATTAGGGATACACAAAGTGGAGAGTGGAAAAGAAGAAGTAACAAAGACATTTATGATTTGTTTAAGTCCCCGCTAATCACTGGTATCATGAAGGCTAATAGACTACAATGGCTGGGGCATATAGAAAGAATGGAAGATAATAGGGAAACAAAACTCGCTTACACTCAGGAAATAAATGACCGTAGACCCCGAGGTAGACCAAGAAGGCGGTGGAGAGATAATATACATACAGACCTACAAGCACTTGGAATCAACGACTGGCAAGAGAAGGTCCACCAGAGAGACGAATGGAGACAGATTGTATTTGCAGCAAAGAACCTCAATGGCTCGGAATGCTGAAGAAGAAGTGAAGGCATGCAGATGAAGGTCCTGTTAATCAGGCATTTCTAGCTCGTTTCTGCTATTCAGCCACCAGGTGATATGGTCTGGTGCGACAGCCTCCCATGTGTCCGGATTTATGATGAAGGTCTTAAGTGTCTTTGCAGCATTTGTTCTGCCCTCCTTGAAAATGTCTTCATCATAAAAGATTGTTGGCAGCCTGCCCAGTGAGTCTGTGTCTGCATCAGGATTGTACCGATTGCTTGGGATACCAGTTATGTCTAGAACAGCAGTTTCTGGGATCATGTGTAACTGACACAAAGTTTAAAACTCTACAGTGTAAATGACACTAAGCTGACAACTCTACAGTGTAAATGACACTAAGCTGACAACTCTACAGTGTAAATGATACTAAGCTGACAACTCTACAGTGTAAATTATACTAAGCTGACAACTTTATAGTGGAAATGACACTAAGCTTACAACTTTATAGTGTAAATGACACTAAGCTTACAACTTTATAGTGTAAATGACACTAAGCTGACAACTCTACAGTGTAAATGATACTAAGCTGGCAACTCTACAGTGTAAATTATACTAAGCTGACAACTTTACAGTGGAAATGACACTAAGCTGACAACTTTATAGTGTAAATGACACAAAGCTTATAACTCTACATTGTAAATAACACTAAGCTTACAATTTTACAGTCTAACAGATATTAAGCTGACAACTCTACAGTGTAAATGATACTAACCTTACAACTCTACAGTGTAAATGATACTAACCTTACAACTCTACAGTGTAAATGATACTAAGCTGACAATTCTACAGTGTAAATGATACTAAGCTTACAACACTACAGTGTAAATGATACTAAGCTTACAACTCTACAGTGTAAATGATACTAAGCTGACAACTCTACAGTGTAAATGACACTAAGGTGACAACTCTACAGTGTAAATATTACAATTACAACTGTACAGTATTAATGATAGCAACAGTCCTGTGAGATATTTCAGTTTTACATGATGTTATGCATTCTAGTAATACAAAACCATTTTTATTTTTAATATCAGGAATCAAGAAAAAGAACCGTCATTTTACAAGATCTGACCCTTTTGTTGTTGTTTTAAGCAGCTCATAAAGAGCATCATATCTCAGACTGAAATAAATTTTTGTTTTCATATCCCTTACAGGAAGTTGCAGTCAACATCAGTATTTTTCAAGATTACGCTCAGTAGTTTGCCATTGCTTTCTGAGCGGCTCACATACCCCTGTAAGTTACCAATGCATCAAGAACTGCTACTAATTCTAGCGCAGGTTACGTTACTCATGAGAATATACGGAATTACAGAGAAAGACGTTAACCCCTAGGAAAGGGAGACCGGCTGAAATACTTTAGCCATATTAAAAACATCAGTGGTTTAGGAAAAAGCTGTAATGGTTCCTGGATTGACCAACATGGCAGTGGTCAAGGAACATGAAAGACACCCCGGGCAAGGAAATGCGCACAGTGGTTGAACTGGCACAGGATCCGAGTTCTTTCCACCAGCTTGTAATGACAGCCATGTTCTGTAAAGAACTTGTTACATGATAATGTTAGTTAGTTTTATCCTTTACAGGACCTAGCAGACAGCCCCAGCATTTTTAGTTGTTTCCGATTCCTGGATCAGTAGTTTACCGCTGCTTTCTGAGACAATCCCAGGGTATAAATTTCTCATGTTGCTGATTATACTTGCTATTTTATCATCCTAAGTAATGAGTAATCTCTCAATCATAAAGATTTTAAAACGGAGATGTTAAACTAAGGTTAAGGTTTCTGGAAGTGTTCAGATAGAAGCACAATGGTATGAATTTAGTTGGAAAGCAAGAAAGCTGAAGATAAATTAATTCTTTGTGTGTGTGTCTAAAGGATACAAATATCCTCTAATCATCACTACCACCAAATATTTCATTGTGACCAGACAGGCTAGGATGTCTCTTCTTCTGCCATGTATTCCTGACTGGAGCTCGGACATTCAACAAACTCAAGCTGGTCTATCTGTTGCTGTCTCCCTTCATGTACTCCCCACATTATTCATCTCTGTCTCTAATTCTCTTCTCCCTGTGCTGTAGATCCCCCTCTATTACGTTGGCCTTGTATGTTCCTGAGAAAGGACTTTCTAGTTATCTTATAATATTTCATTTCTTCAACCACTTGTGCTGTCTATCCCAATTCAATCATGTTACTAACATTCCCAGTTCCTATTCTGGAGATTTTCCTAGGAGAAAGGGATAGGTCAGAGATCTAAACCCCTTGCAACTTTCTCTGCATCATGTCATAATTCTTCTATAAGAGCCTCCTGTCATCTTGGTCATCGCTATCTTTAAACTTGTTCATGGTTGGTTGGATTTTGCAGCCAAAGTTTTCTACAGGACGAAGTAGTCAGTCCCACAGCAACCCTCCTGAGTTACTTCTTACAACATGCACGGAAGGTTACAGTGGTATATTCTTTGCTTCCCTAAGGGTCCTGGTAACACACATGCCAGCATGTCTCACAAACATAACAGAGCTACTAGTGAGTTGCCAGTAAACAACGGAGAATTGTTTGCATACTATCAACAATACTGTACCTGCTGCACATGATGGGTGTCCTGCATATGATGGGCAACAAAGGCATTCTTTCTCTCATAATCATGCTCATTTTCACTGATATCATCATCGTCGTCCAAGTCTACTTCTTGGCTGATGGGGTCTAATTCATCATTGCTGCTCTCGTCCATGCTTTCATCGCTGCTGTTTACGTTGTCGCTGTTGATGGCATTACTGGTGTCAGCTGGGGAAGAGAGTTGATGGACCTGTTATTAGAATCACAGAATCAACTACAAATAGTGGATACTTCTAACACAATACAAGACCACAGAATTCTACAAATAGTGGATACTTCTAACACAATACAAGACCATAGAATTATACAAATAGTGGATACTTCTAACACAATACAAGACCATAGAATTATACAAATAGTGGATACTTCTAACACAATACAAGACCATAGAATTCTACAAATAGTGGATACTTCTAACACAATACAAGACCATAGAATTATACAAATAGTGGATACTTCTAACACAATACAAGACCACAGAATTCTACAAATAGTGGATACTTCTAACACAATACAAGACCACAGAATTCTACATAAATAGTGGATACTTCTAACACAATACAAGACCACAGAATTATACAAACAGTGGATTCTTCTAACACAATACAAGACCACAGAATTCTACAAATAGCAGACAATATAAAAACACAAAGTGTAAGGCAGTTTTAGAAAATATAACTACAGAGGGTGTTGCGATGACACACAGCAACACACAAGTCACAGAGATGACACTGCAGTGGCTACATTAAAACATAATCTAATGGAATCATGTGAAATAATAAATAAGCACAAAGAAATAAATTACGTGACACTTATCTTAGAGGCTCCAAATGTGAAACAGTGTGACTTCTAACAGAAGTCTGGTTACATAACAGACAGGAGGATATGCAGTCTTGTGGGGGGTGGGAATGGTCCCAGTGAACATGTCAGGAAATTGAGTAGGGAGGGAAGAAGTGTACTTCATGAGGGGGGTAACGGCACGATAGAGAGAAGTGGAGGAATTATTTTATTTTTTTTGGGGGGGGGGGGGGGGGAGAGAGAGAGAGAGAGAGAGAGAGAGAGAGAGAGAGAGAGAAAGAGGTGAAATAAAGATTTGATGGTGGTCAAGGTGTGAATCTAAGCAGGAGTATCATAGTAGATGTATCCACAGTGTGTAAAAGTGTAGACTGGTAATGGTACAGTCTAGATAAATGAATAATGAAGTACACATATGTAGGATTGCAATAATATTATGACAGTACATACAAACATATAGAGAGGACAGTTTAAAAACAAAACAAAAAAAACACCAGAAAGTTGAGTGAGGAGTATAGCAACACTGCCTTAATGCAGGTTATTTCGAAGAGAATATCTAAAGATAACAGCTTCACTCATACTGTCCACCATAAAATAGAATCAGGGTGGTCGTTAAACCATATATTGACAGATCAAACAGTACCAACGCTATTATCCCTATCAAACTTCATCATGACAGCAAGGATGAGTGTTTTCTGTGTTACAAAGGTTGTATGTAATCTGACTGCCCTTGGTCTACATGGTATGAGATAGTGCAGCAAGGATAATTGCTATACATGTTGTACTGAGATGTACCCTACATCTTCAATCTTGCTGTGTATAAGTGCATCAACATCACAGTAATCATGCAGTGTGTGACTTAGACAGCACCAATTGATGTACTGATGATGTGAGTGCACTCTAGCTTCTCTCACTGCTGTTCATTCTATACCTCAAAGCAGTAACATAGAAATAATGAGCTGTATATACGAGTACTACCGCCATATGCTCTCCTGCTGGATGATCTGGGTGGGAATAGTGATATATATATATATGCACAGCACATCATCCATGCTGACTCTGCCTCACCATGACAAACAAACCAAGATACTGAAGATGACATCATTCCTAGTGGGTAAATATCACCCAGAGCAGCCAAGGAAGTGTTAGGGTAGAAGTAAACTATAGTACAGACCCGGGAGAGGACAGACCACTGGTCGAATGGGCAGGCTCAAGAGAGAGAAATAATGCCTGTAGTTATTTCCTATGTAAACTGTAGTACAGACAAAGGAGAGGACAGACCACTGGTCGAATGGGCAGACTCAAGAGAGAGAAATAATACCTGTAGTTATTTCCTATGTTAGTTGTGTGGTAGATACTGATGTAGGGCTGTCAAGTGTTCTAAGTCATGAGTTAAGGTTAGGTGACCAGTCTCCTTTTCCAGACAGTTCTTTAAATAGCTGGCAGCAATGGTAACTCAGTGACTAGATGGCTTACCTGCCAGCTTGGTGGTCGTAAGTTTAATCCTTTACAAGGCAGAACGGTCATATACGTCCGATACCGTAAACGGGCAAAACGTCCCAAACCGGCTGATATTATTATGCATTGTAAAAACGTGATCTCTCGGCTTTCCGATACTTCTGACGGCTACTTTCGCTTTCACCGATAGCTTGACAACGTGGCCGCCATTTGTAAAGCACCTACTATGAATTTGAACGGTCTTTTACGGACTTTTTCTTATAGTTTTCGGGGTTTTTACGCTGTTTTTCAAAACGGATTTCGGCAATTCTTCTAGTGATAGCTGAGATTTCGCTCTGTTCAATTTAAGTGACACTAAAGGGCACGAAGTTGACTATTAATCGGAGCTACTATTAATCGTTACTTTGCATTAGCAGTCTGAGTCGGACTTTAAAGAAAGTGATTATGATTCTGAAAATGTTTGTAAACTGCCGTATAGGTGACGGAAAATCACAAACAACATGCCGTATTTCGTAAATATTTGTGTTCATATATGGATTACCGACAACAATCACGTGAGTAACATATTCTGCATGCTTTTCCCTTCATTGTGTTGTTTATTTAACTACAATCGGTTGACTAACACCTTATTTGTGATGTTTTTACTAACGCGACCCGAAATTTTACCGAACCTGAAAAAATCTTGCCCGTTCAGGGCTAAAAAACGGACAAGCGACTGCCCTGTAAAGGGTTAAATCCAAATCAGGGCATATTTTGAAAATTACCTTGGTTCCCAGGCAGACCCAGCCTAAAATAGGTACCAGGAAATGTCTAGGGAAGTATAGGCAGCTGGTGTAACACAGACCCCATCAGCCACTGAGTGCCGATTGGTCTATACAAATATTGGCCTACCATCATTTGCCCGTTGCAGCTTAAAGCATGTAAGGGTCCTGTTTAACTACAGGGTAATACAAGAATGACATCTATGTTTAACTACAGGGCAATACAAGAATGACATCTATGTTTAACTACAGGGCAATACAAGAATGACACCTATGTTTAACTACAGGGCAATACAAGAATGACACCTATGTTTAACTACAGGGCAATACAAGAATGACATCTATGTTTAACTACAGGGCAATACAAGAATGACACCTATGTTTAACTACAGGGCAATACAAGAATGACACCTATGTTTAACTACAGGGCAATACAAGAATGACACCTATGTTTAACTACAGGGCAATACAAGAATGACACCTATGTTTTACTACAGGGCAATACAAGAATGACATCTATGTTTAACTACAGGGCAATACAAGAATGACACCTATGTTTTACTACAGGGCAATACAAGAATGACACCTATGTTTAACTACAGGGCAATACAAGAATGACATCTATGTTTTACTACAGGGTAATACAAGAATGACACCTATGTTTAACTACAGGGCAATACAAGAATGACACCTATGTTTTACTACAGGGCAATACAAGAATAACACTTATGTTTAACTACAGGGCAATACAAGAATGACACCTATGTTTAACTACAGGGCAATACAAGAATGACACCTATGTTTAACTACAGGGCAATACAAGAATGACATCTATGTTTAACTACAGGGCAATACAAGAATGACACCTATGTTTTACTACAGGGCAATACAAGAATGACACCTATGTTTAACTACAGGGCAATACAAGAATGACACCTTTGTTTAACTACAGGGCAATACAAGAATGACACCTATGTTTAACTACAGGGCAATACAAGAATGACATCTATGTTTAACTACAGGGCAATACAAGAATGACACCTATGTTTAACTACAGGGCAATACAAGAATGACATCTATGTTTAACTACAGGGCAATACAAGAATGACATCTATGTTTAACTACAGGGCAATACAAGAATGACACCTATGTTTAACTACAGGGCAATACAAGAATGACACCTATGTTTAACTACAGGGCAATACAAGAATGACACCTATGTTTAACTACAGGCAATACAAGAATGACACCTATGTTTAACTACAGGGCAATACAAGAATGACACCTATGTTTAACTACAGGGGCAATACAAGAATGACACCTATGTTTAACTACAGGGCAATACAAGAATGACACCTATGTTTTACTACAGGGCAATACAAGAATGACACCTATGTTTAACTACAGGGCAATACAGAATGACACTATGTTTAACTACAGGGCAATACAGAATGACACCTATGTTTAACTACAGGGCAATACAAGAATGACACCTATGTTTAACTACAGGGCAATACAAGAATGACACCTATGTTTAACTACAGGGCAATACAAGAATGACACCTATGTTTAACTACAGGGCAATACAAGAATGACACCTATGTTTAACTACAGGGCAATACAAGAATGACACCTATGTTTAACTACAGGGCAATACAAGAATGACACCTATGTTTAACTACAGGGCAATACAAGAATGACACCTATGTTTAACTACAGGGCAATACAAGAATGACACCTATGTTTAACTACAGGGCAATACAAGAATGACACCTATGTTTAAACTACTAGGGCAATACAAGAATGACACCTATGTTTACTACAGGGCAATACAAGAATGACACCTATGTTTAACTACAGGGCAATACAAGAATGACACCTATGTTTACTACAGGGCAATACAAGAATGACACCTATGTTAACTACAGGGCAATACAAGAATGACACCTATGTTTAACTACAGGGCAATACAAGAATGACACCTATGTCTTACTACAGGGTAATACAAGAATGACACCTATGTTTAACTACAGGGCAATACAAGAATGACATCTATGTTTTACTACAGGGCAATACAAGAATGACACCTATGTTTAACTACAGGGCAATACAAGAATGACACCTATGTTTACTACAGGGCAATACAAGAATGACACCTATGTTTACTACAGGGCAATACAAGAATGACACCTATGTTTAACTACAGGGCAATACACGAATGACACCTATGTTTAACTACAGGCAATACAAGAATGACACCTATGTTTAACTACAGGGCAATACAAGAATGACACCTATGTTTAACTACAGGTCATACAAGAATGACACCTATGTTTAACTACAGGGCAATACAAGAATGACACCTATGTTTAACTACAGGGCAATACAAGAATGACACCTATGTTTTACTACAGGGCAATACAAGAATGACACCTATGTTTAACTACAGGGCAATACAAGAATGACACCTATGTTTAACTACAGGGCAATACAAGAATGACACCTATGTTTTACTACAGGGGCAATACAAGAATGACACCTATGTTTAACTACAGGGCAATACAAGAATGACATCTATGTTTAACTACAGGGCAATACAAGAATGACACCTATGTTTAACTACAGGGCAATACAAGAATGACACCTATGTTTAACTACAGGGCAATACAAGAATGACATCTATGTTTAACTACAGGGCAATACAAGAATGACACCTATGTTTTACTACAGGGTAATACAAGAATGACACCTATGTTTAACTACAGGGCAATACAAGAATGACATCTATGTTTAACTACAAGGCAATACAAGAATGACACATATGTTTAACTACAGGGCAATACAAGAATGACACCTATGTTTAACTACAGGGCAATACAAGAAATACACCTATGCTGTGGAGAGTTTATCACAAGTGAAAATCTATAGTACTAACCTGGCTGCTGACTCGTAGAGTCAATCTGTTGGTCAACTTTGGGCTCGGGCAGAACAATGTCTCGGATACTGTTGGCAATCACATCAAACGTCTTCATGAATTCATCTGATAAGACAGATATATTTGAAAACACATTACAAGGTGGTAGTAGAGCACAGAATTGTAAACTGTGTTGTTATTATTCTTCTATTATTATTAAATATATATGTATATTTGCATGACATATTTTTCCTATCATACATTTCAGTGCCTGTGTTACGAGGGGCCATAAAGGAAACAAAGAATAGCAACAACATCCTGCGTGTAGTAAGAGGCAATAAATGTGACATTTTACTACTGGACCTGCACACTGTGCTGCTTTCTGAGCTTAGAAAACAGAAAGGGCAGCTCTGCTACACAGACCGTGTGGAGCTGGCACTTTGGTTCCAGGTCAGGAGAATAGTCTCTATACCAATGTCACATCAATAAATGCAACTCCTTTTCAGGACGACCTGAACGCGAAGAATCAGATTTAAGACTTAAACTCTTGTATTACAGATTCACAAGCATCCAACCAATCACAAAATGGTGGCAAACTGACAGACTAGCCTTCAAAGTGAAGATGGCACCTAATCTGATATGATATAGTTCTGATAAGGATATTACACGAGATGATACATGAAAAATATGAGACCATCATTTTCCAGGGGTAAAAGAAATATGATAAATAAGACTGCACTGGAACAAGAGAGAGAGAGAGAGAGAGAGAGAGAGCGTGAGAGAGAGAGCAAGAGAGAGAGAGCGAGAGAGAGAGAGAATATTAGAATTAGAATTTGGAAAACTAAGTATGAAGAATAAATATCAGTATTATTCAATGTGGGACAAATTTAAAAACTTTCAAGTCTTTAAACAATAATATGTTCTAGATATGGCTCATCATCTCTCACCCATTTCAGGTCTGACTTTTGACTCAATTTCGGGGTCACGTTTGAGCATCTCCAGTGCCTGGTCAATCCTCTGTTCTGAAAGATGCAGGTGGTTAACAATGAAAGGGCGAATGTGTGCTGCTTCACTTGGTGATGAGTATTTCACGTGCTCAAAGTGGTTGACTGTATGCAAGCGATCCTTTTCTTCAGCTTTGATATATGCTCGCAGATACTTTGAGATCTCAGCAACCTAGAACAATTGATTATATGAAATCAGTTTTATGTTGAGAGTGGGAGAAATATTCAAACTTAAGACAAAACAACATATGAACAGATTATGACTATCATAAAGAAATAGAAAACAATATATGATAAAGAAACAATCCGCAAATATTATGATTATGATAAAGAAAGAACATATGAAAAGATTGCCGGTCTCCCTGGCCTAGCGGTTAGCGATTTTCTCCGTAATCCTGCATACTCTTGTGAGTAACGTGACATGCGCAAGAATTGGTGGCGATTCTCGTCGCATCGATAACTTATGGGGTATGTGAGCCGGTCGCTCAGAAAGCAATGGCAAACTACTGAGCGTATAATCTTGCCAAGAAATCAACAATCAGCTGAAAGATGTTGATGTTGACAGCTATGTCCTGTAAAAGGATGTGCGAACAAAAATAAAAAAATATTAAAAGATTATGATAAAGAAAGACAAAACATCTGATGAAGAGATTATGATAAAGAAGGACAAAGCAAGGTGTGAAGAGAGTACAATTATGACAAAGAACTGACACCACTGCACTCCGGACAAACTCAAAACAGCTTATCTCTCCCAGCACAAGTTGAAGGATGTGGATGCTGACTGTCCCTGTTGTGGGTCTGACAGCTAAACATCCTCGCCTGTAGTCATTGTAGCCAGTTTCATGGTCAATTCCTCACTGGATGAAATCAATCATGAAAACTAATTTCTTCTTCATCAGTGATCAACGTTTGCTATGCACCTATTCCGACATGGGTCACAAACAGGATGGTTTACTTGTGGTACATAGCTACCATTGTAGTGTGTATATGTCTATTTTCTAATCATGTGCCACTTTGGCCAGTATCTTCTGACTTTGATGGTTGAAATTTTTTTTTTCTTCTGGATTTCTCCTCCCATATACAGACTGTCTTCCCTGGCTTATAGGCTCCGCACACCCACATTTTCTGTCAGACTTTCTTGCCCAAGCCTTAGTTCTTACAGAAAATTCCACAAGGCATTAGTGGTTTAGCATTCATTGTGTCCTTCACCTAGATTAATTTAATTTCCAATAATTTCAACAACAACAATAATAATAAAACAAGCAGGAAAAAAAAGCATTGTTTCAGAAATAAAGAAACAGCAAAATCATAATACTCATTACCAAGACGAGACCAAAAGATAATTTTCAGACTAAGAAGAGGCAATATCTGTCATCCTCATCCTCCTCCTGCCCTTTAACCCTTACTGAGGCAGAGGCCTTCAAATAATTTACACCCAACTGTCAAACCTTGTGTTGCTCCTGCCACTGTGTCCTTTTACTTCAGATATAGAATACACATTCATAAAGTGAGACAACTGCCCACATAAGGGCAAGACAATCATCGTTTTGTTTATCATGTTAAGGAAAAGACTGGATAATATTGTGACAACTGGGAAAATTATGAGTATTTGAAGTCTGCAGAGTAAGAAAATGTTGGACGGTGTGCCCAAGTGGCATGGAAAAATCAGAGAAAACAGATAGATGTGTAGTGGGGGACCATGATTGCCTGCATGACACATGATGATGATGGTGATATAAATCAAAAGTGTGCAACCCAACATGGGATATCAAGAATAAATCCTTACATCTTCATTATCCAGAGCTTTCAAATATTTGTCCATTGCTTCTTTTTTCTTCTCGTTCAGGCCTGTCTGAACATGCTGCAAGTGTAAAGCTATCAGTTGCTCCTTCTCAGCTTCATCCTCCTGTTCATATGCTGCATAAAGGTTCTGGAAACGCTGTAAACAATCAATGCCAAACATACTGTACGACGTTTCCAACACAACAATTATTATTTAATAACAGAATACCACCACCGCACATTTTTTCATGAAGGCCATTAAGACAGCTTCTTTTATTTCTATAATACTTCTGAATTTATTTATGAAATGTTTTAGTGGCCTCAAAGGCCCCCCCCCCCCCCCCCCCCCCCCCCAATAATATTTTTGTGTATTATGTTTACCAATTAGGAATTGACCAATCATGTTTCATCTTTAAATGTTTCTTAATATACTGGACACAGCATTATGTCTTTGTTATTAGACCTATGCTTGGTTAATATAAAATTCTGAAACCTGTGGTGCTTTTCCAATGGTCAGATACAAATTCTGTCCATATTCCATAATTGTGGGCTGCTATCAACTGGAGGTTACAGGTTTGAATCCCGGTAGGGTAACTATAGCTTTCACTTTTTATGTTGTCTAGCATGTCCTGTCATCTCTACTTCTTCCCTCTACTTCTATAAGCGCCACACAAAAAAAATACTTGTAAATTTATATCTATGAATGCTGTGATGTCGGTTCCTAAATCAATCAATCAATCAATCATCTATGAGCTGTCTTTATGAGGCTTGCCACCTTGCATTGGTTTCCATACAAAGGTATGAGTACCTGTAGTTCAGAACGCAATGGCAAACTACTGAATGTTTAAAAAAAATTTTTTGTTGCATATTCCTTACGGGACGTTGCAGTCAACACCAGTATTTTTCAGCTGCTGTTGATGTACTAGGCAAGTGTTACGTTCAGTAGTTTGCCATTGCTTTCTGAACGAACGGCTCCCATACCAGCACTTTATATAACACAACGTGACACAGTCTGCTACACAAATCGGTCGCAGCTGAGCTTCGAACGCCTGGTACCCGGCTCACGAACCGCATTCGCAAGCCTTTAGCCACAGAGCCGGCTTGCCAAGAAATCATATACAGCCAAAAAATGCTGGGGTAAACTGACGTTCTGTAAAGGATATGCAATTATCCTTTTTTTTTAATGAGACTACTAAGTTGCATATCATTTTCAGGACATCACAATCTAACCCAGTATTTACTGACTAATTTTCCAAGCAATTTTACATTCAATAGTTTGCAATTGCTCTCTGTACAGCTGACACTCATACCATTGTGAAAATCAATGCAAGGCGATCTGCTTGCCTAGGGCTGACCTCAAACCCGGTATGTCTGGATTGTGAAACTGTGTGCCACTACCTCTAGGCCACAGATGCCGACCTTTATGAGACTGTCGAACATCAATTCCCCCTTAGGTTCCAAATCATGCAAATGTCAGGAAATTGCTACCTTCACCAAAGTCAGATAAAATGAACAGTCTATATGGAACAACACAATGCTGATGAACACTGGCATATATCATTACATGGCATTATGCTAGAGGGTGAGAGTCCATGCACTGCTGGATCTATACCAACAGTTGATAATGTCAGTCAACTCTTTCAGAAATGCAAGTATGGTCGATACATCTAAAGGTGATACCATAGTTGGTAAGAAGTACAGGAAGGCCCCGATTAACGTCGGGGTTATGTTCTTGGAAAACGCGACTTTAAGTGAAACGATGTATAGCGAAACACTATTTCCAATAGAATTAAATGAAATACAGTTTATTATGTAATGTTTATTTTGATGGTTGTTGATATTTATTGGCTAAATAGAGGTGGGTTGGAGGGCGAGTGGTAGAATTGTTGGAACGTAGATGCATTAAAACCACGACTTGCTCCAAAACTGTCATCAGCACTACTAGTAGTGCTCTCACCCGCTTTCTTAGCTAGAGCTTCATACAGAGACTTTGCTTTCTCTTGGATAGCCATCAGACATATTCCGTTGGTTCTGGTCTTCAATCCAGATGGCCAATAGTGCTTCCATGTTCTCCATAAGAGTACTTCTGGTACAAGTGATCTTGGAAGCACTCAAAGGGGTTATGTCTTTAGCACCTTCTTTGAATTTTGTCAGCACCTGCACGAATTGCCCTTACTGTGGTTGGAAGTAAACCATGGACTTCACTGATATCAACAGCCTGATCGCCAGCCTCAAAACGACGTAAGACATCTAACTTCACCTCAAGAGTAACACATTTCCTGGTTCTCTTACAACCAGACACACTATCAGCACTTACTGTGCGCTTTGAACTCATAATTATGGGTCATTACACAATAAAATCCTGGAAAAAAGCACTGCACAAAATTAAAATGGCGATGTTAACACAGCATGGCAACACAGGTGATGACATTATAGCGGAATGTAGCGACGTAAAGTGAAGTTATGTCCCATTGTGACGACATTATAGCAAAATGACGTAAACCGAAGCAACATATAGCGGGGGCCTTCCTGTAATAGAAATTCACATATACTACAGTATAAAGTGATAGGAATTCACATATACTAAGTAATGAAATTATGAAGTAGGGTGACTTGATCCCTTGTTCATCATCATTACTTCCCAGAGAAAATGTTGGTATAAATTTCATGAGGCTGGGTTGATGACAGAGATATATCATTATCTGTTGTTTCCATGCTCTTCTTAAATATTAAGTCACATGCAATGAAACAGACTATTTCCCTTTTTAGAAACATGTTGTTCCAAATGAAGAGGAAGATAACAATTTAGATGTGAGGATAGCATCAGTGCTGTATTGGAAAGAAGATTAGATTGCTTCAAACATGAATAAAGACCGAGTGCTGGAGATCCATTGCAGGCAACCTTCATTGTGGTGATGACACCTGCTCTGATCTATTCCATCAAAGTATCCAAATGAGGAAGCTCAGGACAGAGGAGAGAAGTAATCAGGTCAACAAACATACTGGTGGGTAAAACTAAGGTGAATTGCTACTACTGCCTTGGATCAGTCATAATATCTGACAACACAATAAACTCACCAATAAAACACTGTTAACTGCACTGAGAAAAAGTATGTTAAAATACTGTACAGAACTTATATTCTTATATGCATGTAAAACATGGACAATAAGCTGAGAAACATCTAATGGCAGGGAATCTCCATGGCGAAGTGGGCAAGCCATCTGCCTCGCGCTCCGAAGGTCGTGGGTTCGATTCCAGGCTACATCTTTTGGTTCACGAGTGCATTTTTCTTGAAGACTCCTGGGGGTCGTTGCTGGAGCTACAGAATTCATGCTTTGAGCGTCACTTTTGGCAGGCCGCCCTATGGAAAGAGAGCAAGCTATATGGGTAACACCCAGTGCAATTAAGTCGATTCACTTGACATCTAATGGCAGTGGAAATGTGTTTATAAGAGGAAAATGCAAAGAATGAGACAGCCCTTCAAGAAACAAATTAAAATCAGAAAATGATTCAAGACATTAAATGTAGACAGTCAATATTTTTGGGGGAATATTATGAGGAGAAATCAACTTGAACATTGAGTGACATCTAGCAAACTTAATGATAAAAAAGCAAGGGGAAGACAAGAAGGTAAAGATCTGTGTAGATATATCATATATGGGACAAGGGAACAGCTCTAATCCAAGACCCTGGTGACTGTGTGAGAGGGTTAATGTTCACCCACACCCCATTAAATGGGACATGATGATTAGTTAGTCTTTCCTCTTGAGCCTAAAGTGGCGCATAGGGCAGAAGTCCTGACTCTCCATGCTTGGCGGTTCACTGCTACCTGTTGTAGATCTTGGATATTTACTTGGCCATTGAATGAGCCTTCTCTAATGATGGTTCTACGCAGGGTCTCTCTTGGTCTTCCCCGTTTTCTTTTCCCTACCGGTGACCATATGAGGGCTTGGTAGGGAAGTCTTGTCTTGTCCATTCTGAGTACATGGCCGATGTAGTTCCAACGGCGTCTTCTTATGAAATTAGATACTGTATCTTGCTTAGTCTCTTGTCTTATTTGCGTACTGGTTCTTAAATTAAGTCTGTCCAGTGGATGTTTAGAAGTCTTCTAAGACATTTGTTCTCAAAATTATCTAATTTTTTATCTAAAGCTACTGTTGATTTCCAACTTTCACATCCATACGTTAACACTGGAATCACACAAGAGTTGAAGATTTTAAGTTTTGTGTGTTTGCTGAGTGTCTTTGACTTCCAAATGATTGACAGTTTATTGAAGGCACCAGATGCCAGTGCGATTCTAGATGATATTTCTGGTGTTGAGTCCCCTGTAGATGTCATTTTGCTTCCTAGGTATGTGAAGCTGTTGACTTTTTCAAGAACGTAGCTGTTCAATTTGGTGTCATCTGAACTGTTGGTAAGATCAATAGTCTTTGTTTTTGTGGTGTTAATTTGGAGACCAATTTGCCCTGAAATATTTTGGAGGTGGTTTATTTTCTCTTGGGTTGAACTCAAAAGCACTAACATGTGGTTCGATTCCTGTACATGATGATAACAACTAAATATATTGATAACTATGATAATGTGTAACAGAGAAAATAATAGGAAAAATATAGTGCTACACAGAAAGCATTTTATCATAGTTACAAAAGAAATTTTTTTTTTTTTAAACCATCCCTAAAAGAGATGGAATCGCTTCACAGTGAATTTATGTACATTACTGTGTACCAGACATAGACCAGAGATGGTTTTAGAACTCCCTTCATAACCTGACACTGACAGACACAAGAGGAAGCGAGAAACAGACAGTGAAACATGGTATGCCTGATGTACAACAATCATACAGACAAGTCACCTCAGTGATTTCCTTGGCCATGTTGTTAGCTGTCTTGGTATCTGATTTCCTCACCTCATTCACGTGATCACGGGCTGTCTGCCACTCCTGCAGGAGCTGTTCATGAGAAATTTGAGAAACATATCAGCTACTGGTCTGCATTTCAAAACATTGCTCTTCACCCACACTATCATTTGCACAAGATTACTCCTACAGCGTGTGAGAGTCTTTTAACATTAGGAGCATTATCTCCCTACCTCTGAGTTTTCACATGATGTTAAAATTTAAGGGTTGTATTTCTCTGTGTGTTTGTTTCTTCTTCAAAGATATGTTGAAGCCTTGGCAAATTTCCAAGAAGTAGACAAGCTATACATTAATCAAAAGTTATAGCATGTAAATCTATGCTATAATGTGGAAGTTAGGTGAAAACTACTACATCAATTTCACCACAAATCATTTGATGAGCAGCTGCATCGCTAGATTTATGAAAGTGTGACATGTTCAACATGGCTTCATATCAGTCTTCAGACAAGACATAACACACTTGGAAGGTAAATATGACCCTGTAATCTCAGTTTTTCCTCTCTCTGTTCAGAATGGATATTATCAGGGATTCATAACTGTTTGTTTGTTTTCTTCTCATATAATGAACATAAGGACAGACATGTACTTTTAAACCTTTTTTTTTTTTAACCCGCCATGAATATGTGAAGTTTTAGTACCGTCACTTTTTTATAGATCTGACTGAACTGAACAATAGGTTTTTCCCTCCTGTACCAAATGTTGAACGCGGGCATCAAACCCACGTCTGACCGTGTTCATGCCATTGTACCTTCTTAAACGTTACACCAACATGTCCACTATTGCTTCTTGATTACTTCTACTCTGATATCTGCAGATACTGCTGTCTTATTTAGCATATATTTTAACTTGTTAACTATTAAACAATATTGAGGTTCTCCATTTTTGGTCCAGTACTTTTCCTTTCTTGAATTTTCATATGTGGTTAGAGTTTGAGGATCAATTGTTTGCAAGTTGTTACACTACAGATACAAAAGTAGTTTTAAAAATATAACCAGAATAAAAAATTTTAAAACAAAAACATTTAGTGAAAGTTTAGGTCACAAGTACTACCACTTTAATTGAAAACTTAAGTCGGCACCAAATTCTGGCAAATGACCTTTATGTTAAGAGTTGAATCTTTGACTAGCATATCTAGAGTAAACTTGTATCATGACTTTCCATTATTGTAACAATCCATGGGTTCAATTTCCCCAAGAGACAATCATACCTTTGATTCAGAAAGACAAGACAGTTTTAGTCATTAGTCATTAGTCACGGTTCCAGCTTCACAGCAACGGGTCGTCCCAATTATGCTCCATTCCTGTGCCAGTGAATATCACACAATATGCTCCTCACTGCTCCATGTGAAAAGTAGAGCAAACAGGAGTCTTGACAAACCAACAGCCCGCACAGGTACACTGTGCATAATGCCGCCGTTAGAATGCCAACACAAAAGTCCACGAAAAATACAGTTCATCGTTGATGGAAGCGGCAGTCACTAGAAAACCAGTAGCCACACATTACTGCATAAGGCAAACCAGTCAGTTCTGTGACAAAGCCAGCCGCCATTATTCCAAACATGCAGTTCACGCTACAAACAACAGCGGACAGATGTAAAAGCATTTCACACAAAATTCACATCTCAGTGTCGTGCCACGCACTCAGCTCAGTAACAGGGTGACGGAACCATGTACTTCCAGTCTAACATGAGGAAAATGCAAATGGTAGCCACAAGCATAAACACTCCAGAGGTCTTAACCATTTAAATGCCTATCCTCCATGTTTTGGACCACAAGACAGTTTTAACCATACCCAATTGAACTAATCATATACTCCATACAAGGTAAACTTTGATTTAACATAAACTACCAGGAGCTGCAGAAATCATATTTTCCATCCACTGTGGACAAAGGCTACAGAAATCACATCTTCTATCCACTGTAGACAAAGGCCACAGAAATCACATTTTCTATCCACTGTAGACAAAGGCCACAGAAATCACCAATATACATGTAGTTATAAATCAAAGTAAAATTATGTCATACTTGATTAAAGTCTGATCAAATGTTTTTTAACACCAAATGAAATTATCTTGAGTAAGTTTGAATTCTTTGTGAGAGACCTTTTCATTTATTAGTTGAAATATGATGTTAACAATATATGACCCTATTGTTGAACAGATACAACAACAAGTAAAGAGCTCTTGTCCACACCTTGAGGTGTACTGGGTATATGGTGCACACCCAATTTTAAAGACCAATTAGCACTCAATGGGTGATGTGGTCAATATGGTGCCAACTACCTTTACTTCCCAGGACACTTACACATAGCCATTTTTGGCTGGGTCAACTGTTGTTTACCAGCAACAAATGCACTAAAACTATTCAAATGTCCCGCCTCAATGCTGAGAAGCCTGGGAAACTGTTTAAAAAGCTTTCAGCTAAGTCAAACACTGATGGAGGCAGAGAAAACATGTGGGACCGTGAATGTTTACACTGAGTCTGATATTAAATAGTCACAATCGTGTATCTCTTCAAAACTTGGATTTGCAATTCAAAGTTTCATAGAAGTGGCTAAATTTTATTTTAATATTTCAACTTATTGTATGTGTGGATATACTTTATGAGAATCTTCAAAAACATAAAGCATATTGAAATGTTGTAGAACATCAGTCAGACTTTGGCTCTAAGTTGATAATTTCATATTATTTCTTTGCACATTTTTTCCCACCTGTCATTTTAAAAATACTTTAACATCAGCAAATCTGTAAATATATCTAAATGTCTTTCAATTATAGTTATAGACACCCCTTAGTTGAATAATGCGAGCATAAATTAATTTGGGGAGAGGGGAATGAAAGGGGAGGGGGGAAGAAAAACACCCAGGAGAGAAGATACTGGACAGTTTGAAATCACTGAATGAAGAAATATCTGTATAAGAACTTATTGGAAGTACAAGAGACAGACAGATGTGGAAAGTCATGATGACCTACACTAAAGGACATGAACTCTACCACTGTGTTGTTTTTTTTCATCGGGTGGTTAATGAGCGAAATCCGTCTGTTCTTCCATCAAGTAGTTACTTTAATATGCTATCTCTTAACTATTACTTTAACTCTACTTCTCTCTCTGTTCCATCAAGTAGTTTCTTTAACATGCTATGTCTTAACTGTTACTTTAACTCTATTTCTCTCTCTGTTCCACCAAGTAGTTACTTTAGCATGCTATGTCTTCAACTCCACTTCTCTCTCTGTTCCATACTTTAACTCCACTTCTCTCTCTGTTCCATACTTTAACTCCACTTCTTTCTCTGTTCCATACTTTAACTCCACTTCTCTTTCTGTTCCATCAAGCAGTTACTTTAGCATGCTATATCTTAACTGTTACTTTAACTCCTCTACCAGGGTTCCGTTACTTTAATCTTTCAGACCCAAATATTTATTATTGTGAAGTAACAACTACCTGGAATAGACAGAATTACAACGGTGCACAGAATACCTCTAGACCCCAGTGGGAAAGTGCACAGTGTACGTATAATTATAGAAATGGTTGTCAGTGTAATTTTGTCAATTTTATTTCAGAGACTAAATTATCATAAATATTTTTATTTGTGGGTAGTTTTTTAGAATGATAGTAGTTATCTTTACAGTTGAAGAGTTCCACAAAATATCAAATTTGTAACTGAGTTCTAATGGCTCACATATAGACTTCCACAAAATATCACATTTGTAACCGAGTTCTAATGGCTCACATATAAGTTCCTTATGCATATGAGCCACATATAGCAACTTTCTATTATGAAGTATTAAAAATAGTGTAGCTTTAGTTCATACCAATTTATTTAAAGACAGCTTCTAGTCCATTATGTCATCTACATCATGTTTGAGCAGGGAAATTTCTTGTCATTTATGGGGACATTTTGATTGACATTTTTAAGGCATGTATAAAATAAGTTATCTATAAAATAAATCAGGCATGTTGTTAACAGCCTTACAGATAATTAACAGCAAGTCTAACATATTCACTTTAAAACAGTTAATTTGTTTGACAATTTCAAGTCACAGGAGTGTTTGAGGTAAGTGACATCAGTGATAATAATAAAAACTGAACACAACTCCATGCACTAAAAAAAATGTCTGAAAATGAAAGTGGCAATAAAAGGAAGTATGTCAATCACATAATATAAACATGTACACAAAAAGTAAGGACATGCAGAAGAATACAGATCCCTTCAATGTAAACAGGATATTTGTGTGAAGTGTTTGGACTTCACATATATTAAGTCATTATATAAACTTCAGATTTTGTTGATGTGATTCATTGAAACATATGGATCACTTATTTGTGATATTTCATTTTTTAGTTAAGTATTCTGGTTGTTCTGCTCAATGATAGACTCTAGTGAAAGTGTTTGCTTGCATCATCATTAAGTGGCCTGTCAGCTGGAGCAGGTGTTCATGGCTCTCCACAGATCTCGGTCTTTGGTGTACTGGATCAACTCTGCTGATGATATTCCTCCATGCCACCGTCTCAATCCATCCAGCATCATTTATCTTGGTCTGCCCCTGCCTCTCTTCCCTTTGATCTTCCCAGTCATCATGATGTTCTCCAATACCTCTCTTCTCATCACATGATCAAAGAAAGCTGCTTGTCTCATTCTTATTGTATATAATGTTCTAGTTTCATTAGCCGCTTGTATAGATGTGTCATTTTTTCCATCAATCTTTCTGGTTATATGTTGTGATCATTCATTTTCTCATGACAACCCTACCAGAGCTTAATTGATAGACAATAAAGTAATGTGGTAATGATATGATAGTGGAGAGCTACAGGCAAAAGAGATACAGAATGCCAATGGCAATAAACGAATAAATGAAATGTGGTGAAGTGCTAACTACTATGACCTAATATGGACAAGCAACCACAATGATGATCCTACCTTAGTGACCTTCAACTGTTGATTCTTCTTCATCCTGTCCTTGGCTGCCAGGAATTTTTTATGCTCATTATTATATTTATGAGGGAAATCCTGTAACTGTCCTTGTAAGTAAGCTGCATACAGATCAACACCGTTGTCATTATTGTCTTCATCATCCTCACTGCTGTCGTTGTCGTCATCATCATCATTATCCTCAACATAGTCATCCTCTTCTGAGCTGTTATGCCAGCTGTCTGGTCTATCACTGCCTTGTGGAGGGTGGTAATTTGTCTCAGCTGTGGGTAAACAACATAAAGCTTGTAAACAAATAAAACAAAAATAACTGCAAGAGCACTTTTAAAAATATACAGCTACTTGATTTATGTCTGCGTCTGTGGCTAGCGGGCAGTTAATGCAGTTTGACAACCCAAACATGCCAAGTTCAAAGACAGCCGCAGGCAATTTAGGAGCAGATCACTTTGATTTTCACACAACAGTATGAGAGTCAGTTTTTCAGAAACAATGGCAAACTACCAAATGTAAAATTGTCCAGAAAATCACACACAGCCAAAAACTGCAGAGATTAAATGTGAGATCCTGTATAGGACACGCAACTACATAAACTGTTTTTATGAGAACTGTCGAGAAGTAGATCTACATTCCCCTACAGAATTCAAGAGCTAGCTAATAGAAAACATTAAGGAAGAAACACAACTTTTGAGGTAAAATGCTATATAAGTTAGTCGAGGTTCCAACTTCACGGCAACAGGTCGTCCTCATTATGCTCCGTTCCTGTGCCAGTGAATATCACACAAAATGTTCCTCATTGCCCCATGTGAAAAATGGAACAGACATGAGTCTCGGCAAGCCAACAGCCTGCACACGTACACTATGCATAATGCGCCGCCAGAATGTCAACACAAAAGTCCTGCAAGAAAAATACAGTTCATCGTCGATGGAATCGGCAGACACTAGAAAGACTTCATTGACCTGGGTTTTATCCCATATGGCTCGGTCTCTATTCGCAGGGCGACCCGCCGAAAGCGCCGCACAAAGCACAAACTCCGTAGCTCCAGCAACAACTCCCAGGAGTCTCCTGAAAAATGCATTCATGAACCAAAAAGGCAAACCAGTCAATTCAGCGACAGCCGGCCGTCATCGTTCCAAACATGCAGTTCGCGCTACACACAAGCACGGACAGATGTAAAAGCATTCCACACAAAATTCACAGCTCACAGTGTCACGCCACACACTCTCAGTAGCAGGGTGACGGAACCATGCACTACCAGTTTAACATGAGGAAACTGTGAATGCAAACCGTAAACACAAGCATAAACACTCCAGAGGCCTTAACGGTTCAAATGCCTATCTGCCATGTTGGGGACTTGAAGTCAAAATGCTATATAAGAACTCCTTAAACCTTTAGTCCAAGAACAGGGATAATAAAGATAACAAACAAAAAAACTATGTTTTACCGGGCCCTATAAGGTAAGCAAAGAAAAGTAACACTATAAGCTGCCTTGCATGTCAAAACAGGCAACTAAGGAGGGTTAGTGTGAGACTGGCTGACTCAATTCAGAGAATAGTTAGCCGCAAAATTCAACAGTCATGAACAAGTCTCCAAATGCTTTGCATGAGATGGTTGAGGGCTTATTCTCCACCTGAAGATAAAAGGTAGATGAGAATAACAAAACCTGAACATGACAGAAAACTGGCTCATCAGCAATATTTTGCCATGGAAACAAATATTTTGCGCATGTCAACGCTGAGTGATTTTGAAAGAGCAGTAACAGACTCCTGGTGCCCAGAAGACAAGGCCAGAACTGGCTAAGACAACAGTGCTCACAAGGTACTACAGAAATATTTGTAAATGTAAATGGATGAAGGAACATAGCTCATAAAGATCAAGAGTCTTTCAGGTGGGCTATGATGAGAATGGTTTTCTGCTACATGATCATGATATGATACAAGCAAATTGCAGACTACTGGAACTAGATTATGTTTCACAATGCTATCAGTGTCAGCCGTTTAGGCAGCAATGGGAAACTACAATGTTGCATGTCCTTTGCAAGACATTGCGTTCAACCCCATGGTCAGATTGATTTACTAGGCAATTTTACATTTAGTAGTTTGCCATTGCTTTCTGAGCAAGAAGTCCACTGGCTATTGTAGGGAATGATCCCACTACTCTGCCATCAGTAGACCAGAAGTTTCAGCGTTAGCACATTAAACCCACAGTCATGCTGGAGTGGTTCGCTTTGAATTCAAGCATAGTCCATACACGTGCTACAACTTCTAGTGCTCTGGTCTGATTTTTTTGCCTGTGGATTAGCTTTCCCTATTACCAGCGTCCCTCACCATCATGCGAACCCACTCCGAGGTCTGGGGTACTTGTATTTTACGTCCCCAAGTCAAGGATGAGAAGTGTCAACATTTCAGTCCAACAGACCGGTGTAGGGGTTGCACCCGCTAACTCATCATCAGCACACCGGAAGTTTAAGAGCAAGTGCTCTTATCCATTGGCCATGCTGACCATTACAGCTGATAAACTGTTAACTCAAATACTTGTTGCTGATTGAAACCTCATGTTACTACAATTCTAGAATTGCAACACACAAGTTTAGTATAAAGCCCTGCAAAGCATTTTATTGCTTTTTGTTATAATACATAATTCTTTTATTGTCCACGTTGATGTGTTAGAAAAATGTGCATAAAGCATGATAATGAACATCAGATTTTATTTAAATTGAAATGTTCTTAATTTAAATCCTTTGATTTGCCAGAGTCTCTTTGCATACTATTTAAAAATTTTTTTTTTTTCAAACTCGTTAATAATTTTATCAGAATCCAGAGCTAATTATGAATTACATTCTCTTTCAGCAGATGTTTTCACAATCGTGTTAGCTTCCATGGCCAAAATAATTAGGTGCCTAAATGTGGGTGTGTGTGTGGGAAGAGTGAGTGAAAGAAAGAGAGATGGAGAAAAAGAAGAGAGAGTGAGAAAAAAAGAGAGAGAGAGAGAAAGAGAGAGAGAGAAAGAGAGAGCCATTCCGCTACAGCATCCAATTAAATCATTTTTAATCAACTGAAAACATTCTTATAAAAACAAAAATAACAAAAATAATTCACAAGATGCAGAATTGTAACTGACAGCACACATAAAAGAATGTCCAGATGGAAAAAAAATGCTTCAAACATGTAAAAAAAAAAACCTGATGAATCATTGATGAGGACCTTCTGACATTGGGTGTGTGGACAACTACAGTTTTAAGTGCTATGACTTCACATATTCTGAGCCATGATGTTATGAGATATAGGTGGCTGGTTCTCATCCTCAATGCCTTCCCTTCCTAGACTAGTTTCAGAAAGCATCTTTTGAGACAAGGTCAACCCAGAGCTGTGCTGGTCAAGAAAAGATTAATCCACCTAATGGTAGGAACTGAACCCGCATCATCATAAGCATGCACACTAACTACTATGCCACAAAGGCTCCATACAAATGTTTAAGGGTAAATTGATGCCAAAAAACTCATTAAAATGCAGAAAATATGATGCTGGCCATCTGACAAACATTTAAAGCTGGAATCAAGTCATATACAAAAGAAAATTGGAGTGTTCATCTGCACTTATTTTAAAAGAGGGTGGAATAGGTAAAAGGTCAAGACATTCTACTATGGCAGATTTCATTCAATTCACAAGATGGCTAGATTTGTTACAAGTAAGAAATGGATAGTATTTCAAAATAGTATTTTATCAAACTGAAATGTTTGTCCTTTACAGGATGTCGCAATCAACCTCCGCATTTTTCTGCTCTTTGTAATTTACTATTCAAGTTTACCAGTAGTTTGCCATTGCTTACTGAACAGTTGACGCTCATATCATTGTTAAAAATCAACACAAGGCAGTGCTTCCAAATCGTCTGCAGCTGATTTCTAACACGGTATGAGGGATTGGGAATCTCATTTGCAACCTCTTCGCCACAGACCCCGGCCAAAATGAGAGAATAACCCAAAAATGAATATTGATAGCAGTGGGCTTCTGGTACACACATCAGAATCCTCGTTGGTGCTACAGAATTTGTGCACTGTGCTGATATTCTCCTTGTGTGATATATGGCAGGAGGCTGGAGCATGCATGGTGATCCATGTGCAACGAAGGTGATCCTTGATGACACCCTCCTCTCTCTCTCTCTCTCTCTCTCTCTCTCTCTCTCTCTCTCTCTCTCTCTCTCTCTCTCTCTCTCTCTCTCTCTCTCTCTCTCTCTCTCTCTCTCTCTCTCTCTCTCTCTCTCTCTCTCTCTACAACAACACAATTTTTTTTTCAAAAGTATTTTAAAAGAGAAAAGAATCATTTCCACTGTGGTTTTTCTACAATAGCATATAAGCTGATTGCTTGCCACAGTTGTAATAGTATGTTTTTTTCATTCATTTTACCCATCTGAAAACTGTGTATTCATATCCTTTGCATACAAAAGGACAAGAAATCAAGGATGTATGGGACAGGATTCTTGATTCTGTGTTTATGTTTTTTGTGTAGAAGCGATATCAAAAATCTTACTAGTATGTTTGTGTCGTTGATGATTTATAATATTAAATAACATCCTATGGATTGCCTTTCACTAACTCTGTGCTTGGCTGTCCGTGTAGGAAGCAAAATCCATTTAAACATATGAAAGCTACTGATGCCTTCTGATGTCACACAGATCAGCTTAACGAAAGGCTGTGTGTAGTTTGCTCTTCAGAATAAATTTGAATGATGGACAATAAGTAAATGAGAGAGAGAGAGAGAGAGAGAGAGAGAGAGAGAGAGAGAGAGAGAGAGAGAGAGAGTGAGAGAGATGGAGGGAGGGAGGGAGGGAGGGAGATGGAGGAAGAGAGAGAGAGAGAGATCAATACTGATACTCATCAATAAACCCCTCATCAGTGATAATTTGTCAGTAACCAACATCTCAGCCTTTCTACCTAGCAGCCTTTCTTCTGTCATCCCACCATACCCTATTTATCTGTCTTAAACCTGGTCCTGTGCAACTGACCATTAGCAAGCACTAAAGTAAAGGACCCCTTTTCATGCCATGATGCATACTGGGTATTTAGTGCTGGTTTAATATTTTAGACCAATTAGCACTAATTTGGTGATGTCAATATCATATGGTACTGAATCGACCTGGGAGTCCAGATCAGTGAAACAAAATTCCAACCGCAAAGGGGATTCAAACATATGACTACCAGACTGCAGGCCATCATCTAAGACACTACACTATCATAGCTCCCCATTCACCATTACTTGTGAAAAATTGTTTTTCCTCTACCCCTCCTAATCTCCTACAACTTCCACCATCACAAACTGTCTTTGTCCTTCGCCAGCTTTACCGCACCAAGCTTCTGTGCTGAACCCTTTCAAGGATATAATTATCTAGTCTGTGGCTTTAATATCCTGCTGCGGAGGCCCAAAGAAAGACGATTACGAACAAGCTACAGGGAAGTCATAATGATGGGCAAAGTAACTGCAAATAGGGGAGAGAAATGAGACCAATAAGACAGTTTTCTATGATTATTACCCCTTAGTATAATAGCACAAAAGTTCCTTTTTTACACGTGTCCGTTGGCAATTTTGTTATTTAAAACAGAAAACAGAGAAATGAAGATGTTATAACACTAGATATAGATGTAACACAAACAGTATTAATGGAAAAGTTGAATTATTCCCAGTCACTATGCCTAGGGAGACCTATGTCAAAGGTCAACCCGGCCTAATAGATTGTAAAAGTCACACCTCAAGGACTCTTTATGTGACTGGAGGTATATACATACTGGGCTTGTGGAGCTAGCCTCATATTTGTAGACTGTCTCTTTTGGATTGATCATGTGATCACTAGCAGGCTGACCGCCTTGACTTCCCAGGTCACTTTCTGGTGGCCATTTCAGGCTGGGCCGACCTTGGGAGCCCAGGTCAAGTTTGTTTTCATATGCCTCAATGGGGAATATTCTAGAACATTTGATCAACGGGCCAGCAGGCAAACTCCGATACCAGAAATCTCTCTGGAGAAGTCCATGTGACAGTGTTGTACTTATCACTTTACCAGTGTGTGTTACTGAATCATTGAAAATATGACTTAATGGCATGCGATTTGGATTAAAGAAAGAAGCGATTAATATGTCATACTATGCTAATATGCTGCATTTAAAACATAGGCAACTCAAGCTAATTATGTCAATATTGGATCTAGTTGTTTGTCAATTCTAGTGGCATGATCTATATATGCTACAAGTAAAGAGTAATGTACAGAAATAACAAAAAAGGAACCCTTTGAGAACACTAAGACAGTTCATAAATAAATTCACATGTATTTTATGGTGCTCATAGAAGCACTCTGGTGATCGAGTGAGATTGCAAAAAATGACCGCCCACGCTTACCGACATGGCACATGATGGATGGATGGATAGAAGCAGAAGAAAGAAGGAGAGACTAGAGGACATTTTTACCTTGTCTAGTGTGTCCTCCTGTCTCACCTTCTATCTGCTACTTTTATTAGCGCAAACACAATACATGTGAATTGATTTATGAACCTGGACCTCAGCTGATGTTCAACTGGCACAGATCACAATGTGTGTTGGTTGGTTGGTTGTGACTATTCCAGAAGACTGAGTTTACACTCTAAATTCTGATGCATTGATGTTCAGGTTGTCTGTGCCATGAAAAGGGTTTGCATCTTCAGGGTAAGGTTGGTGTAAAGATTTTCTTCCAAACTGGTACTAAAGTACAGTGACTGTGCTGTAAAGCTCTCCTTCCACTCTCCAGTGAGGTGGGTATGTCTCCAGTGAGGTAGGTATGTCTCCAGTGAGGTGGGTATGTCTCCAGTGAGGTAGGTATGTCTCCAGTGAGGTGGGTATGTCTCCAGTGAGGTGGGTATGGTTTAGCTTCCTTTCTCGTCACCTTTCCTTCCTATACAATTGTGAAAATTGTCTGGTACCAATGTTTATTAGGCTAAGTCAGCCCCAGAGCCATATTTGATGGAAAATATAATCCTACTTCGGTTAGAGGTTGAGCATGGACCAGTCATACAAGCAAGTGCACTAACCCCTATGCCACTATAGATTCTAATGTACAAACATTAGACGTTGTAAGTTCAGTTTTACTAGCATGCAATCAATGTGGGTTAAATTTTACTAGCATGCAATCAATGTGGGTTAAGTTTTACTAGCATGCAATCAATGTGGGTTAAGTTTTACTAGCATGCAATCAATGTGGGTTAAGTTTTACTAGCATGCAATCAATGTGGGTTAAGTTTTACTAGCACACAATCAATGTAGCAGAAACGCAAATATATCAGCACAGGTGAATATAACAAGTTGACCACGGGTGAATCTGATCTCTTCAACAACTCTTGGAGCTTGGATTTCAATAATTGTTTATCTTATAGAATATACTTCACCTGTTCTCCTTCGCCACTTTCCTAAAGAAGCAATATAACCTCACCTGTCCTTGATTCTATAATTCTACAAAATAGCAGGTGAAGACAACACCTGAGTCAGCAATACTTCTTTCCTCGTCAATATTGCATTTCCTACAGGTGATAATTATGACAAGTCTCTCCATGCTTCCTCTATAAGTGGATAATTGCTGACATCCTTCAGCATTGCATTACTTGGTAACTCCTTTAGCTCAAAACAGTTATTATTTCAACTCCCCAACTCATTATGTTACTATTTGGCAGTGGTTTCCAAATTGTGCAGGCTACTAGATCCATTCTGTCTAGACTACATTGACAGCAGTTGCGATGGTGTAGCGGTTAGTAAGTTACACTGACAATGGTATGAGTGTGGTCGGATGAGGATTCAATGCCTGCACTCATCGTCTGTTAGTAAGTTACACTGACAATGGTATAAGTGTGGTCGGATGAGGATTCAATGCCTGCACTCATCATCTGTTAGTAAGTTACACTGACAATGGTATGAGTGGTCGGATGAGGATTCAATGCCTGCACTCATCATCTGTTACGGGAGGGAAAGACTGGCCACCTATCCCTGCATGTAGCGGTTAGTAAGTTACACTGACAATGTATGAGTGGTCGGATGAGGATTCAATGCCTGCGCTCATCATCTGTTAGTAAGTTACACTGACAATGGTATGAGTGGTCGGATGAGGATTCAATGCCTGCACTCATCATCTGTTACGGGAGGGAAAGACTGGCCACCTATCCCTGCATGTCCTCAGGCCTACAAGATGAGATGGTCCTTACTCTTTACATGCCCACAGCAGGAGCCTGCAACACTTCTTCCTTATTTTTTATTTTAAATCACCATCATCATATACTTTCATTTTCAGACTACACACACTATTGTCATCATCGTCACATACTACCATTTTCAAATTGCACACACTATCTACATCATCGTCACATACTACCATTTTCAGACTACACACACTATCGACATCATCGTCACATACTACCATTTTCAGACTACACACACTATCTACATCATCGTCACATACTACCATTTTCAGACTACACACACTATCGACATCATCGTCACATACTACCATTTTCAGACTACACACACTATCGACATCATTGTCACATACTACCATTTTCAGACTACACACACTATCTACATCATCGTCACATACTACCATTTTCAGACTACACACACTATCTACATCATCGTCACATACTACCATTTTCAGACTACACACACTATCGACATCATCGTCACATACTACCATTTTCAGACTACACACACTATCTAAGTAAGAGTGAGTGACTCAGCTGGCTATGGAAGTTATTTGGCTGTGTATCATTAGTGAATAAACTGTATGTCAGCTGTGACCATGAGTTGCTTCGAATACATTATTAGCATCTGTCAGAAGGCTGTGTGAGCGAGCCACGCTGAGTTAAACACTTACCATCTACAGTTGTACACCTGCTAGAATCCCTACTATATACATACACATCAGTCAGTCCATGGCATCTGATCTTGATTTCATTCAGTCTTCGTTTCTTTAATCCCACTTTTTGTAATACTTCATTATTTGTTTTCTAACGCTACCAGTTATATTTCTTCTATTTGCTAATATAAACATATTTCAAGAGATTCAATTTTTGCCCTCAAATTGTCATGTGGGATAGAACCTGGTACAATGAAGCTGATCCTCTTTCCTGTAATGCCTTTATGTAATACTACATCCACAACTATCTTTGTCATCACGTTTATTACCATCCCCATTTTATATGTGCATACTCAAAGGGGTGCGCCAGTCTTCTTCTTTTGCCCTCTATCCCCCAACAGAGCACAAGCCTTCAACCAACTCACTCCAAGCTCCCTTATTGTTAGCTACCCAATGCAGCTCTGTCCATGTCCTTCCCATATTGTTCACTTCTGTTTCTACTTCTCTTCTCCATTGAATTTAAGGTTTTCCTCAATTTCGTTTAACCTGTGGATTCCAAACTAAGACTTTTCTAGTTATACTATTCTCAAGTTTTCTCAATGTATGGACTATTCAGCACCAGTGTCTGTCCTTCACCTCTTGCTTCAATGGTATTTGTCTAGTTCTCTCCGTGAGCATGTATATTATTAGGTAAAGCAATTATAACAATTATAACATTTATTGATTGGAGTAGACAGAACAACATAGGTCAGAATACAAAGAGCATGCATATTTCCTGTGGCAACATATGGGTGCAACACTTAGATATTTAACAAATCAGCCTAAACACACATATGCGCATTTGAATGTAAGTGATAGAGAAGAGTTACAATTCATTGGACAGAAAGCAGAACAAACAGGTCTATTAAACAAGAATTCATTATTGAAGAAGATTTGTTATTCAGGGAAACAACATTTGAAAGAAAAAACATGAAATATTTTGGGCATGAATGTCTGGAAAAAAATTATTATGGAGGGAAGTGTACCGGGGAGGCAGAGAAGAGAAAGACCACAAGACCAGATGTGACGATAATTGATACATGACAGCCACAGAGGCAGGCCAGCTGGCTTATGATAGAGAGCAATTTTGAAAGCCTGTTATATGGAAATTGTTCTGCACTGTATAAATGAATATTATTACGAGCAGTGATAGTATAGTGGTTAGCATGCTTGCTTTACACAGCAGTCTGGGTTCAGCCCCATACAGTGGCAGAATTGCTTTGTTCACAACCATTACAGCTATAGCATCAACATAGCCTCATAACATTGGTATCTCAGAACTTTCTGGAAATTGTCTGGGTAGGAAATACAAGGAAGGGAACTGGCCATCCACCTCAATGTGCTGTAGCCTAGAATATGTGATGGCTTAACACTTCTTACCCCCCCCCCCCCCCCCCCCCCCCCCATAGCAATATCTGCCACTAGGCCGAAGTAGTAGTACATTATTAGTTTTATTGTTCCCTATCTCATCATCCTTAACCAATGGCTTGCCCTGTGCCTAACTTTTCATCATTAGTCTTTCAAAATTTCTCTATATCATAAGCCAGATTTTATCTTCCCCAATACACCTCCCTCCATAATTATCATTCCCAGACATATATGCCCAAATAGTTAATTTTCTTTACATTTCTTGTGTTTGACATTCTCATTTTTCAATACTACATAAATGTTCATCTTTCTCATGTCATAACTGTTTTATTTACAGTTTTGTTTACTTGTCTGATGAAAGTGTAATCTATGAAAACTTTAAACTGTGTCTTTGCTTATTATTAATATCCTAGGGTCTATAGCTTTTGATTACTTCTTAAGTGAGATGAAAGATGCAGATATTGCAGCCATATAAAAAACATATGAGACCACAGCAGAGGTAATGTAGCCAGCTCCCTACTCATCTTCTATTCTTCTCAGACAATTACCAGAACATTGTGACAATTATCCAGTATGTATCTGCAAGGCTAAGCTGGTCCCAGGGCGGCATTGGTAAGATCATCCTGTCACTACTGGGGATTGAACTTAGAACTGTAGGTCGGTCAGCAAGTACAGTAATTACTGTGCTACCATCTTGGCTTCCAAGGACCAGCTAAATATGTGCCATATGTTTCTATCTGCAAGTTACTTGAAGTGAAGAGTTAAAACCCAGTCTGCTGACAGCATTCATATTTTTCTATTGTCTAGTGAGAGGTGTGAGACAGGGATGTGTAATGTCTCCAGATCTTTTCTCCCTGTACAGTGAAAATATTTTCAGACATGAAGATACAATTGGAATCATCATCGCAGGACGAAACATCAATCAAATCAAATCAAATCAACTTTATTTTATGATTAGATTAGATATGCAGATGATACAGTAATGATTGCAGACAATGAGCAGGATCTGCAACAATTAGTAGATGCGGTTGTTGCACACAGTGAAGAATAGGGTTAGAACTGAATATTTAGAAGGCGCAGATTATGGACTAGGAAGAAAGAAATACCACAATGTAATATACAAATAAATGGGAATATTATTCAATAAGTGAATCGGTACAATTATCTCAGAACAGTCATAACATCTGATGGGAGATGCCTTGAAGAGATTAGAACAAGAATCGCTATGGCCAAAGTAGCCTTTAGCAAGATGAAAAACATACTGACCAATAAAAAGATGTCAATTGAAGCAAGAAAAAGAGTGTTGAGGTGCTACATAGAGCCTGTACTTTTGTGTGGATGTGAAGCTCGGACAATGAGCAGTCAGCTGAAAAACATCCGATGGCTGAGGAAATGTGATTTCTGTGGAGAATGCAAAGAATATCATGGACAGACAGAAAAACCAATGACCAAGTGCTACAAGAAACAAATGAAAATCGTAAACTGATTAGAGAAATTAGACGTAGACAGTTACAATTTTTTGGGCATGTTATGAGAAGAAATGAATTGGAGAAATTGGTGACAACTGGCAAGATCGAAGGGAAAAGACCAAGGGGAAGAACAAGAGTAAATACCTCAATGGCTTGGCCACTTGGCATGGCCGAGACAGGGACACTGAGCTGATCCACGACTCTGGTGATCGAGTGAAATGGTGAGCCATGACCGAACACGCTTTCCGGCATGGCACATGATGGATGGATAGAGTGAGTCATCTAATATCCTTTTTATGCCTGCCCCATATGTGCTAATCAATATGCATTCACCCATTAATCTGCTACAGTGATGGACTAAGGAATTTCCCCAAGTATTTATCAATAGCTTATGTAAGAATAATGTGCAGTAGAGGTGGAACACATAAATTAGGTTTATGTGGGGAAATGTTTAACAAGAGAAGCAAAAGAAGACAGAGAAAGATATATGTGGAAATCACTAATTGGCTGGGCAGCGAATACTTGTACAAACCACAAGAACTGCAGATTCATGATCAACATGTATGCTCCTGACCTGGCACCTGAAGATGAGGAGGCGGTGCAAGAAGAGGAGGAGGTGGAAGGGGGAGAAGAGAAAAGAGGAATGGAAGAAGGAAACAGAAGAAGTTGAATGGAGTAATATGGGGGGGGGGAGAGAGAGAGAGAGAGAGAGAGAGAGAGAGAGAGAGAGAGGGGAGGAGGAGGAGAAGAAGAAGAAGAAGAAGAAGAAGAAGAAGAAGAAGAAGAAGAAGAAGAAGAAGAAGAAGAAGACAATTAGAGAAGGGGGAACACAATAAATGAAGGAAGAAGTAGAGTGGAATAGTATGGAGGACGTGAAGAAATAAAGGAAGAAGAATGGGGAGGAGGGGGAGATGGAGAGGAGACAACAACGAATCTCTCCTATCCCAAATTAATCAAGAGACTATACTTCCTACTTTGCCAGACACAAACAAGACGTCAACCTGTGCCATCCCTTTAGAACTTTAGACAGATAAATCAATAGCTTCCTTCTAGTTATAACCTGCTGGGGGACCGAGAATCCTACAACGGGGTTTCGATATCTTTTTGTTCGGCACGCCCCCGTGTAGCTTGCGCGTGTTCGCGTGCCCATCATTCCACAGACAGGGGCCAAACATCGCGAATCGTGATGTCATTCAAATGTCAAAGTGTATGTCGAGGTTCAAGAGGTTTATTAATAATGTATCTCTTACTGAAGCTGCTGCTGCTGCTGCTGCTGCGACTGCTGCTGCGGGTATGCGGGTACTACAGCTGCAGCGGTTACTATTGCTGCAGCAGTTACTAATGCTGCAGCAGTTACTGCTGCTGCTGTTACTACAACATCTATTACTACTACTACACCAACTATTTTTACTAATGACCCCCTGCTGTTGCTACACTTCCTCCTTCTGCTACTTCTACTACTACAACTACCACTGCCGTTGCTGCTGCTGCTGCTACTACTAATCCCCTCCATTACTACTACCTGTACAGCTACTACTATTATTAAGATTAATACTGTTGCTACTTCCCCTCCTATTACTAGCATAGCTACTACTATTACTATTTTGCTACTTCCCCTCCTATTTACTAGTATAGTATTAATTAATTAATGTTTTGCATATCCTTTACAGGACATCGCTGTCAACACCAGCATTTTACCGCTGTTGATTTCTTGGCAATATTACGCTCAGTAGTTTGCCACTGCTTTCTGAGCGGCCGACTCACTTATCCCGCAAGTCACCAACGCGGCGAGAACCGTTACCAATTGTCGCGCGCTGAGTTAACCTACGTGGATAAACGGGATTACGGAGAAAGTCGTTTAACACCTAGGCCAGGGAGACCGGCCTTCCTAGTAAACTAGTATAACTACTACTATTACTAATGTTGCTACTTACCCTCCTAGTATAGCTACTACTATTACTACTGTTGCTACTTCCTCTCCTATTACTAGTATATAGCTACTGCTATTCTTACTATTACTACTGTTACCACTTCCCCTCCTGCTGCCACTACTACTATTATTATAACTACTACTAGTATTCCTTGTACTACTGTTGTTACTCGCCATCCTGATGCCACTACTACTATTATTACTATTACTACTGTTGCTACTCCCCCTCATGTTGCCACTACTACTACTAGTGTCACTACTACTATTATTACTATTACTACTATCACTAGTATCCATCCATCATGTGTCATGCCGGTAAGCGTTGGCGGTCATGATTCGCCATTTCACTCGATCACCAAATTCATGGATCAGCTCATTGTTCTTGTCTCTCGACCATACTACGTGGCCAAGCCATTCAGGTATTTACTTTTCTATCTTCCCCTTTTTCTCTTCCCCTCGATCTTGCCAGCTGTCACCAAGTTCTCCAATTTATTTCTTCTCATAACACTCCCCCAGAAAAAAATTTACTGTCTACGTCTAATTTCTCTAATCAGTTTACGATTGTCATTTGTTTCTTGTAGGACTTGGTCATTAGTTTGTCTGTCTGTCCATGGTATTCTTTGCATTTTCCCCAGAAACCACATTTCTACAGCCATCAGATGTTTTTCAGCTTATCTGCTCATTGTTCACGATTCACATCCATACAAAAGTACATGTCCTATGTAGCACCTCAACACTCTTTTTCTCGTTGCAGTTGACACCATTTTATTGGTCAGTATGTTTTCCATTTTGCAAAAAGCCACCTTCGCCATGGCAATTCTTGTTCTAATCTCTTCAAGATCTCTCCCATCAGATATTACGACTGTTTCGAGATAATTGTATCGATTCATTTGATCACTGGTATAGCTACTACTATTATTAATATTACTACTCCTGCTGATGCTACCACTACTGCTACCACCACCACTACAATAACAACTAGTACTTCTACTATTACAACTACACAATGTAATTTGCAACTTCTTTTGTTGATATGTATGGTGTCTCCTCAAACGGAAAAATAAGAATGATCTTTCAAAGGCCGAGAACCAGTATTTAAAAGCCAGCATTTCCGAGTGTTCATGTTGGGATCACACAGAGTTGGATATCAGTTGGAGGAAAATGACTGCTTCGGGATGTATTTTTTCTCCTCTTTCTTTGAACGAAGTAATTTCGTAAAAGTGTCCAGCGTTGATGGCCAGTCTCCCGTCACAAATTCTTGAACATATTGGCTCCACTTTCTGGCCTTTGATAGTCTGATGTGACTGGTTGGTTGGCGAGTCCTCTGAAAGTGAGCTTTAATTCTTAAGTCCTAAGCACTGGCGCTCAAGTCGTCTGAGCTCTATCAAGAGCTAGCGCCCATAGGGGTAAGGCTGGTGAAGAGAATTTTTTTCCGACTCGGTACCTAAGTACCATTTCCATAGGGGCTGTGTTGCACTGCTCTCTTTCTCCTCTCATGGCTAGGAAATCAGCCGGATGTGCAAGACCAGTAATAGATCTTTCTGTCAACGAAGGATCATCATCATCATCATTCAGTGCCTTGCCGGCTGGCATGGGTGATCACGCTTCTCCACAAATTGCGATCTCCGACGGCATGGATCAATTCATGTGCTGACTTCTTTCCGTGCCATGAAACAAGACTGTCAAGAATTTTCTCACGCTGTAATCCTCTCTCTCTCTCTCTCTTCACAAAACTTTCCGGTTGTCACAACATTGTTCCAGTTTTTGTCTTTACATAATGTGGCCTAAAAACGATGACTCCTCCTTTCTAATGTTTGTGAAAGGTTGTCTTTGCGACTTAGCTTCCCTCAAAATGTCCAGATTGGTCATTTAGCTTTCCAGTAAATTTTCAGCATTCTTCTATAAGAAACGTAGAAGTAAATAAGGATGTAACCTGGTCGCAATTCAGCACAGGATACACGAAATTACTGTCATTAGGTCTAGGTTGGTGGTGTTTTCTTCACTGGTTTCAAGCCTGTTATTGTCTATATATTCCAACACAACACCCAGGGGAAAGATTTGGTAGTTTGACTGTTGCGAAACAGAACAGTAATATTCTTTGTAAAGACCACACAGTGGGTAAACACAGACACTGCACGCAGCTGTCACTGCTAACTCAATACTAAATTAGCTCGAATACCAAGTTCATTCGCCCCGAAACAAACACAGCAGTATTGCGTTTCACGGATCTGTCAAAGAGACCATTGTAATACCGATTATCTTGCCCTATGCAGAAATAAACTGATCACGCCCAATGTTTCTACAGCCACAATTGAGGAGGGGGGTGTAAAGAGAGAGAGAGAGAGAGAGAGAGAGAGAGAGAGAGAGAGAGAGAGAGAGAGAGAGAGAGAGAGAGAGAGAGAGAAATGGACAGTGAGAGAGAGAAATGGATAGTGAGAAGACGCTGAACTGAAGATGTTTGAAGCGCGCTAAGATATTCAACATTTAAAAGAACTAAACCTAGTGATTAGGCGATACAATAATTAGGCAATTAGGCAATAACTAAAGTTTGTTTTTGAGCAGATAGTGTTCAATTACTTAAGAATCAGCACAGCAGTTACAGTAACACCCAATTCCCCTTTTTAAAAAAACACACACACATACATACACACACACACACACACACCTGCGTGAGCGCCAGCACACACACACAAACACTCACACACTATATTTCATCTCCTAATGGTAGAGACAACTTTTAATAAAAACCTTGGCTCCAATGTTCAACTATAGGCACTGTTTAAGAGATATTAGACGCAGGCTGACCATAGCAACTCAAAGATGAAACAGTAAGGGGAACCTATGGCACAACACAGCACACAAGCTGAAATAACATTTTTGAGGACATGCATCTTTACAGTGGCAACATATGGAAGAGAGCCATGAGCGATTCCACAATCACTAAAGAAAGAAAATTGGGGCTTCTGGGCTCACATACTACAGACAAGATCTAAGAATATCGTGGACCAAGAAGAAGAAAGATACTGAGCTTCTACCAGATTAGAGCATTGAAGAAAACTGGCTGATAAACAACAAAATATTTTGGCTATATTAAACGTCGCAGTGACTGGAAAAGCACAACAGACATGGTACTTGGCAGAAGTGGCTGAGGTCGACCAGCCCGAAGATGGACACTGTCAGGTAGGACTTCAGAATTAGATACAGAATTTATAAGTGAGAAATAACCCGAAGGGTTAATCTCAAAGAAACACACCGCAAAAGTCGCCAAGTGATGTCACGATGTGAAAAACGTCATGAGGTGATACATTAGCAACCAACTAGTTAGGCTTGCAGCTGACAACAAGGAAGGCGGTATAAAATTCTCAGAGGCGAATTAGTAACGTAAATCATTTAGAATATGGAAATGGTGAAAGGGAACCATCACTGATCAAAGATATAATGATCAAGGCACACTCCAAACTTAGGACGGACGATTGGCCATGAGTATTTAAGTCAAAAGTCGAAGGAATGGCTCAAGGTTAGCAAGTGTCAACAGACAGGAGTTTGTAAGTAGTTAATATTATGATAAGCGGCAAGGATGCAATCTAAATAACGCTAGGCGGGAAGCATTATCTTAGCAATCGATTAATTTAATATAAAAATGTTCAGCATTGTGCGTTTGCCTATTCACCCATCGCCGACCCTCCTATCAACATGGGAGCGGCGATGTTGATTGTTTCATGACGTCACAAGATATTATATATAAATAAATATTGCATTGCAAGAAATGTCGGCCTGCCTCAAGTTGTTTGATATTTATTGAAGTTGCTCCGGTCATTCTGCTGGACTGTTTTGTTGGACAGCGAGCTAATAAAATATATTAATATGCAATTTACTTCGCTGGCAGACACGGGACATTGCAGATACTTTTGGTATTAGAGTGCACGAGGCAGGAGGAATGGCAAGAGATCGAGAGTCTTGATGAGAGTGACGTTCCGCTAAAGATCGGCTACATGATGATAAATGGTCGAGAACGGGCAACGAACACGGGTGCGTCACACCTCGCCCAACGTAAAACCAAGTATCCACCAAAATAAGTGAACTTCTGTACATCCGAGCAGAGAAGGTGAGAGCACTTGTCCTGACAGAACGAAATTCATATGACGCAAGCGAAAGGAAGTCTTAAGGGAGCCACAACATTATCTTCCCAAGCACAAGTTAACAAGCAGGTCCGCAAACTGCAGGTCAGGAACGTCACATCAGTCTTCACAAGACACTGAATGACACGACATGCATTCATGCTCTCTCTCTCTCTCTCTCTCTCTCTCTCTCTCTCTCTCTCTCTCTCTCTCGCTATCTCTCTGACGCGCGCGCACACACACACACACACGATTCAAAGGCAGGGGACAATGCAAACGGAAGGAACCAGAAGGCAGACGGTAACCCGATAAAATAACAACCAGGAAAGATATAACACAAAAAAGGACCAAAATGAAAACGTCATGAAATGAAAGACACTGTACACACAGCTTACTAACAACTAAATGTCAAACAGGTTGAACGAACGAGAAACTTTGCGGAAACAAACGGAAGGAACCAGAAGGCAGATGGTAATCCGGTAAAATAACAACCAGGAAAGATATAACACGAAAAAAAGACCAAAATGAAAACACATCAAATGAAAGACATTGCACAGATAGCTTACTAACAACTAAGTGTCAAACAGGTTGAACGAACGAGAAACTTTGTATTTCCCACCTCCCCCTTTAAAAGAATGTTTTTTCCCCCTTTAAAGATTTTGTTATTATTTTATTAAGGCGAGCTAATGAATCACTTTCTTTTTGCTTCCCTTAAATTAAAATCAGCAATATAAAATTCAACCTTTTTTACAAACCGCTGACCTGAGTGCCGTTTTCTTTGGCTATTATATTCGTGTTAACGACTGGGTGTGAGCGAAGACGAAGAAGACACTCAACCTTTTCCTTGCCATAACTGAGACACATAGTGTCTATTACCATGTCAAGTAGTGGACTTCTTTTTTGCTTAAGAATGCCGAGCAATGTTGATATTTATGTCCGGGTCCACACATTTTTCGCGGGGATGCGAAGCGTTATATATGTGTCTGTTATATATGTATGTTTCACATTGTGTTGGTGATGCATTCTTGCTATTTCTGCTTCTGTATTTACAACCTTTCATTAGGTGGTACGCAATGACCAGTATTGTACTTTATGTGTGTAGGGATATTTAATTGAAATTCAAAATTCCCCCCATACACACTTTTAATGAAAGAACATAGTTTGCACGACAATTTCTTTAAAACAGTGCTATATTATCAGGGGGCGGGGTGGGGTAGTTTCCCCATATGCTGTCGTGTGTCATGCCGATAAGCATGGGTGGTCATGGTTCGCCATTTCACAGCACGATCACCAAATCAGGAAGGTGTTTTTGTGTGTGGGTGTCTTTATGTGTGTATGTGTGGGGGTGTATGTGTCTGTGTAAACAGATGCCTGACAGACAAACAACGCAACTCCAGTTATGTTGGTGTGAGTACAATGTAAACGACTTGTCTGTTTAGGTCCCGAAGGTGTATACACATATAACAACAGACACTGTAACAACATTCGTGTATTATCATTTGCTAAAATATCCCTCACTGAAACCAGACGACAGCACTTGCCGGTAATGACATAAGCGCCACCATAACCTTTCCCTGCCCCGCTATTAAGAAGAGGGTCGAAACATTCATCCACCTAAAAGGTCATATGAGACGAGCATATTGCAGTATGTAACAAAGTCCCTCGGTTAAGACGACTCTGGATTCTATTAGCTGAGAATTAAGAACCGCGCGCATATATCGCTAGAACAGCGAAGCAATAGTTACCTTGTGTTAGGCTGTATTCAAATATTGTGCCCACATTTATGAGAAGACAAAAGAAGAGAGAGGAAACAGCGTAAAACGATTATTGACACGGAAGGGAGTCAACACACGAATTGATCCACGACGTCGAAGATATAATTTGTGGAGAAGCCACGCCAGCCGGCAAAGCACTGGATAATGTTGATCACAAAGACATTAACTGAATCCGTGCCAAGCAGAAAAAGGGTTTTGACTAAACATGGTACACAATCAAATGAACTGGAACTATTAGTGTTGGAACTCTTCGCTGGCTGCTGAGGATGGGGACGGAGCGCTTATGGGAATGCCCCGAATGCTGTGATGTCGGTTCCTAAATCAATCAATCAATGAACAAGAATTACAATGTAAATTTTCGTTCACTGCGCATTAAAATTGCGGAAGATTACGCGAAACAAAACGCATAACACGATGACTCATGTATGGCGATATATCGTACATCTGTCCAATGGGAGGTTACATGTGGCGATATATTATCCTTCGGCACTGAATCAAATATTATAAAACGTCCAAGAAGAAAATGGATTGACGACATCAGAGACATTGTACAACCACACGGAATGACACTATCCAGTGTCGCCCACCGGGCGCTGGAACGCAAATTATTCCTCCCCACGACGCTTGACGGCAGATGTGGATGATGATGATGATGATGATGATGATGATGATGATGATGATGATGATGATGATGATGATGATGATTACTGAATCAAAGACATCATCCTGTGACAGGTACTTTTTTCTCGCTGAACGTCGTTTCCATCACGGCCGGAAGGAAAGACTCGTCAACCAGTATCTCTGCTTCGTGCATTGCCAAGCCCGGGGTAGCATTAATATCCGGTGTCCACCTTATTATAGACATGGGAGTGATCATTGGAACTGGCGAGGGATCTCGTGTCGCGGGCTGTGAGGAGGGCCACTTTCTGCAAATTACTTGCTACTTGATGAATGTTTCCCGATATTCCTTCGAGTTAACAGGCTTAATTTCACATCCAGGCTGTCCTGCTGGGATATCAGGCAGGGATACTTTAAAAGGGAGTAGAGGAGGGGAGGGAATCTCTCTCTCTCTCTCTCTCTCTCTCTCTCTCTCTCTCTCTCTCTCTCTCTCTCTCTCTCTCTCTCTCTCTCTCTCTCTCTCTCTCTCTCTCTCAATGTTCAGATAAAGATCCCAGAACTTTCCTGGGACTGTGAAACTCATACAAACGATCAGAGAAGAAATAAAACAAGTAAAGGACTCCAAGCTGGCACTTGGGAGTTTGAGGCGGACGCCCTACACTGAAACCACTCGTGCCCTGACATTCTGGACAACCAATGAACTCAATTTTACCACAACTCTCCCGCCTGCAAAGCCGAACGCATCCGCGGCGCACTTATTTATAGGTCTAGACGTGACTATTTTGTTTGACTCTTGAAATCCCTCCTTCCCGCATTAAATCTTGAAATCCCTCCTTCCCGCATTAACTTATTTCCGCTAACATCCCAGCTTGTAAATAATCTAAAAAATCAAGCGGGACGCGGAAGCACTGGTGCGCATGGTTAGCAACAGTAGATGCTAGGAACTAAGTAAAGGATTTCCTTCAGCATGTGCCATGCCTATAAGCGTGGGCAGTCATGTTTCGCCATCTCATTCGATCACCAAAGTCGTGGATCAGCTCAGTTTTCTTGTCTCGACCACATCACATGGCCAACCCATCCAGGTATTTACTTCTCTGCCTTCCTCTTGTTTTCCCCTAGATTTTGCCAGTTGTCACCAAGTTCTCCAATTTATTTCTTCTCATAAAGTGACCAAAATTTTTTGACTGTCTACGTCTAATCAGTTTACGGTTTTCAATTGTTTCTTGTAGGACTTGGTCAGTCCATGGTATTTTTGTTTTTCATTTTCCTCAGAAACCACATTTCTAGTCATCAGATATTTTCCAGCTTGTTTGTTCATAGTCCATGCCTCACATCCATACAAAAGTACACATTCCATGTAGCACCTCAACACTCTTTTTCTCACTGCAAATGACATCTTTTTATTGGTCAGTATGTTTTCCATCTTGCAAAAGGCTACCTTCGCCATGGCGATTCTTATTATAATCTCTTCAAGGCATCTCCCATCAGATGTTATGACGGGTCCGAGATAATTGTACCGATTCACTTGTTTAAGAATATTTTAATTGACTTGTATATATAGTGTACATAAAGAGCTCAAATTGACACATAGGCAGTGTTCCTGGCCGGCCAGGATGGAACAGTTATCAACAGTTCATGCCGTAGACGAGTGGACAGCTCAGGATTGTACAACATTATCGTCATCATCATCATCATCATCATCATCATCCAGGAGAGGGCATTATTAGATGCTGTGAACATTTTAACTTGCACTGTTAACTTGCACTGTTGACACATTATGCACAGAAAGCAAACATGTCCAAGTGCGTTTCTAGACGCGGGCAGCAGATTGACTAGTGGCGTGACGCCATCATCATACAAGCTCCAGTCAACATCTGATTAGCACATGTAACTACAGCTGACCTCGACTCTTGTAACTAGGAGATTTAGTTTGAAACAAGGCTGCAACAGGAGACTGGATTCAGTGCTACGACAGACGGTTGGAAGAAATACTATCACAGATGACATGAAACAATATTTACAATTTCCGCGTTGACGGAATTTTGCGGCCAATTCTTCCATGGCTTACTGGCAGACTATGCTCAAACATAAGGCGGAGGTGGGGGGAGAGAGAGGGAGATGAGAGAGAGAGAGAAAGAGAGAGAGAGGGAGATGAGAGAGAGATGAGAGAGAGAGAAAGAGAGATGGAGAAAGAGAGAGAGAGAGAAAGAGAGAAAGAGAGAGAGAGAGAGAGAGAGAGAGAGAGAGATAGGGTCATCTCCTCACCTTGAATTATATAATGCCATACCAGTGACTATAAGCTACTTGAATCTACCAGTGACTCCTTGCGACTGATTCGTCGAGTTTGTTTTTCCTAAGGGATCATATTCACTGCATGCGGATAATGCACTCAAGTGTTTCAGTGTCTACCGTAATGAGATTAGCAGCACAGTGCACGTATTCCGTAGCACCGGCGGAGTTCATGCACTCTGCTGAAACTCTTTGTGTGACCTAGGGGGAATACTGGAGCATTTATGGAGATATCCATGTACAATTAAATTAGTCCTTAACCAAAACCAAACCACGAATAGACGTGAATGCATTTCTCATGTTTCTACACAACAAGAAACTTATAGGCTGGTTCATATCTGATTATGAGGACAGCAACTGGCTTGCAAACTATAACAAATCTTTACTAGTTAATGCAAGTGAAAGCTAACCTATCATATCGTGCCTGTTGCCAGTTTGGATCGGTGCCCAGCAGTCAAATACCACACATTGTTGCCGGGTGCCGTCATCCGTGTGTCCTCTTAGCCTAGACAACATGGGGGATGAAAATCAATGGCATTAATATAGCTGGATTGTATAGGCAAATATGGCCCCGACACATCGCGGCTGGGAGAAACGCGCAACCGACACACATCAGCTGGGCGACAGCGTGGAAATTGCCAACATAACTGTAACTGTGGGCTGTCTGTCTATGAGGATGGGGTGTTTTATGCGTTACAATTTATCCTAGCAACTCGCGTGTCCGTAATGGGTCATTTTCTGATTTCATGGCAGGGTTCCGTTGTGTCAGTGTGTCCGCGCGCGCGAGTGGTCTTATTTGCTTCTGGCAAGCAAATTTACTCTATGTAGACAGCAACGGGCTCATGCAAGCATATTTTATTATGTAACTGTTACGGACAGATGTTAAAGTAACTCTTACTATCTGGAATGAGCAGATCAGAGACGGGCGGGCCACAGTAATGTTTAAAGGCGTCGCTCGCTAGACGTTGGAAGTTGAAGACAAAACGAAGATAATCCTAGAATGAGAAGATCAAAGACGGTTCCTTGTTTAAAGGTGTCGATGTATTTGGGTTCTCAGGGTAGGAATGAAGATTATTTCAAGATCGCATTAATACAAGAACCGATTACTTGATATTGTTTTTCCCTCCATACTTTACAATTATGTACTTCTCGTCCTTCTGAAATTCGTCTTATAACTAAGTATACCAGCATATCACGTTTTATGTAGACGTCTAGACTTGTTCGTGTATGTTATTAAATTTAGCTTACACTTTTTACATATACTGAGTAGGGGCGGGGGGGGGGGGGGGGGAGAATTTATAGTCAGGAAATATGAAAGGCGGGGTGACGTTCTGAAAATATGGTGAAGGGGGGCACGGACCAAAAAAGGTTGAGAACCAGTTCTAGACCGATTTTTTTTTTAAAGGCAAAGAAAACCCTGGAATGGGAAGATCAAGGACGGGCGGGAAATTGTAGTCCTATGTTTAAAAGACAACACTGAAGAACTCTAGATTGTTAGGCTTCCACCGTGACACTCACAGCTGAGGTTCGCGTGATCTGACACGAATTTGTAGCAAGCTGTTTCATGCCTTGGCCATAAATGTTAGACATTTCCGTTCTAAACTTGTTGCATGTCCTTTGCAGGACAACCTCCAGCATGAGAATGGAAGTGGAAGTGGTAACAGCGGCATTCCGTTGGTTAGAGAAGACTACAGCAACACACATTGTATTCATTACTGATTCAAGAAGTATGCTTAGTAAGGTGAGAGAAAAGAATGTTTCGTGTGAAATGGCTATTGTCGCTTCAGAGGTCACAGATTGTGAGAATTGTATGGATATTTTGTCCTGGCCGTGCGGGGGAATAAACAGGCTGATAGGCTGGCAGGGAATGCACCTCTTGGTGGTAGATTGCCTACGGACAAGGGGGATGTGGTCATGCGTTTGTGGGACCAGGTGGAGAGGGGGACGGGGGAAACAGATTGGGAACCCGTATGTGGAAAGAATATGGTTGCGGGGGATCGGTAGAGGTTCTGGAATAATCTCAAAACTGAGAGGAAAGACCGGGAGAACTTTAAATCAGATAGCGGTGAGAACAATTAGTAGTATGACTCTTCGCTGGCTGTTGAACTTGGGGACGGAGCACATATGGGAATGTCCTGAGTGCAGTGATGTCGGTTCCTAACTCAACTCAACCCTTGCAGGACATTGCGATCAACCCCAGGTTGATTTTCTAGGATATTTTACTCTACATTGGTATTGCTTTCTGAACGAGAAGTAACGTTAAATTCCAACTCTTTAACTTTCGGTTAAGCTGACCTCTTATAAGCATCTATTTTTTTATATCCTATTTACAGGACATCGCTGTCAACACCAGCATTTTACTGCTGTTTTTGATGTCTTGGCAAGTTTTACGTTCAGTAGTTTGCCACTGCTTTCTGAACGACCGGCTCCCATACCAACACGTTAAAACCCCAGAGCGACACGGCCTGCTGCCACATGGGTCGCCGCTGTGTTTCGAACGCGTGGTAAGCGGCTCACAAATCGCGTTCGCAAGCCTTTAGGCCACGGAGACCGGCATAAACATCTAAACCATGTTGATAACATCTGGGCATAAGTAAAAATTCCGCCACCGCTCCTTATTTAAGATGTAACTTAATGCACTGTCCTATGTGATTGTTACTTTGACTTTGTCCTAGTTATGGCTCCTTTTCCACGCAACTAAAAATCCGTGTAACATAAGAAAAATACCTGGCAATTGTCCCTTCCCCACACAGAACGGGAAAAATAAACAACGCAGATTGAGACGCCAAAATAACCTTTCGTTGAACGTATATCAACACTTTCTATTTCTTGTTTCGGTTGTACTCTCTCTCTCTCTCTCTCTCTCTCTCTCTCTCTCTCTCTCTCTCTCTCTCTCTCTCTCTCTCTCTCTCTCTCTCTCTCTCTCTCTGACTTCAGTTCATTCGTCACTTAATATCTTCCCACTTCTATCGTTACCTACCTCTTGCACACCCGCCTTCTACTGTTTCTTTCAGTGTGGTTTCTATACAAGTGGCAAGCCTTTTAACGGGTAAATAAAGTGGGACAATCGTCTTTTGAACACCGTACAATCAACCAGCGATCTACACTCCCCCACGCCTACGACAGAATATGAAAGAGGATTAAGATATACACCATCTATCCGACGACCAATACCAGAGAGTGGTAGCCGTCTGATTCTTTGTCTTTTCCTCTCCCAGCCCCACCCCCTCCATACCCACTTCCTTTGTTTGTTTGTTTTGTGCGTCTATACGGGAAAGGGTCACGAACAGGGATTGCATTGGCATCACATTCATCCAGAAAATGGCATGTTTGGCTATATTTATTGGTAAGCTTCCGATAAATGTCAAAGTGAGTCTGAGTGAAGAAACTGAAAAAAGGGGAGTATCCGTGGCGAAGTAGTCAAGCCGTCTACCTCGCGCTCGGAAGTTTGTGGGTTCTATTCCGGGCTACGTCATTCGGTTCACGGGTGCATTTTTCTTGGAGACCCCCGGGGGTCGTCGCTGGAGCTACGGAGTTCGTACTTAGTGCGACGCTTTCGGCAGGCCGCCCTGCGGAAAAGAGACCAAGCCATATGGGATAAAACCCGGTGCAATGAAGTCGATCCTCTCGACTTTTAAAAGAAGAAACTGAATCGCTGTACTGCAGTGTCATTCTCCTTTGACAAATACATACTTACATCTGAGATGATATGAAGTTGAGCATAACGAAGTCAAACGAGCTACAGGACAACACATACGTATTTCATCTTATTTCAATGTGGCTTTCGTTGTTAAACAACACCCCCCCCCCCCACACACACACACACACAGAAGGACAGGAAGGAAATCGCAAGGACACAGCAGTACTTGACCAAGAAACCTGTGTCTGATTGGGTTATCTAACGGAAGCGCAAAGATAGCCAGCCGAGTCATTCTAACACTGGCACTGTTGTGGCTAGCAAGTTGGTAGTGTCCTACCGCTGATATTTCAACATTTGAAAGTACACGGGCTGGTGTAAAACAATAACTTCATACACGCATATATCTGCTGTTGGAAAATGGGCATACATGGATGTGACCCGAGACTGCAGTTGCTGCTGCTTCTCCTTCTACTAATACTTCTTCTTCTTCTTAATTCTCGTTCAAACTCAGATCTTCCAACTTTATTGACTTGAATAAAAGCAGTGGTTTTACTTACCCCTCAAAGTCATGAGATGTCCTCATGTCTGATGCATGACTTGTCCGTTTTATTGAATTTTCATAGTTCGTCGAAATTTATGTACAGTATATATACAGTCGAAGTTCAAATTTAGTTATTTCCTTGTTTTTGTTGATGTTGTTGTTTGTGCGCGCGCATATATACAGTCGAAGTTCAAATTTAGTTATTTCCTTGTTGTTTTTGTTTTTGTTGATGTTGTTTGTGCGCGCGCATGCGTGCGTGCCTGTGTGCGTGCGTGTGTGCGCGTGCGGGTGCACGTTTTAAATAAAAAAGTATATTCATGTAGCAGAGTTATGCAGGAATATTACACAAAGTATAACCAGGGGAACAACGGAACCAAAAAGAAAATATGAAAATTGCTAGCCACAATGGAGGTCAATTAAGCAGAATGGATAAGAGCGCTCGTTCTTATATATCCGGTGTTTTGATGCCGTGCTAGCGGGTTCAACTCCTAAACTGGTCAGTTGGACTAAAATGTTGACTTCTCGTCCTTGACCTGGGGATGTAAATTGCAAGTACCTCTGAAGCCGGAGTGGATTCGCCTGATGGCGAGGGACGCTAGTAATAGGGGAAGCTAATTCATGCCCAAAAGTGCACTAGAAGTAATAGCAGGTGTGTGGAGTACGCTTGAGTTCAAAGTGCGCGAACAAACAACAAAACTAGCCACAATTACTGGCTTTACATTTTTTTTATTCGCATATCCTTTACAGGACATCGCTGTCAACAGCAGCATCGTTCAGCTGTCTGTTGATTTCTTGGCAAGATTACGCTCAGTAGTTTGCCATTGCTTTCTGAGCGGCCGGCTCAGTTATCCCGCAAGTCATCAGCGGGGGTAGAACCGCTCCCAGTTCTCGCCCGCTACGAGACCCTGCGTGATAAACGGGATTACGGAGAAAATATTGTAACCCCTCGGCCAGAGCGACCGGCGGCTTTACATTACCGGTACCAAATACTTTCCACAGCATTGATGAGGAATTCCTTTGGAAAATGTTGAGGCACTATAAGATTTCACGGACAATTATTAATTTAATTAGGGAAACATATAAAGGTAGAAATGCAAAGTTCTTCATGGTGGAAACACTACAAACGTTTGAAAAAATAAGGAATGCCTTTGTCACTTTTATTATTCTTACTAACCACAGACAACAATAACTACTACTAGAAATTGAACTTAACTATAGCGGTGTTGCCTGGTGATCTAGATTTCGATGATGGAACTGTTGTTCGCCTGTCCCACATACAGAATCAAAAGCAAGACAAACTAAATGCACTTCGTGTGAGGTCACAACAACATGGTCTAAAAATTTATTGGAAAAAGATTAAGATAATGAGGGGAAAAAAACAAGAAATGACAACCAAATCTACATGGTGAAACAGATGGAAACATACACCTAGTGAGACAGCAATGTAGACAAAGATGTAACAGATACAGATACTAAAACAAGAATACAAAAGAGACACGGGAGTTTGTGGAAATCAAAGAAAATTAAGATTAATATAAAACTTAGGATTTTAAACGCTAACTTTACATCAAAGCTACTGTATGGACCAGAAACACTGGGAAAGACTAAAACAATTACTAATAAACTACAAACATTTATTAATAGATCACTACGCAAAATAGAAGGAATAAAATGGCATTAACAGAATCAGCAACGTGGAACTGATGAAGAGGGCTATCCAGAGATCTTTGAATCACGTGGTGAGGAAAGGACGCTGATCCGCTAGTAAGACACATCCTGAGAAATCCTGATAATAGAATATTAACTAGAAAGTACCTACTTTCTACTAAAATCCACAGGACCAATGAAAGGGGGACCTAATATCACAGTAGAGAATTGGAGACAAATAATACTGGCAGGACACGGGGTGAGCTGAAAGCGATAGCAAATGAGGGCTTGTCGTTAAGTTGGTTGAGGAACTATGCTCAATTGGCGAATAAAAGGCAGATAAAGATCAGAACAAAGGGACGGTGTGGAAATAAAGTATGCCACAATAAAGACTGCACCTCCAAGTGCACGATAATCCTCAGAGTAGAATCCTCTCTCCCTCCCCCCCCCCACCCACCCCACCCTTCCCTCTCATGTATGTCGCTTAATGATTTACAGGGATTTAAGTTAATTAGTTGAATATCCTTCACAGGACGTTGCAGTCAACACCAGCATTTTTTGCTGTTCTGATCTCTTGGCAAGTTTACGTTCAGTAGTTTGCCAAAAGCAAGAGCATCTCCTTCATTGCAACGGGTTTAATCCCACATGGTTGAGTCTCTGCAGAGCGGCCTGCCGAAATTGTCGCAAAGGGCGCGAACGCCGTAGGTCCAGCGACAACTTCCAAAGGTCTGCGAAACAAACTGTAGTCGTGAGCAAAATTACAAGAGTCTGAAAGCGAACCCACGACCTTCGGAAACGCCAGGCAGGTGGCATGACCACTCCGTCATCGACACTCCCTCTTTTGTGTGTGTGTGTGTGTGTGTGTGTGTGTGAGTGAGAGAGAGAGAGAGAGAGAGAGAGAGAGAGAGAGAGAGAGAGAGAGAGAGAGAGAGAGAGAGAGAGAGAGAGAGAGAGAGAGAGAGAGAGAGAGATTTAACAATGGAGATGCCCTCTGAGAAATGCGATGTTTGGTGATTTACTCGTTATGCAAACATAACAGAGCGTACCAGGCCTACATGTTATAGCCTCCTGTACACCTAGGCTTTATGGTACAGTCTACTGCTCACATCCGCACAGCATGCCACTATACTGAATACCGTCGGCAACTGCAACACAAAGGTCAATATTCGTGTATCTCTAACATTTATAACCACACAAACAGTTGGGCACTCCTCCGAATAACGGTCCCAAATTATTTATTGTAAAAAGTATCCCTTACAGGGCCTCGTTGTGTGATATAATAAAACATATTAAACACTGCGAACTAAAATATAGACCTGAGAAAATCGAAATATGAATAGCACAAGATATGGATATACACTTCGACGCGAGTGAGAACGTTTATTGCATCCATCGACCGGTCTAGCAGTCCACCATACTCAACCGGAAGTGACTGAAGTTTATTGTTCACTAATGTATATAAGTCACCAGGTCTGACATCTACAGCTGCCAGTTGAACAATTGGTAGAACAGTCGCTTAACAGTCGACAGGGTCGACTTCATTGCACCGGGTTTTATCCCATATGGCTCGGTCTCTTTCCGCAGAGCGGAAAGCGTCGCACAAAGCACGAACTCCGTAGCTCTAGCGACGACCCACAGGAGTCTCCGAAAAATTTAGAATTTAGGTAGAACATTATTGCTGATCTGCGTCAGAGATGATGGTCTGCCTGCCAGATTAATATTTCTATATATCAAGTGTATCCGAGGGAAAAACTCTTGTATCGGTATATCCGCGGGAAACAACTGTACATATCGCCCCTAAACGAGCATAATCACCTAATGAGGCCCTGTGAAGGATACTTTTTACAATAAACAATTTGGGACCGTTATCGGAGGAGTGCCAAAAGTTGCTATATAATACGGTGCCAAATATATGATGTGCGGTTCTAGTTTACCGAAATGTCATTATACAACGGCGCGCGCACGCACGCCCACACACACACATATAATACTTGATGGGAAGCTTGTAAGAGAAAAACAACGTTACAGGTTAGTCAGCTGCACGTCCTTTACAGGAGTTCGCTATCAACTCCAATATTTGTTGGCTGTTTGTGATTTTCTATGCAATGATACGCTCAATAGTTTTCCACTGCTCTCTGAACGGCAGGGCCCATACTGCTGTGAAAATCAATGCACGGAAATCTGCTTTCAAATCGCCTTCGACCGACTTAGAACCCGATATATCGGGATTGTAAAAATGTGTCCACTACCCTAAAGCCACAAGCGCCTACGTGACAGGTGGGCAAATAACATCATCAAGAGGTGGACTAGAAATGTTTAAGTATGTATGTTCCATGAAGGAGCAGGGCAGAGGGTGTTGAAGGAAGATTACTGTTAGTCGCGAATGAGGAGATGGCACTTGATTAATATGCTCGCTCGCGCGCGCGCGCGTGCGTGCGTGCGTGTGTGTGTGTGTGTGTGTACGTACACACTGAGACACATTCGTGGCATTTGTTCCCTAAGTGTAACATATTATTATTAGTTAACAGATTAGCTGATGTCCTTTACACAATTTTACAATCAACCCCAGCATTTATTGACTGTTTTTGATTTCCTAAGCAATGTTAGTTCAGTAGTTTGCTATGGCTTTCTGAACGGTCAACGCCTTAAACTATCGAAATTAATGCCAAGCGGTCTGCTTCCAAATCTCCCGCAGCTTAACTCGAACCATAACTCGGTGTGTCTGGGGCTTATGAAACTGCGAGTCTCACTTTCTCCTGGGCAGTAGCGGCGGCCAATATTAGTTTGTTTGTTTTTTTCCCCCGCATATCCTTTACAGGACATTGCAATCAACACCAGCATTTTTCAGCTGCTGTTGACGTCTTGGCAAGTTTTACGTTCAGTAGTTTGCCATTGTATTCTGAACGACCGGCTCACATACCCTCCGTAAGTAACCAACGCGACGTGATCCGCTGCCGAATCTCGCGCAGTTGAGACAGTATGCGGGATTACGAACAGCGTCGTTAACACCTTCGCCAGGGAGACAGGCCAATCTTAGTTGCATACGGCCAAATTTATCAGAATTACTGCGACTATAATATCAACTTCCTACCAACTCTACTTGTGTTTGTAACGTACTGTGTTTTAACGAAATATTAAACTTTGGATAGATGGATAGTGTGAGGGCATCAAGCGCCGGGTTCACAGGCTCTCCTACCAGACGGAGGGTTAGCTTGAGAGCAGACACTTTCGCAGATATGGGACAAGCACGAAACAGAAGGACAACGCAAACGACCGAAAGTCTCCCACGGCAGAGGAAAGACGCCCGGAGTCACGAGCCGGACAGGCACGCCCCTAGAAGAAAATGTCAAGAGGTGAAAGGGCCGAAACATTCGGGGAAGGGGGACCATTTCTGACAATCAGAAGCCTCCTGTCGTGTTTGCTTCGCAGCGGAGTTTTTATCACTACATCTGTTATGGAAATAGCTGGTTTAAATTAATCATCTTGAAAACATACGGTTTAAAATACTCATTAGTAATCTATATCAAATCATATAATATACATTACGTTACCGATGATATGTAATGAGAACCCCTGCTGAGTGTGTCAATTATCTCATGAGCCACGCCCTGACAAAGAAGTGATATGTAGAATCCTTCTTATTTGTGAAGGCGTCTGCAGCTTAGGAGTTAGTGAGCGAAGTTTCACAAGTCCCCGATACACCCGAGTCTAGACGCCAGCGATTTTGGAGCAGACCATTTCGATGGTATGACTTTCAAACAGCAATGGCAAAGTGCTGAACGCAAAATTACCTAGTAAACCACAAAGAACCATTAAATTCTGGGTTTGATTGCAATGTCTTGCAAAAGGACATGCAACTAACTGTAACTTATGCTTGTAACCCCTGCATTTTCTATATCTACATAAATATAGTGGCTGCCGAATAAATTACTGAAACAACACCGTCGATGTGATGATCTTACCAGATCTCGGCTTGTACCAAATAATGGCTACAGAAGAATATGAGGTAACAGAGAACTGTCAGACTCCCGAACTTAATCTACGTTCGCTAGAGATTTCAACGTCTCCCCAGTGTGCTCCTGCCTGGTTTCGCTCCTTCCTTCTGGTGAATAAATGCCAAGACCTGAACGGATCAGAATGTGATATTTTCCCCGGCGACAAGGTAAATGAGATTCCAGGCCTCCTCTGAACACGTGAGCGTAAAGAACACGCGGGAAAATATTACAAAATGTAACGGTTTTCACCAAGAGGTGAAAGTGGCAAGTTATAGACTGATGCCTGCAGGTGGTGCAGGTAAACCCGGTCTCTTGTGTTTCATGTGTCTGTTAATAACTAACAGCACTTGCGTTCTGTTTAAGGGGGCGATCAAAGTTACATTATTAAAAACATAATGTTAGTTGCATGTTCTTTACAGGACATTGCAATTAACGCCAGCATTTATTGGCCGTTTGTGATTTACAAGGCAATTTTTGTTTAGTAGTTTGCCGTTGGTTCTAACCGCGTCGGTAACTTACGGGGTATGTGAGCCGGTCGCTCAGAAAGCAATGGCAAACTACTGAGCGTAATCTTGCCTAGAAATCAACAATCAGCTGAAAGTTGCTGATGTTGACAGCGATGTCCTGTAAAGAATATGCAAACATTTTTGGTTTGCCGTTGCCGCTCAGAAAGCAACGGCAAACTTTTTTTGTTGTTGTGGCATATCCTTTACAGGACATTTGCAGTCAACACCAGCATTTTTTGCTGTTGTTGATGTCTTTGCAAGTTTACGTTCAGTAGTTTGCCATTGCTTTCTGAACGGCCGGCACCCATACCATAACGTAAAAACCCAGCGCAACGCGGTCTGCTGTCAAATTGCGCGCAGCTGTGTTTCAAACGCGAGTATGCGGGATTACGAACCGTGTCCGTAAAACCTTCGCCACGGAGACAGCGCAAGTAGTGCACAGAATGAGTATGCGGCCCTCGAATATCATTTTGTCAGTTATCCGGCCCGTCGTGAAAAAAGTTTGGTGACCCCTGCCCTAAGCCAACAGACGCCCGTTTAGTGAAAACTGAAGACTCAAAAATATACCGGCAGCTTCTTGGCAGGATCTGACCCTATCCTATGTGTGACATTTTATATCTCATGTTGCAGTCACTAGCGTTTCCAAGTCTAGCCTTTTCTATCTTACTGAGATGCCTTGTCAAGGAGGGGATGTGGGTGGAGGTACTGTCTTTCATAGTGTGGAGTCCTAATATTATTTGCCGACAGCTGGGTGGTAATCTGGCATCATGTCTCTTGATCTACCGCTGATCTTTCTGGTCATCATGATATGTTCCAACGCTTCTCTTCTCATAAGTATACACAGGGAGATAAACAACTAATGAGAGACACTGAATCCGTCAAAACAATAACCTGTTTGTGTACAACTATGGGAGGAGACCCTCTCAGAACTCCAGAATTGTTTCTCTTTGCTATTTCTGTGTAAAATTGTGGTTTATAACTGGGCTCTTGTCAGTAAAGAACATGCGTAAAACGTGCTTACAGAAAAGCGTGTATCTTGGAGCAAATGAATGTCAAAGAGCTTAACAAAAGCTCTGAAGGGTAGGAATTCGGAGTCGAGACACCGAGAAAGAAATCTCGCGGATCGAGAAACCAAAAAGCCATGGCGAAATACATCGTCGCGTCATTAGAATGTGTGTAACATAATATATTTTGTTTTATGAGTGTCGGAAAGTATGTAGAGTCTTAAGTAATGTGCACTGTGCTTTGAACTGTGACCTGTACGATATGTGATAGGAATAATACAACATTATTTATGAGACGACGTGGTTATTTTATGCCTAGCGTTAATACGAGTTGTATTGTGTAGATAAGTTAGTGATATGGTATTACAGAGTAGATCAAGATGAGCCTTCGGAGTGCTTCTAAGTAGGCTCCAAACTAGGGGCTATTGTAAAAAGCTCACATACTAGAGATGCATATCTATAAGTGAGCGACTCTCCGTGAGCTGGATAGATCCAGTCAGCAGTCTGTTATCAGCAATGTCAAGGATATTAATATTGCAGAAGGCATGATCAACAAACATTCGAAGAAGAATAGTCCTCCAACATAAAACTACTACACGAATGGGCCACGATTATCCACCAATATTCAGTATCACACAACAAGCATTTATAATATATTAAGGCTTATCCTTGAAACCGACCCCTGACACTACCAACCACCAGAACTCATAAGAACAAAAGTTATCCATGAAATCAAATAAATACTGGATATGTTTCAACGAAATGCGTACCTTCTTCTTCGGCCATACATATACCACATACTCCATTAAATGACATTTCCCGTGTATCCAAATGAAATCACGCCATTTGTATTTATGTGTCCGGTGAAAGGAAAGAACTGCCCTTGAACATAGCCAACTGTTAGTTATCTCCCAGTGACTGAAAGCCAGTACTGAAGCAGTATATCGAACCAGTTTTAATATATGGCAGAGAATCTTGGAATGTGAATGAACAAGTTGGGAAGAGCTTGAAGGCAGCGAAGATGTAGCTTCTGAAAGGAATGTTGTGAATATCTCGGACTGCCAAAGTAGAGAACAGCAAGTACCCGAAAAAAGGATTTCAAATTTGGATTTTAGCGTGGTTTCAGCAAGGGGTGAGAGAACAAGATGTCAATACGCACATATATCATCGTGTTAATAGCACAATTTCTCCATAAACTGTTTAGAGTGTTTCTCCAAATTTATAAACACATCGTTCCATGTTGACTATTGCCGGTTTTCTCGGTACGTACAAACCGTTAACAAAACTACACAATATGGATGCTGGGATGAGAACAGCAGGTCTTGTTGACCTCTGAGGTGCATAACTTAAAAAGAGGAATGATGAAGAGGTATAACCAACCCAACAGTCATCACGATACTGCAGACTTCATCTCCATCTAACCAAATTATTGGTATATAACAATTTCAAGTAACTGATAGAAGAAGTTACAATTTAAAAAGTGTGTGTGAGTGTGTGTCTCTCCCCCCCCCCCCCCACACCTCTTCCCCCCCCCCCCCCCCCCCCAGCAAGTGTTTGTGCGCGTTTTGTTTTTCCTTTTGTAAATAAAACAGGGTTAAACTTAAACTGAAGTATAATTCTTGCATTACATAACCCAGGTAAGTAACATTGTTAGTGCCTGGAACTATACTACAAAGAGGAGTTGTATCTGTAATCACATCATTAACTGGGTTTGGTCTTTGATTTTTACATTCTTTGAGAGCAGCAGGTGACCAAGGTGTCGGAATGACCCAGTCACATATTATGGTAGGTATGTTCAATCCTCAGTAAGGCTCTGAGCTTTTTATTTTTATTTTTAATCTCCAGTCTGCACACTACGTGATGGCACACACAAGCAATGGTACGGTTTCTGTAATGGGTTTGCTACCTGTGCAGGCTGCATTTACACCTGCCTCCCCTCTCCCTTTCCCATTCCCTTATAGAAATATAACCCCTGCATAAACAGGAGTTATCTGTTCTGATTCAATGTGCACATGTCACTGTACACTCTCTGAGCACAACTCTCTGAGCACATGAAATATGTTCCAGCTGTATGATCATTGTATAACACAATGATTCCATCCTGTGTGGAGGGTCACTAATTAAACAATCCACCTTAACTACGGGAGCCGTGACTGTGGCACAGTGGCCAGCACACTAGCCTATCTGACCATGGGTTATGTGTTCCAATCCCTTTCAAGGTGGGGATGCCTTTTTTTAATGACCTGAGCTCTCAAAAATAAAATGGTACCAGGAATTTTCCTGGGAAATAAAGACAGCCAGCATGATATTGACCTCATCACCCTGGAGTAATATCAGCTTTCAAGTATGAGCCTCACCCCATATACTCAATACATATCGAGACATGAAAAGTGGCCCTTTACTTGTTTAATTTACATCTTAGCCTGTTGTTCTTGGTGGAGTGGGGGTGGGGATAGGAAACACCAGACATCAGCTGTAGTAAACCAATACTGTTAGACCAGTCCAACAGTAAACAAGTGTTTCGATAGCAAGAACAAAAGAAATGTCTTAGCATATCAAATTTGTAGGTTTAATATTTTCCTAGCTATTAATTAGCACTTGCAGAAGACAATAGCAAAATGGGGAAACTGTTAATTCAAAACACACTAGATAACAGAAAAACATTGTAGGCTAGAGATACGTGGAATTGAAACTCATTCATGCTGACCATGCATCAAAGTACATGAGTTTCTTCAGCAATGTGGGAGGTGACAAGATGGGACATGACAGGTTGGGAGGTGACAAGATGGGAGGTGACAGGTTGGAGACGTACACCATTACCTTGCCAATTGTTCTCTTGTCTAGTGATGCTTTAAAAGTGTAACTTATTAGGAAAGTCCCCCCTTCCAAAGCCAAGCAATTGGAATACCTAATACTGAAGCAAACAGTAGCCCACAAACATGTCAGTAAATAGCTCCAACTGAATTACAGGAGGGAGGCCCAGCTGTGACTGCATACAACATAAAGAGACAGACAGTTCTAGTGTGTTCATGGCTGTTGTCTGTAAAGCTAAAGGTCCCTTGTACATGCCTAAGGCACATTGGGCCTTTGCAGCTAGACCCATATTTATATAGACCAAACAGAACTCGGTGGCTGATGTGGTCGGCATCATGCCAGCTGTCTTTGCTTCCCAAAACATTTCCTGTTACCTATTTTAAGCTGGTTCAACCTGGGATCCCATTCAATGTTTAAAATTCTAACCCACCCTCATGTGGACTGAACCTAAGACCACCTTTTATCATCAATGATGATTACAAAATATTTAGAGGGCAAAGTGATATAGCGGTTATAATGTCAGACTCTGTCCCATACAAACCCAGTTCACATCATCATCTGGACTGTGTGAATATGGGCCAAAAACAAAAGAATAGTATTCTCGCCCTTGATCCTGAGGTGGTGGAACGGATGTGTAGCTTTGTTGGACAAGGGCAAACAACCAAGGAGAACACGTGTGCATGCTGGCTTCCTCAGCAGATGGAAATTAAAAACAGCAAGCTGAATAGGCTAACCCATAGGTTACATTTCAAAATTACAAAACCTACCCATACAAAGAATATTTATAGCCTGTGTGCTTCTGGTGTACACACATTTAGATTCTTGCCAGTGCTGTGGAATGTGTGCACTGTGCTGAGATTGAAGCATTTTTGGCAATTTTTACCCCAAACTAAATCAAAGCCGGTTACTAATTGTCTGTAGAAGTGGACTAAAGCCTTACATGCACAAACTGCTGTTACACACGCTATGGGATCTCAGAGAAAATCACTAACTTAATCAGGGAATATATAGAGACATGGAATTCATGAAGAAAACCTAACAGATACATTTCAAATAAACCTTTTGTCACCTTTATTGTTCTTACAGACAATAGACTGGATTATGAAGACTGTCAGAAAATTAATTCAATGGACTCTGACAAAGCAGCTTGATGATGATGACACCCCCCCCCCCCCCCCAAAAAAAAAATTATTTTTTTTTTAAAATTAGGATGCAATTATTAGAATTGAAGATCAGAGTGGTCAGAAGACAGCATCTCGCTAATCAACAGTGAACTGGCACTGTTAGTCAGTCAATGCTGAATGATTTATTGATTTATCACACAGGAGATCAGAGCATTTATGGTCATGTCCAGATTTACATAACGATCATCTGTATGAACCTCTTAATTAAAAGTATCTCAGAGTTTCAGAAATACCATGATGGTTTCATAACTAGATGAAGGGAAATTCACAACTGCACTGCGAAGTAGTAGTGGATGAGAAACAAGACAGTGGTACAAACGCTGTGCTAGGGACCGAGTATCCACAGGATAAGTGGACATCTCTGCAGCTGAGCAGAACAGGGTACTCACTTTTCCTGACAGTCAAAAATTACTGTCAAAGGCAGATCTCTATGTGGATGTTAAGTCAATGGGAAACCACCACATCATCTTCCCAAGAACTTAGGTAAAGACACATGTTGAAGTCAGTACCAAGGTCTGTGGAGATACATGAATGCCTATTCCATTCAGCAGGGCACATGATGATGATGCACTGAACTGAATAGAGGAATTTTTTTATATGCTCAAAAGCATTACGTAGAAAATAAGTCAGTGCAGAATATCATTAATATGAGGGAGGCCATACAAATACTTTTCAGCAACTGTAAAAAAAAAAATAAAAGTTAGTTGCATATCCTTTACAGAATGTTGCAGTCAACCCCAGCATTTTTTGCTCATACCACTGTATGAAACTCATATGGAAGGCAGTCTGCTGCCAAATTTCCCGCAGCTGTGCTTCGAACGCAGTATGCGGGATTTACGAATTGCGTCGGTAACCTCTTCGCCACGGAGCCGACCAGCACATACAATATAATGTTTCAAGATCCACTGAGTTATTCAACACCCCGCTTAGTGAACAGATCTTATAAAGAGAAATAGTGCAGGCTAAACATATGTGACTGATACCATTCAGAAATAGACAACAAAACCCCTGACAGAAATGAAAATGAGACAGGTACAAGTAGAAAGAAACAAGTCACACCAAGTGCAGTAAGGTGGGTAGATTGCCTCAAAGACCTCCAAGTTACAGGGGAAGACAAGGTAAAACACACCCAATATGTCTGAATCAAAAAGGTATCCTGGTCTGGGCATTTATACAACAGAATATATAAAGCAAGGTCATGCACCTGAAATTGTGTGAAATGTAATATGTTAACATCTCAATAGATTAAACGGTGCATGAAGAATGGCTACACTATACAGGACAATTTCTTGGGTGAGAGAAATTGTTAGACACTGAAGGTCTGGGCATAGTCAGATTATAATAAAGTTACTACAGTTGTTGTTGTTCTTCTTCTTCTGCCCTTTAACCTCCACTGGAGCAGAGGAAACAACTCACTATAAGTCGTCCTATCTGTTGCCATCTCCTGCAGATTCCTCAATGTCTTCCCCATGTTACTCATCTAATTCTCTTTTCCATGTGTTTTTAGGTCTCTGTTTATTACATTCAACCTGAGGGTTCCAAATTTAGGACTTTAAGTACACACGCACGCACATGGATTATATTTTCTCAATGTGAGTCCTAGCCAGCACTAGCATGTTCTCCTCACCTCTTGATTCAAAGAGTCTCTCTAGTTCTCTCCCTAAGTTCTGCATTAGTGATTGTCACACAATTTTAATCCTCCCTATCTGAGCAAGTTTTCACAGTTATTCAGAGCTATCTGTATGGCCAAAATATATAAGAATATATCCACTCTGAGAATGGAGTAGGCTAGACGTACGGGCGCCTCTTACTTTGCAGAACTAGCTCGATACACGTCGAGGACTATTTGGATTATTAAAAGATAAGAAAAATGAATATCCTCCATACAAACTTGGTTTAGACCTGGCTCGATGCACGGCCAAGACTATTCGGATTATTGCAAGATAAGAAAAGTGAATAATCTCGACATGAACTAGGTTTAGTGCATCAGACATCTAGTCTTCTAAGACCAGATCCAAAAACTTGGAGAGCCTGTGCTGGCCTGAGCATGTAAAAATCAACCCGCAGTTGGAAATCAGACAAGAGCAGGCTGCATAGGTTACAGCTCTGCATGAATTTCAAAATGAGAAAATCTATCCGAATGTAGAAAGAAGCCAATATAGCAAAGTAGTTAGTGCATATGCCTGCTATGACAGTGATCTGAGTTCAATCCCCAGCAGAGCCAGGATTTTTTTTCTGACCAGTACGGCTCCGCGAATGACCCAGACTTATAAAAACAGGTACCAGACAATTTTCAAAATCTCTGGGAATTGTCCGAGAAGAGGTGATGTGAAGGGAACTGGCCACTTGATCTCATATGTTATCATCCTAGAATATGTGAAGATCTACCACTTGACACCCCAACTGTATCCGCTATAGGACTGACTAGCTTTTCCTCCAACAATAGAATAGTTATAGCCGGTGTGATACTGAAATCTTTCTCGTGCTTTGGAGTCCATACACTGTGCTAAGATTCTCCTTGTGTGATCTACAGGAGGAGACTGAGCACTTATGGAGGTACCAGTGTGCACTGAAAGTGATCATTTATCAAAATCGAAAACTAATCAGCTCACATTAAACATAAAAGTCTGAAAAATAATACTTTACTCTGCGAAGTGTATAACAGAAAACAACAGAATTACAAACGATGGTGCAACCTACCATGATAACAATATATAGTTAGTGGCATATCCTAGGACATTGCAGTCAACACCAGCATTTTTTGTTGTCCTGATGTCTTGGCAAGTTTACGTTCAGTAGTTTGTCATTGCTTTCTGAACGACCGGCACCCATTCCATAAACAACCAATGCAACGCGGTCAGCTGCCAAATCTTGAGCAGCTGTGTTTCGAACGCGGGTAAGTGGGATCACAAACCGTATCTGTAACCCCTTCGCCATGGAGCCGGCGATAACAATATAACCCTTCAACAAATTATCTCACAGGGATCTCTGTGACGGAGTGGTTAAGCCGCATGCCTCAGGCTCTGAATGTCATAGGTTCACTTCTGGACTCCATCATTCAATTCATGAGTGAAACTTTCTCGGAGACTCTTAAGGGTCGTCATATGAGCAATGGAGCTCATGCTCTGCAAGTCGCTTTCGGCAGACCACTCAATGGAAAGAGACTGAGCCATATGGGATAAAACTGGTGCAATGAAATAAATCCTTTTGCCTTTAATACTTCTTTAAAGATCTTGAAACTGTGATATACAGAGAAATGAAGCAACCAATCGACTTATCACAGATAGGGTAAACCAACCTCAAACAAGCTTCTGAGACACAAATAACACAAGCATTCTACAAACCAAAAGTGGATCAGATACTATCATATGTTCATTGAGAACGACAGCTGGTGAAAGTAGAGATTTAATCAAGTAAGAATATTTAGGTCATACACAAGTCACTGTAAACTTGAGTTAGGTGTATTGCAAGTTCTAAAGTGAAGCTACTTCTGGCTGCACTTGTCAACAATCTGGGATTACAGTGGAGTATATTCAACAGGGGGGAGCAGTGGTTGTCTACTGGCTAGACTCTGACCATGATTGCGGGGAGGGGGGGGGGGGGGGGGGGGGGGGGGGGGGGGGGGGGGGACTTTTTAAATTGATCTGAGCTTCTAGGTTGACCCAGCCTAAAATGGTTACCTGGAAATGTCTTGGGAAGTAAAGACAGCCAAGTGCTGACAGCTCTATAAGAAATATGGGTCAAGCATCATTTACCCAATGCTCCTTAAAGCGTGTAAAAGGGTCCTTTACTTTTACTTACTTATATTCAGCAGGTAGCCTAAAATGGTTATCCGGAAATGTCTTGGGAAGTAAAGACAGCCAAGTGCTGACAGCTCTATAAGAAATATGGGTCAAGCATCATTTACCCAATGCTCCTTAATGTGTGTAAAAGGGTCCTTTACTTTTACTTACTTATATTCAGCAGCAGTGTTGGTGTAATGGTTTTGACGTTACACTGACAAAGACATAAGCATGGTTGGAACAAGAGTTCAGTGTAAGTGCTCATCATTCACCACAGGAGTGGAAGACTAACCACTTATTCCTCTGTGCGCTCAGATCTTCACAAATGTGATGGTTTACACACTTCATGCCCCCACTGCGGGTTCCTACTATTGGACTTGTTTATATTAAACTAGAAAGTAATTTCACTTTATCTCTTAGAAAATCTGAACACTCAGCAATTTCAGTCAGAGTTTACAAAGCCCTTAAAACACATTAGTTTGTATGAGATCCCAAAGCATTAAAAACAGATGCCTTTGAATTAGATTTCAAAGCACTGAAAACTGCTAAGTTTGTTTCAGATTTCAAAGTGATCAAAACAAGTTAGGTTGTATTAGAAACCTGAAGTGAAGTTTGTGAAAGAACATAAAAATAACAAATAAACTGTCAGTGTAACTGCAGTAAAGGACTTATTTGCTTTCTTATCTAAGAAGTAACAAACTGATGATGAAATTGGAGATAGTGGAGATGTGAGTTGTTGGAGAAATGTTGGGAATATTGGTGAGAGAGAAGAAAACAAACGCTGACAGCTGCAGGTGATACAAGACTACTAATAAAATTTTGTGTGCTTATGTTTGCTTTGAACTCAAGCGTAGTCCATACATGTGTTACTACTTCTAGTAGTGCTGGACTTAAATTTTGTGTGTGAATTAGCTTTCCCTATTACCAGCATCCCTCACCATCAGAGGTACTTGTAATTTATGCTGCCAAGTCAAGGATGAGAAGTCAACATTTTAGTCTAACTGACTGGTGTAGGGGTTGAACCCGCTACTTCAGCATCAGCACACTGGATGTTTAAGAATGAGTGGTCTTATCCATTAGGCCATGCTGACCTCCTCTGATCAGGTAAGGTGAATGAAAAATATTGAACACATCAAAAGAAGAAATTGAATATAAAAATAAGCTTTGGGGCAAAATACCCGGCCAGAGAAATAAAGGAAGACAGAGCAACATGTATGTGAAATTTTAAATAGCTTGGTATTAAACGATAACACAAGCAACATCAATTTCATTAAAATATTTTAAAAGAGGAATGGTGTGTCTGTCTTGAACACCAAAGTCTGCACCAGACCAGGCGCCTGAAGAAAGTGCAGGAGGAGGAGATTGAATAAACAGTTACTTACTTTTGTTGGGACAGCAGACATACTCCACACCGCTGAATTTGCCCAGATTGCAGTTAAGCAGCATGCCAAAACTCTCAAGGTGCATGGCTTTCTTTTTGCAGGCCTCGTCTGCCACAATGTTCCAGTAAGAGAATCCCTCACACAGAGACTGGTCATGTCGATGGTCAAATTCACAATGTTGGGGCACCAAGAGGGCATCTGACTGGAAACCTCCAGCTAAATAAATAAACAAATGAGTATATTTTTACTGGGATTGTGAAAATTGGAAACTTAGACCCATCTTACATTCTGCCTTTCCTATATTTCATCTCTCACATATTATATATCTGACATTTTCTAAATCTCTGAACATTGTTCTCACTATTTCTGTCCCATGAATGCTGCATTTGTGGTTAGCTAATATTTGTGTGTATGAAGCTGCTTCTTCTTCAGCTATCAACATTTATTATGCATATATTCTGGCATGGATCATGTAGAAGACGATTTGTTTGATATCTTCCCGTCCCCCAGAATTCCTGTGGATCAGATTTCATCTCTCTATGTTTGGCGAAGTCAGCGCAGTTCATCCTTATAGATTGATTTGTTAGTGTTTTTACCTCTCTAAGCTCTGGGATGGATAGGATTGATCAAGGTTTCCTACAGCTTTTGCTAGCTCGTCTGCCATTTCATTTCCAGGGATACCACTTTGAAATCCACTGCAGAACTAGTTCTGTTCTTGCAGGCAGCATTCTAATGTTGTCTATTATTTAATGGATGTTGCTCTATTTGCAGCCTAAGATGCCTTTGAGGACTGACTTTGAGCCTAGAAGACAGCAAGTGTTTGTGTTAGTTCTTGTTGATGATTCAGGGTCTTTAGCAACTCATGGTGTCTTATTAAATCTTCTATACTTGGTCTGAACATACTAAAGAAATCTGGTCATACATTTTAAAATTCTGCAAACTCTTATGCTTTTTTTTAACTTTGTGATTATTGTCTGCTGCAAACTCTTCTGGAACTGAAATAATCAGGTTCTGTTAATGTTATTTCCTATATGGCATTCTCCTCTTATTCTTGATTGTATGCCTATTGTTGCAAATCAAAAAGGACTTTCGCATGTAAATATGTTGTCTGGTAATATTTATAATTAGCCAGATCAAACAAACATTGTAATTCAATACTTTAAAGTGTAAATAAACAGACATCCATTGTTAACTTAAATTACATCATTGAACAAAACCATGGACATGCAAGATACCATTTTTTCCACCACCACCACCACAACAACTATCTTGTGTCTGTGTATGCATATGCATCTGTGCACACATTTTTAACACAAAAACTACTATTACAGCATTTTAATGTCATTTTGGGGCTGAAATATATAAATTGCTTATCTTAACAGTTGTTACCCAGTATACAGGCAAAATATTTTTGTACGCCCTATTATGTCCCCCGGAAACAATTTCAGTATCCTAATTGCTCGGCAGCCCCTTCACGGGCACATTGCTCTACAAAGGCAATGATGAATGGAGCAGACAGCGGGACCATGTTCACAATATACAAATGACAAGGAATTAAAACATGAGATGGACGACACCAATTCTACTTGGCTGCACAAATATGATACTTGAAATTAGTGTTTCAAAGTAAGGAGATAACAAAGCAAAGTAAAATATGCAACTATGGCAGCATTTATCAACTTGTTTTAAGCAATGCTTTGTTTTCGTATTAAAATGTAAACTAAAAACTGCTTTATCTGTACCGTTTTATTCTTTAACCCTTTACAAGGCAGAACGGCCATTTCCATCCGATACCGTTAACGGGCGAAACGTCTCAAAACGCCCGATACTATTATGCATTGTAAAAACGCGATCTCTCGGCTTTCTGATACTTCCGACGGCTACTTTCGCTTTTACCGACAGCTTGACGTGGCCGCCATTTCTAAGCAGTAAGCTATGAATTTGAACGGACTTTTACGGACTTTTTTTTTAAGTTTTCGGGGTTTTTACGTTTATTTTTTCAAAATGGATTTCGGCGATTCTTCAAGTGATAGCCGAGATTTCGCTAGGTTCAATTTAAATGACATTAAAGGGCACGAAATTGACTATTAATCACAGCTAGATATCAGTGAAAAGCGTTACTTTGCATTAGCAGTCGTGAGTCGGACTTTAAACAAAGTGATTATGATTCTGAAAATGTGTTTGTAAATTACCGTATAGATGACGGAAAATCACAAACAATATGCTGTATTTCGTAAATATTTGTGTTCATATATGGATTACCGACAACAATCACTTGAGTAACATATTCTGCATGCTTTTCCCTTCATTCTGTTGTTTATTTAACTAAATCATTTGACTAACACCTTATTTGTGATGTTTTTACTAACGCAACCCGAAATTTTACGAAACCTGAAAAAATCTTGCCCGATCAGGGCTAAAAAACGGACAAGCGCCTGCCCTGTAAAGGGTTAAAGAAAAGGTTCTCGAGGGATACTACCTTGGTGGCTTTTGTGCGCGTATGTGGTTAGATTTATATATGTTTATCGAGTATTTTTGTTTTGTTTATGTTTAAATATGTGACTGAGTAACTGATTGATGGTGACGTTTACATTTGCATAAATAATAAGTAAAGAAATGGTTTTTCAATAAGAATCCATGATTAAATACATATCATGAAATACTGTGAACTTATTTGAGAATCATTCATCTCTCTCTCTCTCTCTCTCTCTCTCTCTCTCTCTCTCTCTCTCTCTCTCTCTCTCTCTCTCTCTCTCTCTCTCTCTCTCTCTCTCTCTCTGTGCGTGCGTGCATGTATTTTTAATATTAGGTTCCCTCTTGGCAGACTCCCCATCCCTCTCCCTCTTCCTTTGGCCCCCCAGATGCTGCTAAATAATCTCCACAGCAATTCAGTTGATGCTTTTGAATTGGTGCAACGGTTCTGCTGGGATACCATCAGGGCCAGCAGCTTTCCCATTCTTGAGAAATCTGACAACCCTTCTAATTTCCATCTCAGATGGCCTCTCATAGTTGACATCCAGTTCCACCCACATAGGCTAGACACCCAGAGCAGTCCCTGGGACTGGTCCACCCAGAAAGTCCTCAGCCTAATTGCCCATTTGATTGACATTCATACATTCATAATTTGTACAACCTACCACTTCAGGTAGGAGAATCTATTTTACAATGAGAACAAATAGAAGTTACTCACCAAGACATCTAAATGGGCGAACACGGTGTGGGTGTTTACGGTCAGCTGAAACCATTGGCCAGTCTGGAATTGTTACAAGGTAGGAAGCCTCCACTACATTGGTAATGTTTTGATCGGGGTACATCTGAAGATGAAGCATAACCAATTACATTTTTGTGAAGTTTCAAATGAACATTTTACATGAATTTTATCCATACAGATGAAAAGACTCACAGAATTCACACAAGCACAGATTAGACAATGTCTATAAGAAATATAACTGACTCAACACAATTTAATTCTGATAAATCTATCAATAACCACAGAGTCAGCATCAAGTAGCGTCTTTGTGGGGAAGATGACTAGAATCTGCAGCAGCAGTCATGATAATATTTGGTCTACTTGACGAGTAGGGCTACTGATACCTTTTCTTCGACGTGGACAGACATTAGTAACTTAGTATAGATTGGTAGTTACATTGTTAGTTATTGATAGTTAGCATTGTACTTGTGTATTGCATATCTATACTGGGTCTAAGTTACACTAAGCATGGCTACTCGGACTTTAGATTTGGCTAAGGTGCGGGCATCTGCAACTGAGATGGGATTGGAAGGTGAGGCTTTCAAGGCATATGTACTTGAAGTTGAACGAGACTTCAGAGCAGAAGAGAGGGAACGAAGAAAGTCAGAAGCTGAGCTTGAGGCTCGGAAGCTAGCACTTGAAGAGCAAAAGTTGGCAGCCGACCAACAGTCACAGAAACTTGCAGCTGACCTAGAGTCTAAGAAATTAGAATATAGGAAACTGGAAGTGGAACATGAGTTCCGTATGAAGCAACTTGAGGTAGAGGCTAAATCTGTTGGTGAAACTGAGGGAGCACCATTTGAATCTGACAAAGAGAAGATTGATCAGTTCTTGGAGAAATTCGAGGCTATGTGTAAAGCTATGGGCTTAGGCCTGAGCGTTGGAACTTGAAGCTTTCACAGGGACTCCATTGCACCGCGTACGAAGTGTATGCGCGTCTTCCACCAGGGATGGAAAATGATTATCCAATCCTGAAGTCAGCTCTTTTGAAGAGATTCGAAATGACAGCCCATGCGTTTAGGCAGAGGTTTAGAACTTCCCAGCGAGAACCAGGTGAGATGTTCTCAGCCTATAGTGTGAGGTTGAACTCACACCTTTTGAAATGGATGGCGTTGGCCGGTTTCAAAGAGGATTATGAGAGTTTGAGAGAGCTGATGGTGGTGGATCAGATGAAAATGCAGATGTCCAAGCCTTTGAGAAATTTCTTAGGTGAGAATGGAGCGGAGAGGCTAGACATAGTAAATAAGTTAGCAGAGAGGTATGTGGAAGTCTATGGTGAGACTGGGGATTCCAGTCAGACTGATCCACAGAAAAGGCAGAAGGAGCATGATAAGAAGCCCAAGACTAAAGGTCCCAATGAATCATCCAAGGTAGCAGATCCTGTGGTAGATAACTCTGGTAAGAAACCCGAGAAGCAAAGCCCTCCCGCCTCCCCAAAACAGGAAGTGGAGTAAGAGGTGGTGTAAGTACTGTAAGTCACCTTCCCATAATACAGTAGACTGTCTGAGGAAGCCGAAGGACTTGCACTTTGCTTGTCTCACCTCAAATAGGGGTAGACCCAGCGAGACCAAACCTGAGGGTAGAGAGAAACCAGAGTCTGAGAGATCACCTGTGGTCGAAACGATAGAGGTGAATGGGAAGCAGGTGGAATGTCTATACGATACAGGATTGCAGTTTGAGGCTGTAATCTCATCCCACCTTGTGAGCCCAAGGCAGCTCACCGGCGAGACAAGAGAATTCCAGCCGGCCATGAGGAGCTCCGTAGCTATGAACTTGCCGATTGCTCGGATTGACATTCGGTGCAAGTATGTTACGGGTAGCATCAAGGCGGCTGTGCTGCCTGATCCTATTTACCCTTTGATCCTCGGTCATCCACATGTATTCCTGGGGGATCCCAGGGAACATGGCCTAGTGAGCGCTAGGCCGGCCAGGGCTAAGGATGGAGAAGGGCAGTGTGGTAAGTTTATTGACCATTCTCTTGCGAGGTTAGTGAGCAGTGCTCAAAGTAGGGACCCGACCTTGCGTCCTTACTTACTGGACTTGTCCGAAAATTCCGACCCGCCAACTCCAGGTCAGTTCTATGTAGAAAACCAGTTGCTTTATCGTAGAGCCGGTCAAGGGGATAGCCAGTACGGTCAGATGGTAGTCCCTACTGACTATAGATCCTGCTTGATACATAGAGTGCATACCTTATCCTTAACCGGACATAAGGATGTGGGGACAACGGTTCAGTGTCTTTCCAGCCACTATCACTGGCCTGGAATGACAGGCGACGTGCGAAGATACATCAGGTCGTGCTCAGAGTGTTGTCTGGCAGCACCAAAGCATAGGACCAGAAACGGATTATCTCTGCAGATCGGAGATAGGGTTCTCGCGCTTCTCCCAATCGAGGGGGCGGAATTCGAACTCGGATGGCAGAGCCCTTTTTCTGTGGAACGGATAATGTCCTGATCCATGTATGAGGTGAAGGTCCGCGGGGAATTGCGTAAGTTCCATTGTACTCTCCTTCAGAATTTGGAGAGGTCCGAGGTAGTTTCTCCACAACACAGTGCGACTACCATAGCGCTAGATTCGGTTCTGGGTCCAGACGAGGGCGAGGTAGACTCAGTCCTACGCAGTACATCCTGTGGGGAGGGTCTGCGATCTCCTAAGTGTTCAACCGTGGTTAGGGCGAACAGGCTCCATCGGGAAGAGGCCCATGGTGTTAAGCACACTGGGAATCGAGGTCGGACAGGCGAAGTCACATCTGGCACGACGGGATCGTCGGGTGACTCGACACGCCGACAGGCTCACTGTCCTTACTCGCGGGAGAGAAGGCAGGAGCAAGGGTACTCCAGACGAACCTGGAGTAGGCGACCATTCACTTCGGTCAACATCCGCGAACAGTCCACAAGTGTGATGCCGAGTCGGGATAGGAAAAATCCTATTGTCAGAAGGGACGGACGAACCTTCAGTAAAGTAACCGATGGCCTACACCAGGTGGTGGTGGTGGGTGGTGGGGGATGGTGGGTGGTGGTGGTGGTGGTGGGGGGTGGGGGATGGTGGGCTGGGAAAAGGATTAGGGAGATAGGAGGCGGGTGTTGTTTGTGTAAGTTTGTGGGCATGTGAAATTTTCTTAATGAGAAAAGCACAAATAAAGTAAAATAGATGTGACATTTAAAGAAAGCACACTGTTTAAGTTATATTGCACACACATTCATTTTTTTAAATAACCAGAACTAAAACAAAGAATATAAAGGTAAGAACCTACTGCTTACACGTGAAGAACTGATAATACATAATGTCAGTAAAGCATATGTTCCATATTACGAGGGCTATTCCAAAATCAACCGCCGATTGGATGGTAAAAATAAACCAGTTGCCATAGCTACACTGTTCAGAGCTTGCATCATTCAGTAGTCTTTTAGCTCACTACACATCAACCTACAATCGCATTTGTTAAGTGATTCACGAATTGTGAACGAACAAACGTGAACACGGTTATTGCCGTTCCTACTAGTTGTGAAATTTGTGGTGTATTTCATTTTCTTTAAGCAGAAGGTCAAAATGCGGCAGAGATTCATTGTCGGTTGTGTTGTGTTGTGTGTACGGTGATAGCGTTATGAGTCACAGTTCGGTGAGGTGGATTCAAAGCAAAAGGCACAGAATGCTCACCAGTGGTGTCATTATCCTGCACACAATGTGTGACCCCACACTGCTGCTCACACAAAGGCTTTACTTGAGCAGTTTAAGTGGGAAATTTTCAACCACCCACCTTACAGCCCGGCCTTGGCACCAAGCAATCTCTTCGACAAGAGAAAGGTCTGGCTGGCTACCCAGCACTTCGACACCACCGACGAGCTCATGGATGGGGTCAACTGGCTAAGTACACTGGCAGCGCCGTTCCTTGATGAGGGGTTACAAAAACTCGTGCCACGGTACGACAAGTGCCTGAATTTAGGTGGTGACTATGTGGAAAAGTAATGCAGTGATGTATGTAACTTGTGTATATATTTAGATGTTATTGTCAATTTGTTTACATTTTACCAGCCAATCAGTGGTTGATTTTTGGAATAGCCCTCGTACTTGCAGTATTACAATAAAAAGAAATTCTGTACTGAAGTTTTCACTTTATGGAATACAATTAAACAAGTTGGTGTGGAAATCTAATGATTAAGAAATGTCTTTACGTCCAAATTTGCATCTTAATTCAGAGATATACTTCCTGGCATTCTGGTTAGTCATTATTCAAGTATTTCAGTCATCATTCTCTTGGGCTCCTGGTGTATTCGAATGTTTTACTGAGAGCAGTTCAACAATCATTACCTAGTAATCTTCATGTTTATCATGGTATTAAAGGTTATTGTTAATCATTAAACATTTTCACAATTTAGACCTGCAGTTCTACAGGTGTTTCATGTTTTGTGTGGCTCACCACATCTGCATCACAATTGGTCTCAAACTACGTATACAAAACAAAGATAAAATCAATGAAATGTTTGGTGGCATTTCATCTGCGTTAACTAAAATAATGTCCTTCAATTATACATGCAATTTTTTTTTTATTGTACCCAAAATAAATGGATGCCAAGCGAATCAAACAGAATCAACTGAATATATAATGGCATCCTTTTATCAGCAACAAAACTAATTTTAAAGTGTATGTCTTACATAAACAAGTCCCTATCACGAATCTGTTGTGGGTATGTGACATATGATTGATTGATTGATTGATCTAGGAACCGACATCACAGCATTCAGGACATTCCCATAAGCGCTCCGTCCCCATCCTCAGCAACCAGTGTGATATATGCGCAGTTTTTTCATGTTTGAGAAAATGGAGGAATATGTATCCAGTCTTTCCCCACCTGTAGCTAAGGATGTGAGCTGGTATCGATACCACTGTCCAACTGCAATCGTTACATTGTCCAATTAATGTGTTAACCATTACACCAATCTGCCCACCCCACATGCAAACTCACTCTATTTTACCAAATAACATTACTAATACAAGACACTACTGCTACCTCGAGAAATTCAATCTTCAACATGAAAAATAAATAAGCTCTTTCTTGAGAATCGGTTCAAATATAGAATGTCTAATAAGAACCACTAAGATAGATGTTTTAAAAAGAGATTTTTTCCCCCCCCTGTTTGTGTGTCTTTTTTATTGGGGAAAGGGTGCACAGATGTCTCTCTCTTGGATCAGATTAACATGGAGTAACAAATACAAAACTGTACATGAGGAACAGAGAATTATGCAATTACATAAGAGAGTAGAAGAAAACCGCTAGTTCAGAACCAACAGGCAGAGTCAACAGGTCCATTTCTGGAGCCTATAGGAGAGGACCTTTGGAGAGACAAGCAATATTGAGTAGGAGGCACTAATGAGGAGACCAATGAGTCCAGGATAACATCGAGAGCACCAATATTTAAAAAAAAAGAATTCATTACAGTTGTTAAGAAATGCTTACCGTTTTGCAGTAAGCCAATATGTCCTCCATCCTATTGAGGCAATCGGTAGATTTATCCGGAACCCACCCACTCACTACTCTGTGCATAGCTGGCCTATCACAGAGGAAAGCCAACATGGGTTCAAACTTGTCTTCAGCACTGCCTGCAGACAGTAGCTGAAATAAACAAACAAACAAATGTCAAAAGCCATAAAAAACATTTCTTCTTAAAGTCTTTGCCATGTGGGGTTTGTCATCATGTCTGTCCAGTCTTCCATTTCATGTACTTCCAATCATTTCTGGTTTTCTCGACACAATCATAATGCCAAACTGACAGCCACTTCCCTTTTGGTCTCCCACCACCTCTCCTCTCCTCCAACTTTCCCACTGTGACAACATTCTCCAGCTTCCCCCTTCCCATGACATGCCAAAAGAGTGTGGACTGTCTTCTTCTGATGCCAGTAATCAGTTCTCTTTGTGAGTGAACCACTATCAATAAATCTTCATTATGCTTTTCATTCTTCCACAGTGTTATCATCATTCTTTTATAAAACCACATCTTTGCAGCTTCCAAATAGATCCTCACTAGTCTGCTAATTGCCCATGATTCCCATCTGCACCGCAGGATTGGCTTGATATGGCTCTTAAGAATTATAAGGAATGTATGAAATGGTAATGGTGAAATTAGTTTCTTTTCGTTCACTTGGAATCAGTTTATATCAGTAATTTTGTTTCCTGCATGAACTGTACTGTCTTCTAAAGATCCTGCAGGCTTGTGCAGAGTTGACTCAAAGGGCTGTTTCATCAGGTCATAGAACAGACCTTTCTCAGCTTATCTGGTACAATGATGTAGTATGTTTTCTGCAGTATGTGCTCGCCTGCATGTACACACTGCTGTAGAATCTATCTGTAGATTTGTGTACATGTGGCTGCTGAGCCTGTTGTGTTCTGTTCTTGGTCTAACGATAGTAACTAACTTTTCTAGTCCTGTCTGATGATAACAGTCATCCTGTGGTTAAACACATGACTGTCTGAGTGCTTTTATTAGATTAGGGGGAAGGGGTAGTATGTAATGTGTCATGGCTGGTTTTTCTACAGAATGGGAAAATCATCCCCCACACCCAACCCTCCTCCATTGCCTCATATTACATAAATGGTAGGATACAGCATTTTACTCATTTTTCCCTTCCCTTAAAGGTCTGATAACACACAAGTAGAAGCATCATTAGTCTCCTTTTACAACATGATGAATCAGTTACAGTGTTACTATTCTTTCCTTTCCCTTAGGATCCCAGTATCACAGGGTAGAAGAGAATTAGAGATAGAAATGGATAATAACTATATGGAGGACATGGACAGAGCTGCATGAGATAGCTGAGGATAGCTTGGAGGGAGTTGGTTGACAGAATATGCCACAATAGGGGATACAGAGTGAAAGACTAAGCAGAATATGTAACTTGGAATATTTGGTTAGTGTGTCTCAGTGCCTCCTTTAGCCAATTTGTCAGTGCTTTTATTTCTGGTAAACTGCAGAGGAATGAGTTTCACTGCAGAATAGTTCTGAAGAGTTAATTAAAATGACACTGCTGACAAAAGTAATGCTTTGGTATCATCACTATTAAATACAGTTATCAGTCTGCACAGACAATAGTTCTCTGCATAAGCATCCTTTTCTTTGCCTACAAAACTTATCTGCAATGTTTACACACTGTCCTGTGAATCTACGCAAGATTAACTTATCTACATCCTTTCTTCAGGACTTCTGAGTTAGGTTGGCCTACCAGTACAATGTCTGACTCTTGACTCAAAACAGGCTGGGAAACAAATCAAGCTGTGGCGGCCTTTCACAAACAAGGATTTCAAATATGTTATACTCTGCCTGATCCTGGTTTAGTTAATCAGATACTTAGTCTCTCAAACGAGGGCACAATTTATAATTTAGCAGGTTACAACTATAAATGTTGTGCAAATTACAAAATCTCCTGGTAGTTCAAAATAGAACAGCAAAGAATGGGAAATCCTGTGTGCACATTGAGAACGGTTCTAATCCCCTTAAAAGTTAGTTTCATATCCTTTACAGGACGTTTGCAAGTCAACACCAGCATTTTTTGCTGTTGTCGATGTCTTGGCAAGTTTATTTGAGTAGTTTGCCATTGCTTTTGGTACCCATGCCATTTCATTTTTAAAAAAATAGTACAACGCGGTCTGCTGCCACATCGCACACAGCTGTATACAGGATCACAAACTGCGTTCGTAGCCCCTTCACCATGGAGACTGGATGTAATCCCCTCAGCAGTTGAAAATAGCAGGGAGTGGGAGGCCTCATGTGCACACATACATTACAGAATCCCTCAGCCACTGAATACTGCACAAAAGTAGGCAATAAATGCCACTGCCCTGGAAATATTTCCAGAAAATTTTACACAAATCCACGAAAGACAAATGCATTGATTCTGGTATAAACAATGAAACTGGCATAAAGTTATGAAATGACTTGTATTTTCCCATTATATTAGACGCTACAGTGGGCTCTGTTCTATGCCACCATGATCCTAATTCCCTAGAATACAAGCTGTAGACATATTTTTTATTCTGTGCTTGTAATTTGTGTGAACCATAGACGATTTTGTAATCACTCATTCATTCATTGAGTAGCATGTCCTTTGTAGAACCTCACTCCCATAACAACCTTCTGGAAAACCTCTTGATCATAAGCAAGATGTCCCGCGTCCAATACACCCATCTGGAGATCATCCGCCACATCCTGTACCCATCTTCTCTTTGGCCTTCCTCTTCCTCTCTTCCCAGTCATGTACCCCTCCATTATTGTTCTAATAGTTATGGTTTCTTGGCTAGTTTTGCAGAAGGTAGTTTGCCATTGCTTTCCTTGGGTGCAGTGACTGTACTAGTTGGTGGCCATAGCCATTGTCTCTACCGATGAGATCATCTGCCTATCGCCGCAGAGTGCAAGACCATAACCAACAACAATCTGTCGACTGCTCTCACACTCCATCCATGGCTTCACGTAACCCTGATCAGGGGGCTAAACGGGTACTCCACCTTGCCCAAGGGTGTCCCGTAGACTAACTATATATATATTATTACAATCTCTTTTAGACAATTATTTGTTTGCCATATTGAATATATTATGGTTAAATTTTCTTAGACGACTGAAAATTGAATGCAAAGACACTTATTTCTTCTCTCTCTCTCTCTCTCTCTCTCTCTCTCTCTCTGTCTGTGCATGTGTGTGCGCGCATATGTGTGTGTGCGTGCATGCGCATATGTGTGTGTGCGTGCATGCGCACCCATGCACATACATATGTGTGCATGGGTGTTTGGAAGATTGAACAACTGACTGTACCATTTGAGGGTTACATAACCAGCTGTGTACAGAACTTATATTTTACAAACTATTATAAACAAAGATGATTGATAGTTTCAAAATTCACATGAGCTGCGTGCAAACACCAGGCAGCATTCAGATAACTGTACTTGGACTCAGAAGTAGTCAGGCTTGATAACCGAGGAAAGCAGTCAGCAAGAAGAGGGAGCATCTAAATCGCCCACATGGAGATGACTCACCAAAGCAGATTATTCTTTTTGTCTCGTATGATCTGACTTTAAAAGCATTTTTTATGTTCCATATATAAACCCTTATAAATGCTATAATTTTATTATATCTGGGTTATTCTTTCGGTGACATAATATCTATAACAATCATTATGTAAAAGTATTATTTCTAGACTATTAAGGTTAACTAATTTTCATCAATTTGAACATTTGTAATGTGTTTCATCTGTAATTGTTACTCTCTAACAAAAGCTAATCATAAAACCCTAGCATAACAGCCAGTCCCCTTTTTGTAGGCCAATATATTCCTCATAGCTAATAACAAGTGCCACACCAGTCATTAATATTACTGAGTCATGTAATATTGATTTTTTATTTTCCCCATGCCTTTATAATGCATATCCTTTATATTGTTGCTGTTTTCAATTAGCCTTGAATGATGTGTGAATGATATTATGTATGAAAGAGAGTGATAGAAGGGCAGAATGTTAGACGGGCCTGCGTGCTCAAATAAAGTTTGTTTGTTTGTTTGTTTGAAATATTACTAAACGATATTTTCTCTGAAAATAATAAAATTATAAAAACATCCTTTTCTCTTATCATTCATCTAACATCAGTTTAGTGTATGAGAGGAGTGTGCATGGGCGTATCATTGACTGTAGGCTGGCAGGCTGATGGGGGAAGTAATTCATCGTTACTATCTTTGTCAGAGGAGTGGTCCTCAGTAAATAGAACAGCCGACTTATCTCATTGTCAGTTTGAAACAGACCTTTCAGCCACGTAGCACTTCAGCTTTAGCTTATCCTTTTCAGTACCTGTACACCACACAACCTAACTGTAACATAGGACAGTTCTTTTGGTTACTGTTATTTTGATAGATTGTCTATCACTGCAAATCTACTTCTTAATTGTTCCTGTACCGCCACATTCCAGTAAGAGGCAGGGGTTAACCAACATGAAGGTGGGCACAAGGCACTAAAGGCACACTTGGCAGGAAAACGCATTAGGAAGGGGAACTGGTCAAAGATTGAGAATCTTCCGGCAGGCCGTGATGAAAGTGACATAGTGCGATGATGATGATGATGAATCAGTTTCACTGGCTACAAATGTAGTCTTGACAATAAATATCAATTGATTACAAGTTTACAAATTCCATCATAAAAGCACACAACTAGACAGGAAGAATTAACCCGAGTTCAAATTGAAGTTGTAAAAAAATCAATCCAGGATTAAATGGGTGAAAGAGAAACTGAAAAGGCCACATTGACATTTTATATTTCCTTAAAAAATATCAATGTAATTGAAAATTATGAGTTTTGCTTCTTGTTTCATGGAGGAAGTGCTCATTTGTTATTTTAAAATTCTGACCTGGAATTTCGAAATTCTGCTCATGAAACGTGTTGAAATAATTTAAAATTGGAATTCAGTAACTGTTCTATCAACTGCAGCCAGAGTTCATCCATCGTCATTCAGTGGCCTGCACTGTTCATTACTTCACCCCCATAAGTCTTTGGAAATGTCTCCCTATCATAAGTCCTCCACCTCTGTTGCATCATGTGTAAATTATCCATCACATCTCAAATCCATCAGCGATGTGGCCTTCCACTTCTCCACAGTACACTTGACTCCATAAGTATCTCCTCCATCCATCCATCATGTGCCATGCTGGTAAGCGTGGGCGGTCATGTTCTGCCATCTCACTCGATCACCAGAGTCGTGGATCAGCTCTGTGTTCCTGTCTCGACCATGCCACCAGGCCAAGCCATCCAGGTATTTGCTTCTAGGTCTTCCCCTTGGTCTCCTCCCTTTGATCTTGCCAGTTGTCACCAAGTTCTCCAATTCATTTCTTCTCATAACATGCCCAAAAATTTTTACTGTCTATGTCTAATTACTATAATCAGTTTACAATCTTCATTTGTTTCTCCATAAGTATCTCCTACCGGCTAGATATTTTAAAATATTTTCAAAACATCTAATTTTCCTAAATTTTATTATCTTAATAAAAAAATCTGTTTTCAATATTTAGTTCTTGTTAGATATAATTTTGTTTTATTGTTATTACGCCTTCTCATCATGTACCTTGCCATCTTGACAGATGACAGTTATTGTACTAAAAAAAAGAAGGCCTAATAACCTCTCCACAGCACAAAGCCTGGGCTGAATTGTAGACCATGTGTTGCCCACGCAGCAAGATCATTCTCTCGACCTGCCTAGTTTACTCCAAAGGAAAGGTAACACCAATACGCCTGGAACAAGACAAATTGCAGAAGCTGTCTTATCAGCAAAGCAATGCTCTAACAGTCTGCCAGTCAGAGTTTCCATCCTAGACCAGCTACTGGCCAAGACGTAGGGTCTGGTCTGTCCTCCTACCATGACATATAGTCTTTAGGTTGCATTTCCTCGCACCAAGATAAGGTTTGTATCCTCTAAATTACGCTCCACTGCCTAAACCCATTTGCAGAAAGCGGACAGTACCATTTACTGTCATACCGCAGCTCAGTCATATCTAAGTAAGACCTGACTAATCCTTTCCCCCCCAGTGAATGTTTGACTGATTCAGTGCCCAAAAAAAAAGTAGGTTCGGACCAAACATAGTACACAATCAAATGACAAGTATTACAATATAAATTTGCATTCACTGAATATTAAAATTTCGGAAGATCCCACGAAACCAAACAAATAACATGATGACCCTAGTGTGACGATATATCATCCTGCTGTCCAAATGGGAGGTCACATGTGACGATATATTATCCTTTGGCACCGAATAAGTTCATATTCTTCTGCAACATTTGTATTGAAAAGCAGACTTGAGCTTTTCAGCTGATTTGATCATGTTGAAGTTACGCACCCATATGTTGCCACAGGAAATATGTGTGCTATGCAGCCAGTTATAAATTACATTATATATCTAACTGGGGAGGGTGGGAACAAAGGGGACACACATGCATGCACACTCATTCATGCAATTCTTCCTTCTTTTTGCTTTCCCTGTTATGTCTTTCTGCATCAAGTTAGGAACAGCTATTTGTTTAGATAAGACCCCCGTGTATGCTGCTTTAAGGTGTTCGTTGCCTCTTCTGTTCTCCTAATTCCATCGCTTGCAGGATCTGCCTCTGACTTGATTCATGATTTTTTTTATTTGCGTTCTCTTGCTTTGAACTCGATCATAGTCCACACAATACTACTTCTAGTGCACTGGAATGATTTTTGCATGTGGATTTTTTTGTTGCGTATCCCTTACGGGACTTTGCAGTCAACACCAGCATTTTTCAGCTGCTGTTGATGTACTAGGCAAGTGTTACGTTCAGTAGTTTGCCATTGCTTTCTGAACGACCGGCTCCCATACCAGCACGTTATAACACAACCGACACGGTCTGCTGCACAAATCGGTTGCAGCTGAGCTTCGAACGCCTGGTACCCGGCTCACGAACCGCATTCGCAAGCCTTTAGCCATGGAGCCGGCATGTGGATTAGGTTTCCCTAATTAGGTCTCTCACCTTCAGGCGAACCCACTCTAACTTCTGAGGTACTTGTAATTTATGTCCCCAAGTCAAGGACAAGAAGTCAATATTTTAGTCTAACTGACCAGAGTAGGGGCTGAACCCACTACCTCAGCATCAGCACACCAGAAGTTTAACAGCAAGTGCTCTTATCCAATCAGCCATGCTGGCCTCCAATTCCCAATATGTTTTCTTATTAGTCTCTTTCTATCACAATAATTATCACCCAAGTGTTTCCGGGGGCCGTTAGCCAAGCAAAGAATAGAAACACTGATAACAACAATGCATGTAGTAAGAGATGACTAAGGAGAGTTAGCAGGATGAGATTGGCTACCTCATCCAGTAGAAAACTTTAATAAGTCTACGAAGGACTTTGCGTTAGTAGGCTGAGGACCTTTACTTCACTGGAGAGGAAAGGTAAAAGAGAAAAGGTAGAAGAGGCAGCATTCAGTGTAGACTTTTCATCTCTGCTGTTACAATGATTACTGAATCTCTTGCTGCCATTGACCAGCTATGGCAACAGAAACATCACATTGGTAAGAAGATTGTGATCATTTTGTTATCTGCTGTTTATTCTGCAATACTCGTGACAACTGGCAATGATCTGGTTTGTCTTGCTGTATCCTTGTTCTTGCAATGATTCTCCCTCAAATGAGATCTTACTTTCTAAGTAGTTGACCTCTCTCAACCAACCTTATCTGCTGGTTCTTCAATATAGATCTTTGCTTCATCACACCTTTGCTGGTTTTTCAATGTAGACCTTTGTTTCATCTCACCTTATCTGCTGGTTTTTAATGTAGATTTTTGTTTCATCCCACCTTATCTGCTGGTTTTTCAATGTAGATCTTTGTTTCATCCCACCTTATCTTCTGGTTTTTCAATGTAGATCTTTGTTTCATCCCACCTTATCTGCTGGTTTTTCAATGTAGATCTTTGTGTCATCCCATCTTATCTGCTGTTTTTCAATATAGATCTTTGTTTCTAAGTCTTATCTTGCAATTGTTATGATCTGTTTTTTTAAACATTGATTTTCCTGTTGTAGTCTTTGCATAGGTGGTTCAAGTAGTTTAAATGCACATGAAAATACTCTTTGGAATCAACCATGATTACCTGTTATTGGCAAAATGGAGTGTACAGAGATTAATCATCCTCACTGGGCTTTGCTGATTTGTTTATATGGTCACCCATGTCCCAAAGTCTATATTTTACCCATGTATGTTCACAGTGTATCCTTATCATCAATATTATGTGAACTGCCAAATGGCGTAGACATTCATGTAGGCATACATAGATCTCAGTCATTGGTGTTCTGAATCAATTTTGTTGATAATATTCCTGCACGCAAGTCTGATGTGTGAAACTGATGTGGTGTGAAATATGAGTGGTAGGAAGGGCTGAATCTGAGATGGTCCTGTGTGCCCAATGTAAGACCCTTTTAAAAAAAAAGTGTGTTCATTTGTTCGTCTTTAGCCATACATCATTATTTCTCGCAGTCTACCTCTGTTGATCTTTCCAGTCTTCAATGTTTCTAATGCCTCTCTTCTAATTATGTGACTAAAGAATATTGTTCTATTGCCATTAGCCTTCTCTAGACACTCAGTAACTTTGACAATTCAAAACATTCATCTCAGAAACCATTTCTGTAGCATCCAAGCTTGTCCTAATGTGTTTGTTCACATTCCAAGAATCACTGTCATACAAAAGAACAGGTTCTATACAACATTTCAGTACTCTCTATCTTACAATGTATCCTTGCTGTTGTAAAATTCACACTGTCAACCATAAGTGACACATGCAATTAATTTCATTTTTACACTTTACAGGTAAGAAAAAATACAGCCAACGGTTTCAATTGATAATCAACATTATAAATGAAACTACTAGAGCAGTGGTTCTAAACCACTGGGGAATTCCTCCCAAGGGGAAATTTTTGGGTTTCCAGGGGAGGGGTACTCCTTGAAGTGGACACCGCTGGAGTTCAAAGCAAGCGCACACACACACACAAAATACTTTATACAAACACAAACACACTATATGTGACCATTTAGCTAAAGATGGAAAATAACTTTCACCCTATCATCATCATCATCATGTGCCATGCAGATAAGCATGGGCGGTCATTTCTCACCATCTCACACGATCAACAGTCATGAATCAGCTCAGTGTTCCTGTCTTGACCATGCCACATGGTCAAGCCATCCGGGTATTTACTTCACTGCCTTCCTCTTGTTCTTTTCCCCTCAATCTTGCCAGTTGTCACCAAGCTCTCCAATTTATTTCTTCTCATAAAGTGACCAAACAATGTTGACTGTCTACGTCTAATTTTTCTAATCAGTTTACAATTTTCACCCTATGCCTAGTGACAAATGTAGGTCAAAAGTCATCGTCCATAAGGGATTAGATAATAAACAGATAAAACAGAGTTCACCAGTTGAAGTGATATTATGCTAAGAACCTCTATTTTATTAACCGTGAAGTGATAATTGTTTAACTATTAACCATTTAAGATGCAATAACCTCAATCACAATGTTCATTCATTAGATCAATCAGATTGAAGATATGTTGTATTCATCTGATCATGTCCCTTCACTGTCTTTTTCTCAGGAACTTTCTTCAGTTCAACATAAGTCAGTACCCCAAAACTAGCAGGAGCAGGCTTCTTTCTATCCCAGGCAGTTACTAAATTGAAAGTGGTAACTCTTGGTCATAAAGAATTAAGAGGTAACTAAAGGACAGAAAGATCTGGGACATCTGGGGATGGTAACAATTTGTTGAAACTGGATGAGTTAATGCAATTGCTGTTACAGCTCTTTAACTTATGAACACTAATGAGATTGTAATGCAAATATACTGCTAATTATAAATTTAGATAACACTAGCAGAGCTGCAGAAAATAAATTATCAGTTAAGCCAAAATGTGTACAAGATAGTTTGAATATGAAGAATTGATAGCACTCTCATGATATATATATATATTTGGATATTACATATCATTCAGATGCTACTTAGTTCACATTTGATCAGGGAGAGAGATGGATTTTTTTTTAAAAGAGATGGATTAAAAAAAAGCTCTCCTGTCTTTCAAGAAGGATAATATGCTGGGAGCAAACCCAGCTGTGGAGGCTTTTTTAAAAAAATATGGATACCAATAATATCATCAGAGACAAAAAAAAGATGCACATAATGAGCATTAGAGGCGAACAGAATTGTACTCAAAGGAATGATAATTGGCCACTGTAGAAGCAGACTAGAGCTGATAACATGATACAGTAAACTGTAAGCAGATCATCTAGGATAGAGAACAATGCTCATATGACAGAGAAATGTATTAGTGTAGAATCTGTGTATTTTGCTTAGGAGAATGTGGTTAAACAGTTATCTAACCAGTGTTCTCTTACATCAGGAGACACAGGTTCTCAACCTGTGTAGTTGGATACCAGTGGCCTCTTATATCTAGACACACAGGTTCTCAACCTGTGAAGTTGGATACCGGTCATGGTTGGCTAGGTATTACCAAAGCAAGTCCACTGTCTCATCTTCATCCAAATGATCTCAAATATGAATGTATGTGCTCCCTCGCTCATTTTTGGAAGTCTTCTTCTTCTTTATCCATCTTTCAATAGAAGTGCACCAGACATAGTTATGTACTTCTAGGGTCTGTGTGTCCGACTTTGGCTTGGATTTGTGGTAATGTTTGCTTCCCCTAGAAAGATTCCATCCAAGGCTACGGGTTCTATCCATCCATGATTAAGTTTTTTTTCATAGCAAAACTCATGGCCTTACGACCTACTCTTTGCAATTTCCAACTGTGGGATTTTTTTTAACATGCACGCGTGACCTCCTGTTTTTTGCCCTTATCTAGGAAATCTAGGTATTCAATCTCACAACCCAAGAGATAAGTGACATTATTAGCCGCCATATGCTGAAATCATAACTGGTACCTTTTGAGCACGAGAAAGACAATGTAATTTCACAACCATGAATCCTGATTTTTGAAAGTAATTTTTGGGTTATAAAAGACACTGAAGCTCTTTTGCTTCAATTCAGCTAATAAGTTAAGTTCCACCTCATATCAATACATAGATTATCATGTGTCACTTTGTTTTAGAGATAATAATGGAAATATGAGTCATACATTTTTACTTAATTTATGCTTGTGGAGTCTCAACTACTGTAGCCACTCTAAGTGCTGCTTGCTACATTTGGGTAACTTTTGAGCCACTTCTAGTAATGTACAGTATGCTAACATCTACAGGTACTGTCTGAGATTAAAAGGATGCCCATTATATAGAAGCAAGTCTAGGCAGCCATGTGTGGTGTGTGACAACTTGTGTGAGCCCAGAATTAGAGCTGTAGATTATTGAAAGCCCTCTATGACGGCAGGAAATTAACATATGTTGCTCTGACGCCTTTCCTTTAGACCCTAATGGCATGCATGCATCTATTCAAGATGCATTTAGTGATTTCACCCCCTGCGGATGGAACAAACACAGACTTGAGTGTCCTACAAAACCACCATGAGTGTCCTACACAACATTTGCCAAGAAGAAGTTGGATGTATTGGCCTAAAGACATAACTATCGCAGCTCAGCTGTAAGCAGGCCCAATGCAATTACCATCCAAGGCAAGGCCTCACAGACTGGAGACACAGTTTCTCAATCCAAGCAATTGGATACCAGTGGAATGCAGTTTCCTTGAAAAAAATTATGGGGTTAGCACCATATACCTAAAAGGTCTCAAGGCATGGCAAAGAGTTCTTTACTTTACATTTTTACATGGTTTAATATGTAAAGAAATAGACCAAGAACTAGAAATAGGCTTGTCAAGAGTTTATCATTATAATGCTGTGGACTTTGTCATTACAAAAAGTCATTTAACCAAAATCAGGAAAACCCAAAGCTAAGATCAGAGAAGCAAGAACTGCCAGAGAAAGCAAATGTGAGCTGAATATTCACTTTGCTGCCCTGACACATTTGCATGCCAACTGAATTTTGCTGCATGAAAATGATTTTTTAATAACAGCAAACGTGCTCAAGCTGTCATAAATGATAATATAAGAATGGGGGAAAGTCGCATTTACGTCTCACCATATGCATCATTAGGCGGCGACCAGAGAAACCTGTACTGGATGCTAATGTGACCATCGATCTGCAACTGATGAGTAACCAACATTATTTATACTAGGTGTGTGATGATTCACATTTATTATATTATATTGCATTGCAACACGCTTACACAGTTATCAGGCCGTTAGCACTAATCGCCAATTCAGGTCTACTTCATTCTTGCAAATGTATGGTCATACTAAATTCGATATCAATACTACGACGAAGTATCTTAAAAGTAACAGCTGCATCGCGTCGTGCATGGCGAATACATATAGTAATACGCATGAACCATGAACTCATGCCCGGCAGCAGCAGTCAACAGTTGACTGAGTAGTGACTCATGACTCATGGCTGGCGAAGGACAAAAACTACCTCTGTAACTTGGCTCTGTTTCATTTATAATTATATGCATAAGGTTTTGTGTGTATAATTACGGTCAGTGTATTTAACGTAAATGTTGTTATGATGAACGTATTACAGATCACTAGAACGAAAGCTTCAAACAAATGCTCATTTACATTATTTCAATATCAATTACAGCAACGGCCGGACCGTCTGCTTCCTCTAGAAGAAGAGGCAGGATTTTATGACGCCTGCCAGACACTGACACCGTGGACGAGTGATCACGAAGTCTAGCCCTAAAACAGAGCATTAATAACTCAAACCCACAATTTCTAGTGAACTACAATACCAAGCTAATAAATAGCAATAAGTATATACCTGAAAGACTAAGAAGATTGCAGTTAAAACGCTGAAGTGTCGCATCTTGTAATCCACATTTACCGTAACCTGTGTCGGGTAATGAAATCGTCTGGTCTCTCTCACTAGCAGACTCCGAGTTAAATGATGTCTGGTCCAATCACCGCCGACGACACAGAAGTGTTGTTGCAAGCCGCCTGGTGATTGGCTCAGTGCAGACACATTGGCAACATTATGTTCATGATAATGGGGAATTACCTTGGGAAAACGAGGTATTCCTGGGCCTAACCCGAGTGTTCATTTCACCACCGATTACGATCGGAATTTAACTGCTAGTTTTGGTTGCATTTAATGTAATTTAAAACAAAAAAGAAAGGAAGAAAATTCCCAATTTGAAACATGCCTTTATTCGTTATCATCATCATGTACCCTGCTGATTGAGTAGGGTTCATGTGTCTCAATAGATCTCGGTCCCTATCTGAATCAACTCTGTTGATGATGTACTCCCATGCCACAATCTCTATCCATTAAGAATAATTCTTCTTGGGCTGCCTCAACCACTTTTCCCTCTGAACTTCCCAGTTGCCACGATGTTCTCTAACGCCCCTCTTCTCATTACTTGACCAAAGAATGCTGTTTGTCGCGTTCTTATAGTTGTGTATAATGTTCTAGATGTATTAGCGCAGTACCGTGTGGCAGATTTTCTCAGTATGATGTAAGTCTTCGAAATGCCGCCCCTTACATGTTTTTTTTTTCCTTTTAAAATGCTGCCCTCTTATGAAACTTCATTACGGTGCCGCCTGATGCGTCCGCCTGTGTGTATCATAATCAATATAAAATGACACAAAGTAGTGCAGCTTTACATAACAGAGTTAAGACACATACAGAACGTTGCGGCGATTAGCCTTCATCAGCAAACAAACACATTCACAAACACAACATACAGTCAAGGAGATCTCCTGTGACTACATCAGAAGGTGACGACAGGGCGAGAAGAACAAAAGCATGGAAAAATTGAAGCAATGAAGAGAAAATGAGAATTGAAAAAAATGTTAATTGAAAAGAATGTTAGTTGAAGAAAATGTTTAATTGAAAAAATGTTAATAGAGAAAACATTCATACTCACCTCACCGTTCGGATCTGTAGGTGACTAAGAAAATCTCCGATGTATTCTGATACCCGGTGCCGGGTGTTACGGTTCAGTGAGCACATAGATTTTGTCTGTTGAGGTGTGTCTATGTATGTATGCGCGTTCGCGCATATCAGTCCACCCAGACTTTAAGACTCGCTCCTATAATAACACAATGGGGTTTTGGTTAGTACCACCCTCAATCTTGCGCGATTGCTCAGATACCCTTACCAGACCAGTTACCGTCCTCCTGCCCCGCCCCCTTCCTTCTATGTGCTCACTGAACCGTAACACCCGGCACCGGGTATCAGAATACATCGGAGATTTTCTTAGTCACCTACAGATCCGAACGGTGAGGTGAGTATGAACGTTTTCTCTATTAACATTTTTTCAATTAAACATTTTCTTCAACTAACATTCTTTTCAATTAACATTTTTTTCAATTCTCATTTTCTCTTCATTGCTTCAATTTTTCCATGCTTTTGTTCTTCTCGCCCTGTCGTCACCTTCTGATGTAGTCACAGGAGATCTCCTTGACTGTGTGTTGTGTTTGTGAATGTGTTTGTTTGCTGATAAAGGCTAATCGCCGCAACGTTCTGTATGTGTCTTAACTCTGTTATGTAAAGCTGCACTACTTTGTGTCATTTTATACTGTTTACACTTTCACAGCTCTACCGCAGTTCCACCAAATTTTATTCATATTTTTCTGTGTGTATCATTGCACGGCACGGTCCTGCATTAGCCTCTTGCAAGCAGTCGTTACTCTGGAAGTCTAAGGCATACCTTTAATAAAGGTATTTTTCATATTATTCAATGTAAATGCGTAAAATAATAAACTAATAAAGGCTTTATTAGTTTATTATTTTACGCATTTACATTGAATAATTTTTACACCCCGAAAAAGTACAACTTGTAACATTGCATCTCGGATAGAATTATATTTGTAGTAGGACTGGTTGACTGATGTATTGTGATGACCATAATATATGTAACTTATTGTAGCAGTTATTAAATGAGTTACTGTGAAGAAGAAATAACACAATGTCTCTATAGACCTTTTTTTCCCGCATATCCTATTGACATCTCTGTCAACACCAGCATTTTACCGCTGTTTGTTGATTTCTTGGCAAGATTACGCTCAGGTGTTTGCCATTGCTTTCTGAGCGGCCAGCTCACATATCCCGTAAGTAACGGGCACGGTGTAAACCGCTACCGATTCTCGCGCAGCTGCGTTTGCTCATGTGGATAATCTGGATTGCGGAGAAAGTCGCTAAATCCTAGGCCAGGGAGACCGGCCTCTATCAACTACCCGATAAAATAAACGGAGTTAGTAACTGTTGGTTGGTTGCTTGCTAGCTTGCTTGACTGGATGATTGTGAAACCCCTGGAAAACTATGGGCTTCAACTCTTAATTCAGATGCATTCACGTTCACGTCACCTGATTCCTGAAAACGTTTTGCAACCATCGAAGTTAAGACTGGAGTAATATTCTACCCCAGCTGGTACTAAAGCACCATCGGAGCTAGATTGGTGTAATGTTCTACCCCAACTGATACTAAAGCAACATCGGAGCTAGATTGGTGTAATGTTCTACCCCAACTGATACTAAAGCACCATCGGAGCTAGACTGGTGTAATTTTCTACCCCACCTGGTACTAAAGCACCATCGGAGCTAGATTGGTGTAATGTTCTACCCCAACTGGTACTAAAGCACCATCGGAGCTAGATTGGTGTAATGTTCTCTCCCAACTGATACTAAAGCACCATCGGAGCTAGACTGGTGTAATTTTCTACCCCACCTGGTACTAAAGCACCATCGGAGCTAGATTGGTGTAATGTTCTACCCCAACTGGTACTAAAGCACCATCGGAGCTAGATTGGTGTAATGTTCTACCCCAACTGGTACTAAAGCACCATCGGAGCTATACTGGTGTAATGTTCTACCCCAACTGGTACTAAAGCACCATCGCCACAGAAACTGTGTTGCAAGTGCTCTCCTTTCTCCCTCCAAATTCATAAACGAGGAGTGTGCAAGATTGTTATTGGAGCTCCACATCTGCGGAGAGTGCTGCTGAACAGACGGAGTATCCATGATAATGAAGAACTAGTACAGGAGGGCGTGAGTAGAAGGTCTGGACGATACTCAAAGCATAGATGGAAAGCCAGGTGGACTGTTCATCAAGTAGCTACTGGAATTATCAGCGTTTGTGACTTTTAAAGATGTGGGATGAGCATGTGTGAGAATGTCCCAAGTGCAGCGTTTTTATTCTTAACTGATTAAGAGCCATGGGATGATTAATCGTCTTAAGTGACTTCCTGTATATGCCGTGGACTTATATACATTAGTTTTCCCTATGCAACCCCCTTTAAGTATATATATAATACAATATGTCTGCTATCATATTAACAACTTTTAAGTCATAACGGTGGCAAACCCTTTCTTCCAATTTTCCGCCATCCGTTTTTGTTTGGTCCAAACCTACCTTTTGTTTGGCACTGAATCTATTAAATTCAGCATTCAGTATCTGCAGTGATGCATGGTGGTCATTCGAATGGTGTTGTTTGTCCATCAAGAATGATGATGACCATTCATTTCATCCAGTGGGGTTGAAGGTGTGGAGCCGTGGGTTCTAAGATGGCTGATAAGGCCTATTTTGGCTCGAAATGTTCTTTGACAATGTGGGCAAAGAATGCTTGACGTCTCTGGAGGAGGATTTCCTGCAGTGGTTTTTCTGTCCTGCCTTTTCTTCACAGCTCTTGCAGTCCTGGTTGCCTCACATATGACTGCACCCTTGTGTAATGATGCACGCCACGAATTTCGGTCTCTGGCTGCAGCCTCCCAGGTGTCATGATGAATTCCAAAAGCATTCAGTGAAATTTTCAGAGTGTCTTTAAAACGTTTCCTCTGGCCACCTTGGGAGCGTTTACCACAACGCAGTTCCCTGTAAAAAATTCGTTTAGGGAGCCTGTGATCTGGCATGCGAGTCAAGTGACCAGCCCAGCGAATCTGATTCTTCATCAGTAGAGTGTGGATACTGGGCATGGATGCTCTTTCTAGGACTTCAGTGTCTGGAATCTTGTCTTGCCATTTAATCTTCAGTAGCTTCCTTAGGCAGACTGTGTGGAAATGGTTTAATTTCCTAGCGTGTCGCTGATAAACAGTCCAGGTTTCACAAGCATATAGCAGTGTGGATAATACAACTGCTTTGTAGACTTTTAGCTTTGTTTGCAGGCTTATTCCAGTTCTGTCCCATACATTCTTGTACAGTCTGCCAAAGGCTGCACTGGCCTTGGAGATTCTTGCATTCACTTCGTCATCAATTGTGGCAGCTTGTGACACGGTGCTGCCAAGATAGGTGAATTTGTCCACAACACTTAGTCTATGATCATTCACTTTGATATTCGGCACAGTGTGATTATTCCCTGGAGCTGGCTGGTACATAACTGTCACATGCCTGTGGTCATTGAAATTAAGGTGAGTGGCCGTACAAGATAAACAGTTCACGAGATAAAATAGGGCGGATAGTAAGTCCCCCAGAGGGCGTGAATGAGAAGACAGTAATTGAAAGGGAGAGCTGAGAACAAGTCAGCTGGCTAAAATAAAGGTGAGGCAGACAGTTGAAGCAGTGAGATTGTGTGTTGTGTGTGAAGCAATGTGGGGGATAGAATTGTTGAAAAGAGAGGGACAAAGACCGAGCTGAGAGGGAGTTGATGTTTGGACTCCGAGCTGAGAGGGAGTTGAGTGTAGACCAGACCAGGAGAAGGTCGTGGTCTGATAAAGTGAAGAATTGTGACGGAGTTTGGAAGATAACTCCGCACTGTGGGTTCCAGGGATAGTGAGTGGAATTCGAGACCCATAGTGGGTTACTTTGAGTCGGGCCTAGAGAGAGGCTAGTATACCTGTCGTGTGGGACGAGATTTTAGTAGCCGTGAGAGGCAGTGTTATTCGACGTGTTCCATTGGGATGGAGATATATTCTTAGAGAATTATTGTTCCTGGATTTATATGTTACATGTGTCTGTGTTAATTCAGAATTAAAGGAATATTATGTGCGCAAATTAACGCTTGTTCACTGACTGGTGTTTGGTGGTGATGCATCTTGATTAATCTGTTGTTCAACATCACATTGTTACAAGGACATACCCTAGACACAACCATAGCCACTCTATCTGTCACTTAGTCAACATTCACTTTGTGTCAATAACTACAGTCTTCTCCAAGTTGATATTGAGCCCAAAGTTGGCACAGGCATGTGAGAAAGCTGAAACATTATGTTGCATGTCCGCCTCTGAGTTGGCGTATAGAGCGCAATCATCAGCAAACAGGAGCTCTCTGACGGTGCCGCTGTCAATTTTGGTTTTAGCTTTCAGCCTTCTGAGATTGAATAACTTTCCATCCATACGGTAGTTGATGTCTATTCCAATGTCGTCGTTCTCGAAGGCATTCATCAACATGGCTGAAAACATGAGGCTGAACAGTGTTGGTGCCAGGACACATCCTTGCTTCACTCCATTGGTGACAGGAAAGGGTTCAGACAGTTCACCATTTTCCTGTACCCTTGCCTGCATGCCGTCATGAAATAGCCGCACTATTTGGACAAACTTTCGTGGACAGCCATATTTTGCCGTAATCTTCCACAGTCCTTCTCTGCTGACTGTATCAAAAGCCTTGGTAAGGTCAATGAAAGTTGAGAACATTTCGCAGTTCTGTTCCTGACATTTCTCTTGCAGCTGCCTTGCAGCGAAAATCATGTCAACAGTTCCACGTTCTTTTCTGAAGCCACATTGACTCTCAGGAAGAAGACCTTGATCGAGATGGGCTGTGAGGCGATTGAGAAGAATTCTGGCGAGTATCTTCCCTGCAATTGAAAGCAAGGAGATGCCTCGGTGGTTGTCACAGGATTGGCGGTTTCCTTTACGTTTGTAAAGGTGGACTATTGACGCGTCCTTAAAATCTTGTGGCATGGTCTCGTTCATCCATATGTTTGTGAAGACTTGGTGAAGCTGCTCCGTTAGGACCGGCCCACCTGCCTTGTATATCTCTGCTGGGATGGAGTCAGGACCAGGTGCCTTGCCGCTGGAGAGTTGCTGGATGGCTTTGTTTATTTCCACTATGGTTGGCAGGTCATCAATTGTCTCATTGGTGGGAACTTGGGGAAGGCAGTTGATGGTTTCATCATCGAAGAAGGAAGTTGCATTTAAGATTTTTCTGAAATGCTCTGCCCAGCGTTGGAGGATTTCTTTCTTATCGGTGACCAATGTTCCCCCGTCTGCACTGAGGAGGGGAACTATGCCTGGTGATGAAGGACCATAGACCGCTTTCAGTGAGTCGTAGAAGTTTTTCATATCATGTCTGTCAGCAAAGCCCTGAATTTCATCCGCTTTGCTGCTCAGCCAGGAGTCCCGCATGTGCCGAAGTTTCTGCTGCACTACTCTCTGAATGTTCTTGAAAGCATCTTTTTTTGACGTTGACTTCGGGTCATTCAAATGTGCCTTGAGGAGAAGATGTTTCTCGGCCAGCAATTGGTTGATGTCTTCGGAATTTTCATCAAACCAGTCTTTATGCTTTCGGGGGCCAGACTTGAGAGATCTGTGGGTGAAATGCCACAACCTGTCGCACAAATGTCCACCTGTGTGAAATCGGATCCCAGTCTTGCGCCCTCGGCAGCCCAAGTTGGCAATAAAATGCTATATACAGCTTCAGCTGCTGCGTGCATGTGAGATCTGAATGACAAGCTGAGTAATGTCCTATGGTCTCGGTAGAAATTGATTGATTTTTTTTTTTTTTTTTTAGGACAGTGCAAACAATAACATGGAAGGACACAAAAACAAATAGATAGCCCTTCGAAAAGCAAACCTTACGCCCATATTATAAGTGAAATGAGATGAGACAGTCCAATGTTTTGGATTTAAATAAGAAACATAACAGTGAAAACCCAATGACAGCTGGCGAATTTGATCTGGAAAGAGCAAGTAGACGAGATACATAAATACATAGATAGCTTGACTAAATGGCATAACTGAGACAAACACCTGATCCGAGATTCGTAGGTGTATTGAAGGGGATCACAAGTGAAGCAAAGAATCGAAGCACCGTAACCTGTTATGCTTAACGTCAGGAGCGACTAAACAGCGTTGGCGTAGAACAGGCAACCCCACCCATTAGAAAAATGTAGCAGCAAACCCCAGCCAACCATCAAGAAATTTACAGAAAAGGAAAGAAAAATAATTCAGCCATAAAGGAGGCTATTTTCCCAGAAGAAGTACAACACGGTTTGAATAATGCCAGAATGAGTCTTGGTGGCCAGCCTACCACCTTTCACGTATATTACAACTATGTCTGAATTGGAAAAGACAGCAAAAGTGGTAAGAAAACTGACATATAAGATTCGCACTTTGGGATTCAGCGAAACAAGTTGAAAGGCGACAGACAAAACGCTTGTAAACACAGATGAGACATTTCTCTTCTTAGGCCACACAGAGAAAATGCCCTTCATGGGGAATTAGTGGACATAGTGATATCTACAGATGCAAAGAAAGTACTAATAGAGTAGGAAGCTGTAAGTCCTAACATAATGAAAGCAATATTTAACCGTTGGATGAAGAATGACTTGCGCGATGATGTGGATTAAAGTGAGGAAGAGTTGCGCAATTCGTCGACCTCACTCTCTCGCCCGAGTCCATCGGAGTCCAGTAGCAAGACAAGTCGAGACGACTGGAGACGAATACAGGTGCAGTGGATGACCAGGGCGCTCTATGTGCCTTGCCGTGCTCATTACGTTCCACAACGCTTTGCAGGTAAACGCCGTCTTGCCCGTTGAATCAGGAATGATTTCTTCCGCGCAGTCTGCCGAATCCTGTCTTCGCATGCTGGGTAGTCATACCCTAGTTTACCTCTTGGTTCGACACCAAATCAGCTACCCATGCCTGGTTTAGCCAGCCTCTCACAGTTGTTGCCCGGGGGGTGGCCGCTGTCTCATGCTGACAGTGGACAGCTACTAGGAGCCACAGGCACGAGCTGGGTGTCAGGCTTGGACCAGTGGGGGATGGGTCCTGAAAAGGACATGAGAGTCATCCTTACCAAAGGTACTACCAATGCCTGACACCCCGTACCCCCCTAACATTTAACCACAAATAAGACAGAAAACATGAATGCGATTAAATGTTAAGCACCAACAAATGACAAGGGAGAATCGATTTTTGTTTTTTTAAGGAATAATTTTTACAAGGAACTTAAAATTACATTGGGTAATCAAATAAATAGCAATATTAAAATGGGAATTTTTACATGTAACTTCAAATTACAACAGGTAATCAAAGAAATGGCAATATCAAAATTTGATGGGGAACCTGAATGCCAGTACACAGTATAGGTCAGTATAGGATTGGATATTTCCGTTCGGGAAGAGATAATGGGGGGGGGGGGGGGGGGGGGGGGGGGGGGAACGGACTTGGGGTAATGAACGAAAATGGAGTCTTATTCGTCAATTTTTGCGCAGTGAATCAGTAGCAGGAAGTGTTTTATATGAAATATGAAATAAATAATCAACCAGATCGCACTCGGGACATTTCTACACATGTTCCGTCTCCTTCTTCAGTGGCCAAAGAGGAGTTCCCGTACTAATGGTGCAACTAGCAGAGTAGCAGCTCGACTGAACGTCTGATGCGTTTTCCCCTATGCATAGAGTGTTGTCCAGACCCTCAATCACCCATTCCCCTGCTGAATCAGCCTTCATAGGTGTAGAGTATCTGTTTTGCTGCACTTCTCACTCGATCCTAGAGATCCTTCACGACAACAGTGTTAAAGTCGCTTAAAAGTCAACAGTGTCAACTTCATTGCACCGGTTTTATCCCATATGGCTCGGTCTCTTTCTGCAGTGCGGAAAGCGTCGCACAAAGCACGAACTCGGTAGCTCTAGCGACGACCCACAGGAGTCTCCGAAAAACTTCACCCGTGAACCGAAGTACGCGGCCCGGAATCGAACCCACAACCTTCGGAGCCCGATTCAAACGGCTTGACCACTTCGCCACGGAGACCCGGAGACTCCGACATGGAACTCCGAATGGGAAAATTACGACAACAGCCTTGTAATATAGATCGACGCCTAGAGGAGTATCGGCAGACAATCTATCAGCCTAATGAAAAACATCTGCGGGCTGTGGAAATGTGGTTTCTAGGGAAAATGAAAAGAATATCACGGATAGACAGAATAACCAATGACCAAGTCCTACAAGAAACAAATGAAAACCGTAAAAAAAAAAACGTAAACTGATTAGAGAAATTAGACGTAGAGTCACAATTTTTTGGGCACGTTATGAGAAGAAATAAAATGGAGAACTTGGTGACAACGGGCAAGATCGAGGGGAAGATAACAAGGGGTGGGCAGAGAAGTAAATACCTGGATGGCTTGGCCACGTTGTATGGTCGAGACAGGAACGCTGAGCTGATCCACGACTCTGGTGATCGAATGAGATGGGGAAAAATGACCGCCCACGCTGACCTGCATGGCACATGATGATGATGATGATGATTTCCCTCATGTTCGCACGCCTTACTTCTCCTTTGATAGAGGAATACCCCCAACCACGCGATCCTGGTCAAGTGAAGCACTTTCAGTTAGAAAAGCAAATACAGGGAATAGCCTTTCAAGGCATGGCTTAGAAAGAAAGTGTTACTTAAACAGCTGGTCGTTACAGAAGAGTTAAGTAAAGTAAACAACGTATAACATAATTAATAAAGTTTGGAGTAACTAATAACCTCGTGGTGCGCTGCTTGAAATATAATCCATCATCATCATGTAGGATGTGTTGTTGTTTTTTTGCAGAACGTCGCTCTCATTACGACACGCGTAAACGATTCTCCAACCTTGACCTTTCTGTCTCAGGCATTTTCTTGCCCAAGATGTCTGCAGTTGCCTGTGTCTATCTTCTTGCCGTTTTTTTCCCCAGCCCATTAAGAATGGTTGAGGAAGCCACATTAGTTAGTATCTCATCCTAATTTGTCCAACACTTTTGTGAAATGCTCTTGGAGATTATTTACACAGTGGGAGATTTTCCATCATCAACATCAGTTGATAATCATCATCAAGTGCCTTGCTAGCTGGCGTAGGCGTTTACGTCACTTCACAGATCTCGGTCTTTGGTGTTCTGTATCAGCTTTGCTCATATTCCTCCAAGCCACCGTTTCAGTCCATCCAGCATCATTTGTGTTGGTCGGCCTCTGCCTCTCTTCCCCTCGATCTTACAGGCGTCACGATGTTCCCCAGTGCCCCTCTTCTTATCCGACCGAAGATGACCGAAGAAAGCTGTTTGCCTCATTCTTATTGCTGTATATAATGTTCTAGTTTCATCAGCCTGTCTCAGGCAGATTCTCCATACTGCTTCACAATTCTTCTTTGGCTTACTTAACATGTTTCCTACTTCCACTAGATTCTAGCCCTTTTACCGTAATAGGGAAAGCTAATACACAGACCAAGGCTCCGTGGCCTAATGGCTTGCGAACGCGATTCGTGAGCCGCTTACCACGCGTTCGAAACGCGGTGGTGACCGATTTGACAGCAGACCGTGTCGCGCTGGGGTTTTAACGTGTTGGTATGGGAGCCGGTCTTTCGTTCAGAACGCAATGGCAAACTACTGAAAGTCACACTTGCCAAGACATCAACAACAGCAGTAAAATGCTGGTGTTGACAGCGATGTCCTGTAAATAGGATATGCCCAAAAAAAAAATCCAGAGACTGGCTCTGTGGCAAAGGGATTATGAGCGCAATGCGTAATCCCACTTACTGCGTTCGATATACAGCTGTGGGCGATTTAGCTTTGCGTTGGTTTTTATAAAGTGGCATGAGTGTCGGTCGTTCAGAAAGCAATAGCAAACGTAAACTTGCCCTCCCCCCCCCCCCCAATCATATACAGCCCCAAAACTGCTGGGGTTGACTGAGACGTCATGTAAAGGATAAGCAGTTAACTAACCCACACGCAAAAATCAGCCCAGTGCACTAGGAGTAGTGTTCAAAGCAAGCGAACGGGGGGGGGGGGGGGGGGAAGAAGCTATAAATAAATTATGCAAAATCCAAGCATGGGGTGTCAATTGTTAGATACTGATAGAGCAAATCACAAGCCTAGCCTCAGCGAGGTGAGAGAGCGCTGCATGGTATTACGAACTGGTTTGAAATTAGTCACGGTATTTGACAAGGATGTGTGAAATCGCCATTGTTGGTTCTCAAATAAGCCTCCTCGTCAAGGACCTGGTTTGGGGCAGATATTGGGGAAATCACCACTCGCCAGTCGTCTCTGTTATCCAGTATCTTAACTGATTAAGTGCCACCATGTTGATGATTATTTGTGTTAAGCGAATTCCCGTATATGACATGGGCTAATATACAGTAGATTTCCTATGAAACCCTTTTAAATTTTGATATATAATACACCATGTCTGTTACTATAATAACAACGTTTATGTCATAACTATGACACACCCCAACTTCCCATTTTCCTCCCATCCATTTTTGTTTGATTCAAACATACTTTTTATTTTGCACTGAATCTGTTAATGAAACTAGTGTTGCCTAACTTGTTATTTGTTGTTCATTTGTTTAAACTTTACACATACGTCTTTCTTTCTCCTTACGTTTTTTTTTTTTTTTTGTTCCTTGTTTTTGTCCAACTTACGAAGTAAATTCAGTTGTATGACAAGGATTTGTGCTCTCCCCTCTATATTGTATAAAATACATTGACAATACATGCCGAGAAGCAGAGAGCCAACGAGAAGGTAATACTATAGACTTATTATTTGCGGACGACCAAGTGTTAATAGTTGAAGATGAAAAGAGCATTCAGAACCATCCAAATAAAATCAATTCCAAATGTGAGAAATATACCATGAAAATAAGAATTGAAAAGACAGACAATCGTGATAGGCAGACAGCGGAACCCCTTGCCTGTGACAAGAACTCGGAAATAAAATATACCAGCGGATTTAAATATCTAGGATCTATTTTTTAAATTTCAGATGGAAGTAGGATAGAGAAATAACATACGTTGTGCAAAGGCAAAACGGGTACTGGGACACCTTCAGCCGTATAGAAAGATACCTATCAGCCTATAAGTACTAAAGCAAATCTTATAAGAACTATATTTTGGTCGGCATTATACTACCAGTTTCAAACATGGATGCTTACTGCTAGCAAAAGTCTGAAAAGAAGTCGCTTAAAAGTCGACAGGGTCGACTTCATTGCACCAGGATTGTATCCCATATGGCTCAGTCTCTTTCCGCGGCGAACTGTCGAAAGCGTCGCACAAAGCACAAATTCCGTAGCTCCAGCGACGACACTCAGGAGTTGCCTAAAAATGCACTCATGAACCGAAGGACGCAACCCGAAATCGAACCCACAAACTTCGGAAACTTCAACTGCAAGCAATGAGAGGTAACTCGAGGAAGAGAAGACGAAGAAGAACTATTTGTCCATATAAGTCTAATTTATGTAGGCCACATTTTCTACTGATATGCCCCATACATTTTCATTTACTTTAAGTGTAGATTGGTACAATCTATTTCTTTGATATCACCATGACTTCTGTCTTTCTATTATTCAAGCTAAGCCTATTTTTTTTTTCCTCTCTCTTTCTAGAACCACTCTATCTATCATTTTCTGTACTTCCTTCTGACTTGTTACTATCAAGATTGTGTCATCAGCATAACGTAAGTTATTTATGTTATGTCAACCAACCAGCATCCCTGACATATTTTCTGTCGATTTCAATATATGTTCACAGTACAATGAGAACAAATCTGAAGACAATACACAACCTTGTCTGACGCCCATCTTTATACACTGAAATGTTCCTACAATTTGTTGACTGCATCTGTGTATACAGGTAAATAAAACAAACCTTCACCAGGTCAATGAATTCAGTAATATTCACAACAAATGATAGCAAACTCTACCGAAAAAAAAGTCAAAAATGCAAATACCGTTAACAGACCAGCTGTGGCCTTTGCAATACTAGTGAGACATCCTGCCAGAGGCAAAATGGCAAACGATCGATCACATTTTCATGAAAGCTTTTTGTTTTCAGTGTCAACCATCAGCTCTGACGAAATACCAAGGTCACAGCAAATGAAATGAGGTACTTTACTAAAGTAGTTCGGGTCCCAAGAAGGGTAAAGGCGAGAAGCAAGGCATAAACAGAAAATTGGAACAATGATTTGACATGTGTGTATGTTGCGGGGTCCATGGGTTAAGCAAAGAATAACACTGTAATCTAATATACATATCGTAAGAGACGACTAAGGTGGGTTAAGTGAATGAAACTGGCTACCATATCTCGTAAAACAATTTCGTTGCAAAATCCATCTACATAGGGCTTGGCGTCAGTCCGCTGAAGGTCTATGCTCCATAAGGCGATGTATGGATGAAGAGAGATATGGCCTGGCTAGCTGACAATGTCTCCAAAATCTACCGGCAGCACGCTGAAGTCATCCACGGTACTGGTTTGACTATTACAGGGCAACTGGAAGAATGAGTAAAGGACGGATCGGTTGTATTAAAGAGACAGGGCAGAAATGAGATCTTACAATATGACAAGTTGTGAAACATTCCCCTTCTCAGTCTCAAACAGGTTGAAGAATGTTTAATCAATGATCATGGGCATCGTTTATCGCACTGGTGGACACAGACGGAAAAATAAATAGATACAAGTATCTCGTATATATTCATTCATTCATTCATTCATTCATTCATTCATTCATTCAACAGCATGACCTTTGCAGAACTTCACTCCCATAACAACCGTCCGGAAAACTTCTCGGTCAAAAGCAAGATATCCCGCATCTGATACACCTATCTAGAGTCATCTGCCACATCCTGTACCCATCTTCTTTTTGGCCTTCCTCTTCTTCTTTTCCCGGGCATATACGCCTCCAAACTTGTTCTTTACAAACTTGTATGACGTTTCACGTGACCAAAATATGTCAATTTTCTTTGTTTTATCGTCTGTAGTAGCCAACCTTCTTCAATACTCAGATCTTGTCTACAATCATTACAGACAATAATTACTACTACTGCTACTAGAACTACTTCTTCTGTTATTGTTATTGGTGTTATTTCATTGGCATTAAGAGTGTCGACAGGGGATCAGCAAGGCCGAATGGATAAGAACGCGCGTTCTTAAACATCCGTTGTGCTGATGCCGAGGTAAGGCCGTACATGCGACAGTTGGACTAAAATGTTGACTTCTCCTCCTTAACTTGGGGACGTAAATTACAAGTACCTCAGAAGTCGGAGTTGTTCCGGGAAATTGTCGACAAATCCTCTATTCAAAGAATACCAGTCTACTGCAACATTCCGGGAAATTGTCGACAAATCCCCTATTCAAAGAATACCAGTCTACTGCAACATTCCGGGAAATTGTCGACAAATCCTCTATTCAAAGAATACCAGTCTACTGCAACATTCCGGGAAATTGTCGACAAATCCCCTATTCAAAGAATACCAGTCTACTGCAACATTCCGGGAAATTGTCGACAAATCCTCTATTCAAAGAATACCAGTCTACTGCAACATTCCGCGGAAATTGTCGACAAATCCTCTATTCAAAGAATACCAGTCTACTGCAACATTCCGGGAAATTGTCGACAAATCCTCATTCAAAGAATACCAGTCTACTGCAACATTCCGGGAAATTGTCGACAAATCCTCTATTCAAAGAATACCAGTCTACTGCAACATTCCGGGAAATTGTCGACAAATCCTCTATTCAAAGAATACCAGTCTACTGCAACATTCCGGGAAATTGTCGACAAATCCTCTATTCAAAGAATACCAGTCTACTGCAACATTCCGGGAAATTGTCGACAAATCCCCTATTCAAAGAATACCAGTCTACTGCAACATTCCGGGAAATTGTCGACAATCCTCTATTCAAAGAAGTACCAGTCTACTGCAACATTCCGGGAAATTGTCGACAAATCCTCTATTCAAAGAATACCAGTCTACTGCAACATTCCGGGAAATTGTCGACAAATCCCTCTATTCAAAGAATACCAGTCTACTGCAACATTCCGGGAAATTGTCGACAAATCCCCTATTCAAAGAATACCAGTCTACTGCAACATTCCGGGAAATTGTCGACAAATCCTCTATTCAAAGAATACCAGTCTACTGCAACATTCTGGGAAATTGTCGACAAATCCCCTATTCAAAGAATACCAGTCTACTGCAACATTCCGGGAAATTGTCGACAAATCCCCTATTCAAAGAATACCAGTCTACTGCAACATTCCGGGAAATTGTCGACAAATCCCCTATTCAAAGAATACCAGTCTACTGCAACATTCCGGGAAATTGTCGACAAATCCTCTATTCAAAGAATACCAGTCTACTGCAACATTCCGGGAAATTGTCGACAAATCCTCTATTCAAAGAATACCAGTCTACTGCAACATTCCGGGAAATTGTCGACAAATCCCCTATTCAAAGAATACCAGTCTACTGCAACATTCCGGGAAATTGTCGACAAATCCTCTATTCAAAGAATACCAGTCTACTGCAACATTCCGGGAAATTGTCGACAAATCCTCTATTCAAAGAATACCAGTCTACTGCAACATTCCGGGAAATTGTCGACAAATCCTCTATTCAAAGAATACCAGTCTACTGCAACATTCCGGGAAATTGTCGGCAAATCCCCTATTCAAAGAATACCAGTCTACTGCAACACTCCGGGAAATTGTCGGCAAATCCCCTATTCAAAGAATACCAGTCTACTGCAACATTCCGGGAAATTGTCGACAAATCCCCTATTCAAAGAATACCAGTCTACTGCAACATTCCGGGAAATTGTCGACAAATCCCCTATTCAAAGAATACCAGTCTACTGCAACATTCCGGGAAATTGTCGGCAAATCCCCTATTCAAAGAATACCAGTCTACTGCAACATTCCGGGAAATTGTCGACAAATCCCCTATTCAAAGAATACCAGTCTACTGCAACATTCCGGGAAATTGTCGACAAATCCCCTATTCAAAGAATACCAGTCTACGTCTACTGCAACATTCCGGGAAATTGTCGGCAAATCCCCTATTCAAAGAATACCAGTCTACTGCAACATTCCGGGAAATTGTCGACAAATCCCCTATTCAAAGAATACCAGTCTACTGCAACATTCCGGGAAATTGTCGACAAATCCCCTATTCAAAGAATACCAGTCTACTGCAACATTCCGGGAAATTGTCGGCAAATCCCCTATTCAAAGAATACCAGTCTACTGCAACATTCCGGGAAATTGTCGACAATTCCCCTATTCAAAGAATACCAGTCTACTGCAACATTCCGGGAAATTGTCGACAAATCCCCTGTTCAAAGAATACCAGTCTACTGCAACATTCCGGGAAATTGTCGACAAATCCCCTATTCAAAGAATACCAGTCTACTGCAACATTCCGGGAAATTGTCGACAAATCCTCTATTCAAAGAATACCAGTCTACTGCAACATTCCGGGAAATTGTCGACAAATCCCCTATTCAAAGAATACCAGTCTACTGCAACATTCCGGGAAATTGTCGGCAAATCCCCTATTCAAAGAATACCAGTCTACTGCAACATTCCGGGAAATTGTCGGCAAATCCCCTATTCAAAGAATACCAGTCTACTGCAACATTCCGGGAAATTGTCGGCAAATCCCCTATTCAAAGAATACCAGTCTACTGCAACATTCCGGGAAATTGTCGACAAATCCCCTATTCAAAGAATACCAGTCTACTGCAACATTCCGGGAAATTGTCGACAAATCCCCTATTCAAAGAATACCAGTCTACTGCAACATTCCGGGAAATTGTCGACAAATCCCCTATTCAAAGAATACCAGTCTACTGCAACATTCCGGAAAACGAAGGAGCAGATGGACTTGCAAAGCTGGACTGATCCCTATAACACAGTTATGTAAGCAGAACTTATGAAACAGCAAAAATCTTAAATAGAAGCTTCTATGAGGACAACATGAACAAAAGGTCACAATGATAATATTATAAATTGATGCTTATAATCAACTTTCAATCAAGATCATGTCATAATATATTAGATATTGAGCAGGACAGAGAATAGCCAACTGAAATATCTTTAGCATGGGTATAAGACTGGCTCCTCGGATATCTGTGTGTGTGGCAATAACACTGTGCCGGTGGACACTTCTCCAGCCCTGTCCAACTTACAGTAAGTAAAAGTTAAGGACACTTTTCCATCCATCATGTGCCATGCCGATAGGCGTGGGCGGTCATGTTTTGCCATCTTACTCGATCACCAGAGTCGTCGATCAGCTCCGTGTTCCTGTCTCGACCATGCCACATGGCCAAGCCATCCAGGTATTTACTTCTCGGTCTTACCCTTGGTCTCTTCCCTTCGATCTTGCCAGTCGTCATCAAGTTCTCCGAGTCATTTCTTCTCATAACAAGCCCAAAAAATGTTGACTGTCTACGTCTAATGGCTCTAATCAGTTTACGATCTTCATTTGTTTCTTGAAGGACTTGTTCATTGGTTGTTCTGTCTGTCCATGGTATTCTTTGCATTTTCCTCAGAAACCACATTTCCACAGCCATCAGCTGTTTTTCAGCTTGACTGCTTATTGTCCACGCTTCACACCCATACAAAAGTATAGGTTCTATGCAGCACTTCAACACTCTTTTTTTTCGTTTCAAGTGATATCTTTTTATTGGTCAAAGGACATTTTTACGGTCAGCAAAAGTACCCTTTTACATTTCTTGGGACGCATTGATATATGGTGCTAACCCCGTATTCATTTTCATAAATTATGATCGGCACTCGATGTGATCAATATCATGTCGGTCGCCTTTACTTCCGACTATATTTCAAGGTGCCCCTTTTTGACTGGCGATCTGGGAGCCCTGGTCAATTAAGGAACGCTTTGCTGAAATTCGAACACATGACCACCGAACCTGTAGCCAAGCGTTCTAGCCACTGCGTTACCGTTGCTCCCAACTGACAGCAATGAACGTAAACAAACATGGCATCAATCAGCTTCCTTCCGCCAAAACTGTACAGAGAATTACTGAGGAGGAACGTAGTCTAGCAGATAATCAATACGTCCTTTGCAGAACGTGGATATCATCACAATCGGAGGATACGAAACTCAAATAAAACCCTCCCGTCCCTTAAGAGTTAACTGTCGTGTTCAAAATAAACGGTATTAATTTGCTGCGACACTTAAAACTTTAAGCAGCGGGTGAGGAATTATGGGGAGAATTCTTGAGGCTATCGATGGGCGGATTAATACAATTTCACAATTTCAGGTATTGATTGACACTTTACAGAACGGAAAGCACAGATGGTGAAGAAATATAAATTAGATAACCATACAGGACACAGAAACATAAATGGGAAAATCCTCCTCGTCCCCTTTAACCCTTCCTTCTCTGTTACTTTAAAAAGAAAAAAAAAAAGCTTCCTCAATGAATCTCTACAATGGATTTGGAAAGATTGATATAAGAATCCAAACAGCAGCATACCGGGAAAACCCATATATGATATACACTCCGTGGCAGTGCGCTATCATACAGATACTGGAACTGAGATATCACACTGCTTTGGGGGTGGGGAGCGAACGAACACAAAGTATAACTAGGAAGACCGACGTAAGGGAAGACACACAGGCACAAGTGAAATGTTTGACCAGTTTTGTCAACAAGCATGAACGGAAGTATGCTTAATTAATGGGACAGTGAGGAGGATTTTGTGTGATATTTACTGACACTGAAACGGAGCTATATGGGGTGACCCTTTGCAGTAAAGTTGGAACTGCGACTAATGACCAACTAATGTTCAGTTCATCATCATATGACATGCGGATAAACGTGGGCAGTCATGGTTGGTTATCTCACGCGATCACCAGAGTCGCTGGGTCAGGTCTGTATTAGGGGTCAGCACGGACGAAAGGATGAGAAGGCTCGCTCTTAAACTTCCGATGTGTTGAGTATGGGTAGCGGGTTCAACCCTTACACCAGCCGGTTGTATTAAAATAGTGACTTCTCGTCCATGGCTTGAGGATTCAAATTACAAGTACCTCAGAAGTCGGAGTGGGTTCACCTCATGACGAACGAAGGACACTGGTACTAGGGAAAGCTAACCCACACGCAAACATCAGCCCGTGCATTCACTACAAGTTGTAGTAGTAATGGCACTTGTGTAGACTACGCTTCAGTTCAAAGCGGGCGAACGAAATAAAAGGTCTGTGCTCGTGTCACGATTATTCGGATAATGCCACGTGGCCCAAGCATCCAGGTATTTATCTCTTTGCCTTCTCCTTTTCCAGTTAAATTTATCAGCTGTCAATGAGTTTTTAAGTGTATGAATTGAGTTAAGAACCTTTTATAATATTGCACTGCACTCAGTACATTCCCATACGTGCTCCGTCCCCTCGTTCAACAGCCAACGAAGAGTCATACTACTAATCGTTCCCACAGCTATCTGATTCAAAGTTCCCCTGGTCCTGTCTCTCAGTCCCGAGACTGCTCCAGAACCCCTGCCGATCCCCCGCAATCTCATTCCTTCCACATACGGGTTGTAAATATGTTTTCCCTCCCTCTCCACCTGGTCCTACAAGTGCACGATCACCTCCCTCTTGTGCATAGGCAATCTACCACCAAGAGGTGCATTCCCTGTCAGCCTACCAGCCTGTTCATTCAGCCCACACCCCCGCATGGTCAGGGCAAAATATCCATACATTTCTCACAATCTGTGACCTCTAAAGCGACGATAGCCATTCAACACGAAACAGTCCTTTCTCCACCCAACTAAGCATACTCTTTGAATCCGTAATGAATACAATGTGAGTTGCAGTAGTCTCCTCTAACCAACGGAATGCCGCTGTTACTGCTTCCACCTCCATTCTCATGCTGGAGGTCGTAGTCTCATAGATGTCAGACTCTCCTTTTTCAAGACTCGTCCATTAGCCTTTGCAATAAAATCACAACCACTACATCTGTTTCTCACCACTGACCCATCAGTGTTGATGACTGTCACCTTGATGTGTTACTCTGGATCAGTTGTTGCACTTCAAACTTTGTGGCCCGCTGTCCTTTCTCTGCACTCATGGCCCAGTGTTACTATTATTACATTGTGCCAGATTGTCTTGTCTTCCGGAACTTCAACCCACTCTTTATTTTAAGTGTATTTCTCCTCATATCGTGGCCAACAATCTTGACTGTCTACGTCTAATTTCTCTAATCAGTTTACGGTTTTCGTTTGTTTCTCTAAGTCAGCCAGTTGTCAGTCACTCCAAGTTAGGACACAGATTCAGATAAGTACTCTTAATATTACTGTCAAGTAGTGTGTCTCATGTAGTTTTTAGTTGGTTTGTATTTGTCTGTTCTGTGCTGACGAAGGTTTGGGCCGCAACGTCCAATTTGTTTCTTGTAATCGTGTTTTAGTAAAGCTCACAATCTACTTCTGGTTTTTAGGTGATTCATTCATTGCTAGTTTATTTCTCTAAGGGCTTCCGTATCCGTTTTCCTGTCTGCTTATGGCATTTTCTTAAACACATTTTTCTCGGAGGCCATATATTCACTGCTATTATATGTTTCTCGCCGGTCTCTCTGGCTGAGGGGTTACAACACTTTCTCCGTAATCCCGTTTATCACGCAGAGTCTCGTAGCGGGAGAGAACTGGGAGCGGTTCGACCCCCGCTGGTTACTTGCGGGATACTGAGCCGGCCGCTCAGAAAGCAATGGCAAACTACTGAGCGTAATCTTGCCAAGAAATCAACAGACAGCTGAAAGATGCTGATGTTGACAGCGATGTCCTGTAAAGGATATGCAAAAAAAAAAAAAAAAAAAATGTTTCTCAGCGTGTCTGCTTATTGTCGATGTGACACATGCATACAATATAATGTTAGTTGCATATCCTTTACAGGACGTTGCGTCAACCCTGGCACTTTGGGGCTGTTTGTGATTTCCAGGCAAGCTTACGTTCAGTAGCTTGCCATTTATTTTTGAACGACCGGAATTCATACCATGGTATGAAAACCAACACAAGGCGGTCTGATTCCAAATCGCTCACAGCTGTGTTTTGAATATGGAATCTCAAATTGATTTCGGAATCTTTTTGCCACAGTGACAGTGTACAACATACATACATTGGCACCTTTCTGTCTTGACAGACGATAGTCTGTGCTTCAAACAGGCTTAATAACTACAACCCATGGTGGTAGCGAATGTTACTGATAAGGCTAATTCGTGCTGTAAATGTTCGTCCACAGTGGAGGCAAGTGAACACATGGTCATTTTCACTATCATGCACCTTACACACTCGGCATGTGACGTATCTGCAATAATTTTCTCCTTTGTCTTTATTCCATTTCTGATAGTTGCCCTCCATGCAACACGTTCACCGGCTCCCAATGTGCGTTATCAATGCCTGTATCAATCATGTCCCGCTTACACACATCTTTGTATCATAGTAGAGACCGACCCTGAGATCTCTTACCCATCTGTAATTCACCAAAAAAGATGTCCTTTGGTATTCTACCATCATTCATCCTCCTAACGTGTCCTATCCATCTAAGTCTACGAAGACTGAGCATGGAAAAAAAAGATGAGCCGTACATTTGCCTGTTTTGGATTTGTAGACTTAACGACTGGAACCAGGATAAAGTAAGTTTGGTCAATTGTAAGCCACTATAATCATGGCATTTCAGGAGTTAATTTAAAAATAGACAATGAATGAAGCAGTCCCACTTCTAGATATCAGTTAAGATTCAGCAAGTCAAATCATTTTGATGTTCTATAGTTCTTCCTCTCTATCATGGCAGGTGGGGTAGGGTTGGGGGAATGGGAGCTTACTCTAGAAATGAAACAATGCCACACTGTTGTCCCAAAGGAACATTTGCTTGTTGCATTCTGTTCTTTATCTCTATGATACATCTTCCATCTGATGTTATGCATAAAAACATAAACCAAGATAAATCATGCTTAACTACAACAAATAAATATAGCAGCATCAATATATGAGAATCACATGAGAACATTGTTTGATATGGTGTATTAATTGTTACTTTGTACAACTCTTCCCAGTTATATTTTCGTACAAGAGTTTACAGTAAAGCACAAGAACTGTGAGCTATTATGTTTTATTTTTATCATAAGAATATTAATGTTTATTACTTATATTATTTAATCATAAAGTATACATTACTTTATTGTAGCTGCAGCAAAGAACCTCAATGGCTCGGAACGCTGAAGAAGAAGAAGAAGAAGTATACATTACATAAGAGCAAATACACATGAACAATTTCATGGCTACATACACCCAATGACCTTGAAATCAAACTAAACGAACAAAGATAAGGCTAGGTCACAGGAGAACACAAAGAATTCAGTGGAGGATTCTGAATCACATGGGCAGACACAGGGGTCACGGTTCATCATCATCATAATTTTTCAGATCTTTTGCAGGGGGTTGCTCTCATCATGACCTGTCAAAAAGATCTTTGACCCCTTGTCAGAAAGATCTTTGACCCCTTGTCAGAAAGATCTTTGACCCCTAGCCAGAAACCAGACCTCATGCCCCTGGTGTCTGCACAGCTCTGTGTCCATCTTCGTGCTGATTGACCCCTGCTGCTTATGGGTAACAAGTGCAGATGGACTAGCATATGGTCATGCACCAGGCTTCAAACTTTTGGGGTTCTTCTGTACTCACCTGGGAGCCGGGGTAACGTAGTGATTATAATGCATGCCTGCCAGCCTGAGAATCATGTGCTCAAATCCTCATCAAGGCGAATTTCAAACTTATCAACCTGGGCTCCCAGATGGATCCAGTCTGGATTCTGTGTCAGGATAAGTCTGGCAAGTAAACACAGCTGGCGTGATATTCACTTCACCAATTGAGCACCAACTGGTCTATTACAAATATAGGGCTAGCATCATATACTTAAGACACCGCAAGGCATGTAAAAAGGGTCATTGTCCGTTACATTTTTTAATTGTACTCACTCGCTGAACTCCCTCTGCACCAAGCAACTCATCATCTGTGCATTAATATAATCAGATTGCAACAGTTACCATTAGTATTGGAACTCTACACTGGCTGTTGAATATGAGGACTGAGCACTTATGGGAATGCCCCCGAGTGCAGTGATCTCAGTTCTTGACTGAACTGAACTCAGCTGTGCATTAGTTGCTTTTCTTAACTCTCTGTTTAAGGCAGTGCATCTAATAAATGCTCCAGCCAGAAGAAGTTAACTCTTTCGGTCTCAGGGGGTGATTATTTTCACATTTTATATCTCAAGCATCATCATAATAATGTACCCTGCAAAGTGGCATAGGTGTTCATGCCTCTCCACAGGTCTTGGTGATTTGGATCAATTCTTTTGATGTTCCCCCATGCCATCATCTGAGACCACTCAGCATAATTTCTCTCTGTCCACCTCTGCATCTTCTACTGCTGATCTTTCCAGTCATCATCATCATCATCAAGTGCCCTGCCAGCTGGTGTAGGCATTCATGGCTCTCCACAGATCTCGGTCTTTGGTGTTGTGGAATCAACTCTGCTGATGATATTCCTCCATGCCACCGACTCAATCCATCCAGCATCATTATCTCTTAATCTGCCTCTGCCTCTCTTTCCAGTTGTCACGATGTTCTCCAATGCCTCTCTTCTCATCACATGACCAAAGAAAGATGTTTGTCTATTTCTTATTGTTGTATATAATGTTCTAGTTTCATTAGCCTCTGTCAGGCAGTCATTTTTAGTTACTTCGGCAGACCAAGGATTTGCACAACATTCGTCTTAGGAACAACATCTCTGATGCTTCCAGGTTTTTCCTAAATTTGTTCATTTACATTCCAAGATTCACTGCCATACAGCAATACAGGTTCTATATAGCACTTTAGGACTCTCTTTCTTACATTCAATGACACTGACTTATTGCATAGGATACTCTTCATTGTCTGAAATGCAGTCTTTGCTATTCTGCTCTTAATCTCTGTTGTGCATCTTCCATCTGATGTTATAAATGCCCCTAGGTTTGTAAAACTATCCACTTGGTTAAGAATTTTCCCTTCTATTTCTATTTCACATTTTGGTGTCACCTTTTTCTTTGATATCACCATTGTTACTGTTTTCTTGATATTCAAGGAGAGTCATTTCTTTGCACTCTCTGTTACTACAATATCCAACAATTGTTGTAGATCTATTGCATTATTCACAACCAATACTGTGTCATCTGCATAGCGTATGTTGTTTATATTATAACCTCCTGATTAGTATTCCTGGCTTCTCTTTGATCTCTCTCATTATTACTTCGCTATAGAGGGAGAAGAGATCCAGTGACAAGACACATCCCTGTCGTACTCCTAGCTTTATTTGTTCATAATTGCCCTCTTTATTTCCCATTTTAATTGCTGCTACTTGGTTCCAGTAAATATTCTTTATTATTCTGAAATCCTTCCCATCAATGTTAATATCTTCCAACATTTTAATCAGTTCATCATGTTTTACTTTATCAAATGCCATAGTATAATCTATGAAGCATAAATATATGTCTTTCTGTTTCTCTATTGATCTTTCTATTCCGTAATGTATATATTGCATTGTTTGTACCCTTTCCTTCCACAAATCTACTGTTCTTCACCAATTTCCATTTTTATAGTAATAACCAAAGAAGACTTTTTGTCCTTTCCTACGGTTGCACATAATAGTTCTGATTTTCATTACCCTCATTTCAGGTAATTATTGCTTGTTACTTTGGATGTTCAAGATATTGCACAACATTCATCCCAGGAACCACATCTCTGCTGCTTCCAAGCGCTTCCTAATTTGTTCATTCACATTCCAAGATTTACCACCACACAGCAGAAAAAGCTGAACTGATTCAGTGCCAAACAAAAAGAAGGTTTAACCTAAACATGGTACACAATCAAATAAACAAGTATTATAACATACAATCAACTGGATAAGTATTATAATGTACATTTCCGTACACTGAGCATTGAAATTGCGGAACATGTCACAAAACAAAATAAATAACACGATGACCCTAGTATGGCAATATATCGTTCCTCTGTCAAGATGGGAGGTCATGTTTGTCGAAATATTATCCTTTGACACTGAATCAGTTAATATAACATTTCAGTTCTCCCGTTCTGAAATTCAGTGAAAGTGATTGATTGCATAAGCTACTTTTCCCCTTCTGAAATGAAGCTCATCTCAAGCAGCTGCTGCATAAAGCAAAACATGTCTGATTTCCTTGTGTGTGTACAATAAATGGTTGGATATGAAGGAGTTATATTCATGAGACTATGTGACAGAAGGAGCTATATCACCATCTGGTTTACACTTTAGGTTATAGTAACACCTAGCCAAGTAAACTACAAGAGCTCATTAATTTGTGCCTGCACAGAGTGGGTAAGCACTTATCACACAATCACTAATGTGGAGCTTAGGGGAAAAGCTAGACACATTCCTGTGAATCAAGAGGTGAGGGAAAAGATGCTGTATGACAGAATCACCAACATGGAGAGAACTAGACAAATACTAATGAACCAAGGGGTCAAGAAAAGACTCGTGTTGGTTAGAACATCAACTGTCAAAACCTAAGTTTAGTATAGTTAGAACCGCAGAATTCGGATGTGTCAGCCGATAGGTGCAAATATCGCAGCTCTGCTGTAAATAGGCACAACAGAATTACGTCTAAAACAACATCCCGGACGAACATAGAAGTAGAATTAAGATACAACCAAACAAAAAGTATCTTATTTTCCCTAAACTATACTGACGTTATACAATGTCATAAAAAGGAATATTTAAATATTAGAACTAGGGCCCCAGGAAGGTTAACCCGGTCAACAAATGCCTGCAGAAGTCGGATGTGTTGACCAAATGGCGTAAGAACACAGCTCTGCTGTAAACAGGCACAACGCAATCATGTCTGAAAAAATTCTCAGGATGATCGCAGAAGAAGAAGAATAGGACAAAACCAAATAAAAAGTATATGTTTTGTTACAATGTTATAAAAGGAATATTTAAATATTAGAACTAGGACAAAACCAAACAAACAGTATCTTTTTGTCTAAATTATATTGATGTTATAAATGTTATTAAAGGAATATTTAAATATTAGAACTATGACAAAACCAAACAAAAAGACATATTTTTTTCCTAAATTATATTGATGTTATACAATATTATAAAAGGAAATATTAGAAATAAGATCAAACAAACAAAAAAAGGAATATTCTTCCCTAAAATATACTGATATTATAAATGTTATAAAAGGAATATTTAGAACTACAGATACAATACTGATCACCACTGTCAGTGTTTGGAAACTGTGACGCCAAATTACTGGCCCACCGTCTTTTAAGAGTTAAAACTGAATAATTATTGCGCATTTTTAAAAAAAGCTGTACTCGTAATAGCTCCATTTTGACATTCATAAACAAGTAATATTTGCTTATTACATCTGTGTCATACATGGTCGTTCATCATCATCATAGGTCGATGAGAACAACTCTCCTGGTGCGGCAAGCTCTCAAAGTTTTTCATCAGCATTCTATGTTCAGGTAGCCTGGGGCCCCAGTTGGCAGCTGGCCTGGTCAGTTTCTTCACCACCTGAAAAGTACATATAGCAGACTTATGTTGATACATACGGTCACCTGTCATGTGTCATCAACATGATCTGCTTAGTGCACTGGTACAAGCTTCTTCCAGGTCCATCTCCTGTTGATATCCACTCACATGTAAGATTATTTTTGTCTTGTGCGCTTCCTTTCCCCTTGTTCCTTCAGTAACATGTTCTCCATGGCGAAGAGACTATGGACGCAGTTCCTAATCCAGCATACCGTATTTGAAACACAGCTGTGAACGATTTGACAGCAAACCACCTTGCGTTGGGTTTTTTACAAAATGGTATGGGTGCCGATCGTTCAGAAAGCAATTGCAAACTACTGAATGTAAACTTGCCAAGAGATCACACAGAGCGAAAAAATGCTGGGCTTGACTGTAACATCCTGTAAAGTATATGCAACTAACTTCTTAACTGTAACATGTTCTTTACAGTGCACTCATCCAAGCTTCTTTCAGTCCATCTCCTGTTGTAATCCACTCATATCTGAGATAATTTTTGTCTTGTGTGCTTGCCTTCCACTTTTTCTTCAGTCCTCTGTTAATTGGGTAGTCGCGGTAGTGCATCGGCTAGCATGCTTACCTGTCAGCCAGCAGTCATGTGTTTGAATGCTAGCAGAGCGGGAATATTCTTTAAGATTGTACCTGGACTCCCAGGTCAATTCTGTCTAGAATGAGTACCGGGAAATGTTCAGGGAAGTAAAAGTGACCCATGTGATACTGACCACGTCACCCTCCAAGTGCTGATTGGTCCATAAAAATATGGGGCTAACATGTACACAATATATGGGACAATGGCCCTTTACTTTCCTTTTCTTAATGAGTTGACTGGTGCAGAATCAATTCATTTATCAGATGAAAACAAGCTATTATGATGAGTTGACTGGTGCAGAATCAATTCATTTATCAGATGAAAACAAGCTATTATGATGAGTTGACTGGTGAAGAGTCAGTTCATTTATCAGATGAAAACAAGCTATTATGATGAGTTGACTGGTGAAGAATCAGTTCATTTATCAGATGAAAACAAGCTATTATGATGAGTTGACTGGTGAAGAGTCAGTTCATTTATCAGATGAAAACAAGCTATTATGATGAGTTGACTGGTGAAGAGTCAGTTCATTTATCAGATGAAAAACAAGCTATTATGATGAGTTGACTGGTGCAGAATCAATTCATTTATCAGATAGAAAACAAAGCTATTATGATGAGTTGACTGTTGAAGAATCAGTTCATTTATCAGATGAAAACAAGCTATTATGATGAGTTGACTGGTGAAGAATCAGTTCATTTATCAGATGAAAACAAGCTATTATGATGAGTTGACTGGTGAAGAGTCAGTTCATTTATCAGATGAAAACAAGCTATTATGATGAGTTGACTGGTGCAGAATCAATTCATTTATCAGATGAAAACAAGCTATTATGATGAGTTGACTGGTGAAGAATCAGTTCATTTATCAGATGAAAACAAGCTATTATGATGAGTTGACTGGTGAAGAATCAGTTCATTTATCAGATGAAAACAAGCTATTATGATGAGTTGACTGGTGAAGAGTCAGTTCATTTATCAGATGAAAACAAGCTATTATGATGAGTTGACTGGTGCAGAATCAATTCATTTATCAGATGAAAACAAGCTATTATGATGAGTTGACTGGTGAGAATCAGTTCATTTATCAGATGAAAACAAGCTATTATGATGAGTTGACTGGTGAAGAAATCAGTTTCATTTATCAGATGAAAACAAGCTATTATGATGAGTTGACTGGTGAAGAGTCAGTTCATTTATCAGATGAAAACAAGCTATTATGATGAGTTGACTGGTGAAGAGTCAGTTCATTTATCAGATGAAAACAAGCTATTATGATGAGTTGACTGGTGAAGAATCAGTTCATTTATCAGATGAAAACAAGCTATTATGATGAGTTGACTGGTGAAGAGTCAGTTCATTTATCAGATGAAAACAAGCTATTATGATGAGTTGACTGGTGAAGAGTCAGTTCATTTATCAGATGAAAACAAGCTATTATGATGAGTTGACTGGTGAAGAGTCAGTTCATTTATCAGATGAAAACAAGCTATTATGATGAGTTGACTGGTGAAGAGTCAGGTTCATTTATCAGATGAAAAACAAGCTATTATGATGAGTTGACTGGTGAAGAATCAGTTCATTTATCAGATGAAAACAAGCTATTATGATGAGTTGACTGGTGAAGAGTCAGTTCATTTATCAGATGAAAAACAAGCTATTATGATGAGTTGACTGGTGAAGAGTCAGTTCATTTATCAGATGAAAACAAGCTATTATGAGGAGTTGACTGGTGAAGAATCAGTTCATTTATCAGATGAAAACAAGCTATTATGATGAGTTGACTGGTGAAGAGTCAGTTCATTTATCAGATGAAAACAAGCTATTATGATGAGTTGACTGGTGAAGAATCAGTTCATTTATCAGACAATACAATCTGCTATGATGAGTTTGTTGCTGCAGTTTCTGTTCATTTATCAGTCAAAACAATCTTCTATGATAAGTTTGTTGCTGCAGAATCACTTCATTTATAAGACAATACGGAGGTCAGCATGGCCAAAAGGATAAGACCATGTGTTCTTCAACATCCGGTGTGCTGATGCAGAGGTAAAGGGTTCAACCCCTACACTGGACAGTTGGACTAAACTGTTGATCTCTCGTCCTTGACTTGGGGACGTAAATGACTAGTACCTCTGAAGTCGGAGTGGGTTCACCTGATGGACACTGTTAATAGGGAAAGCTAAACCACATGCAAAATTAAATCCAACACTACTAGAAGTAGTGTGTATGGACTATGCTTGAGTTGAAAGTGAGCGAGTGCGCGCGCGCGCATGCATGCATGCACGTGCGCACACACACACACACAAATCAGACAATACAATCTACTGTGACGAGATTGTTGCTGCAGAATAAGCTAACTGTTTGGTGATTTTGGTAAAGACATAGGGAAAAGTCAAGGCTTCAGGCCACTGTGATGAGATTGTTGCTGCAGAATAAGCTAACTGTTTGGTGATTTTGGTAAAGACACAGGGAAAAGTCAAGGCTTCAGGCCACTGTGATGAGATTGTTGCTGCAGAATAAGCTAACTGTTTGGTGATTTTGGTAAAGACACAGGGAAAAGTCAAGGCTTCCAGGCCACTGTGATGAGATTGTTGCTGCAGAATAAGCTAACTGTTTGGTGATTTTGGTAAAGACACAGGGAAAAGTCAAGGCTTCAGGCCACTGTGATGAGATTGTTGCTGCAGAATAAGCTAACTGTTTGGTGATTTTGGTAAAGACACAGGGAAAAGTCAAGGCTTCAGGCCACTGTGATGCATTTGAAGGGGAGCCCGTTGTACCTCATCTCAGTCACCGGTTGGCTCTGTGGTGGTTTTTACGGGACCCCGTGCAAGACTTCTGCCAAACTTCCTCATTATAAACCAAGGATAAATGGTGATTATGGGCCTGAACCGAAATGGCAGGGAATCTTATAGTTAGCGGCTCCTAGAGATGCAGCGACCAGAAACTATTAGTGGATACGCCTCTATCACTCATCAGCCTACCCCCAAATAATGGGTAAATGATGTTTATAGAAAGAGGGCTCTACTCATTTGAGAAATGTGTGTTACTGTCCATTGAGAACAATTCCTATTATAGGATAATTGAGTTCAAATATACATCAAACAAGAATTATACTGAATGATAATTCACTTCACATGTCCACCATAAGTTGTCTACTAAGTGGCGGAATATTGGTGTTATGAGAGGAAACTTTGCTTCATAATCAAATGAAACCATGCTGTAGTGGTTCGACTGTTGCATATCTAAAGTTGCCCCAAATTCCAGGGAAAGTGGAAAAACAGCTCTGTGTGGTTGTCCTGGGTTGGTGCTCTATGTGGTTTTCCAAGGATGGTGCTGTGTGTGGTTTTCCTGGGTTGGTGCTATGTGTGGTTTTCCAATGTTGGTGCTCTGGTTTTCCTGGGTTGGTGCTCTGTATGGTTATCCATGGTTGGTTCTCTGTGTGGTTTTCCAGGATTTATGCTCTGTGTGGTTTTCCAGGATTTGTGCTCTGTGTGGTTTTCCAGGATTTGTGCTCTTTATGGTTGTCCATGGTTGGTGCTTTATGTGGTTTTCCAGGGTTCGTGCTCTGTGTGGTTTTCCAGGGTTCGTGCTCTGTGTGGTTTTCCAAGGTTGGTGCTCTGTGTGGTTTTCTAGGGTTCGTGCTCTGTGTGGTTTTCAAGGGTTGGTGCTGTGCTTGGAACATGTTGCTCTTTAAGTCAATCAAAGAAGTCACTGAGACCCAGATCCTGGAAACAAACAGTAACGAACACTATAAGAGCTGTTGACACTGTTTTAAGGGGTCAAACAGTTCACTGTGTGGGAGCAATCAAAGTTCTAAATCTAAGGACTGCATCATTCTGGTCTCTAAAGGCACAGCCTGTCATGAATGGGGTACTTAGTATATAAAGTAAGGCTAAGCACCTATATGCAAAGTCATGATTCCTTGAGTTATCCCATTTCAAGAGCATCATATGTCATTTATGAAAGCCTCCTTGGATGTCAGGGAATGCCCATGTTCTGCTATTGCTTTCCATTAAGGGCCGATTGCATGCATGGAGCAGTTCTGGATGGGCTTATTGGAGGGTATCACTCTGAAATCACAAAATTCTTACAAAATACGAGGAAAGGCTAACCTGATGAACAAATGCGAGGAAGCAATCAGATGTGTTGGCTGAAAGATACAATATCATAGCCCTGCTGTAAACGGGCACATCACAATTACATCCACATCATGAAATATCAGATGAACACAGAAGACGATTCAATTCATTTACCAGATAACCCTGGGAAGGTTAACCCGGTCAAAAAATGCCCGCAGAAGTCGGATGTGTCGGCCTAACGGCGCAAGAATGCAGCTCTGCTGTAAACAGGCACAACGCAGTCACATCCGGAAAAAAAAATCCGGATAAACGCAGAAGAAGATTTACCAGATAACAGAACCCACTATGATGAGTTGCAAAACTTACCTCCACTATCCCGCCATTTGAAGAGTTCCTTACTCCGGCAATCACTTTCCATGCAGCTACTACAGGTATGGCCATGACTGAACTCAAAGTTATCATTATACCAATACCATCGGCCCAGACAGGGAAGACGTAGTCGCCACACTTTGTATGGTCAAAATCAATCCATGTGAAAATTAGGATTGCCTTGAAAGGAAGCAATTAATAGCAATTACAACAAATTCAGGTGTTAAAGATGGGAAGCTAGCACTTAGTGTTAATATTTCCAAGATGTAGAAGTAGTGTGGTGATTTCCAAGAGATTGGTCAGGTGGTCAGAGTTCAATCCCCAGTATTGTCAGATTTGTTTTTCCCCCAGATCAGTATGGCAGTCAATCCTGGCATGTGAATGAAACATTAGGAAGACCTTGCAAGCAATGGAGATGTGGTTTCTGATGCAGATACCATGGAATGCCAGAGTAACTAATAACAAGTGCCTGGAAGATGTTCAAGAAAGAAAGAAAACATTGCATTCCACTATAAGAAAGAGGCAATGTTCTTTAGTTATGTGATGAGAAGATAAGCAGTGGACAATATGATGACTGGACAGATCAGCCGTAGAAGAGGCAGAAATGATGCTAGATGGCCTAAGTCTGTGACATGGAGGAAAAACATTAACTGGACAGACTGAGCAAGGCACATGATTATGATGATGATGAGTATGGCTCTGACCCAGCCTCATAAATTAATTTTCAGAATTTTCTGGGAAGGAAAGGCACAAAGGAAGGGAACCTGCCACCCCATTTGATTTTACTGTAGACTAGAAAAAAGTGTGACTTCTTTCTTCAGTGACATCTGCCATGAGACTACGTTCACTGTTTATGTCCCAGAATTCTTGCTGGGAGGCCAGTATTTGTGGCTGACATTTACCAGACTTTGTTTCTTCTATTGTATTCTGGTTATAAGTTTTAAATATTCTACTGGAATACATATACATACAAGTATATATGACTGGCACCTTGACAGTTTGACAGACGACAGCTTGTAAAATGGAGTTATACCTCTTCATAACACACAGCCTGGGCTGAGTTTAGAGACCATGTATTGCCCATGCAGCATGATCCCTCTCTTGGCCTGCCTAGTTTACTCCAGAGGAAAGGTAACACTGATACGTCTAGAACAAGACAAGCTGCAGAAGATGCTGGATCAGCAAAGCAATGCTATAACTGTCTGCCTGTCGGAGCTTCGATCCTAGACCAGTTGCTCACCAAGACTTAGGCCTGGTCTGCCCTGCCTTGATATTTAGTCTTTAGGCTGCATTTCCTCACACTAGGGTAAGACTTGTACCCTCCCAATTGCACTCCTCCGCCCGAAGCTGTTAGCACAATGTGGGGTGTCGGGTTTGGTGAGTGCCGCCCAACATTCTGCGCTAATGGAAAGCAGATAGTACCGTCTACCGTCATATGATAGCTCAGTCATATATGACTATATATATATATATATATATATATATATATATATATATATATATATATATATATATATATATATATATATATATATATATAGAGAGAGAGAGAGAGAGTGAGAGAGAGAGAGAGAGAGAGAGACAGACAGACATACAGACAGAGAGACAGACAAACAGAGAGAGAGAGAGAGAGATAGTAGGGTGTCTCCGTGCCAAAGCGGTCAAGCTGCTTGCCTTGTGTTCTGGAGGTATCAGGTTTATTTTTGGACTTGGTCATTGAGTTAATGAGTGCAATTTTTCATAGTCCCCTTGGGGTCGACCCTGATGCTTTTGAAAGCCACTATGCAGAAAGAGACTGAGCATATAAGATTAAATCTGATGCAATTAAAGTCAATACACTTTCCTTTAAACCCCTGTTTCTACACATTTATATATCCATACAACTCTACATGTAAGTCGCTCACGGTTAACATCAAGGTATAATTCCCCATGGTTTCCCGGGAAGGTTAACCCGGTCAACAAATGCCCGCAGAAGTCAGATGTGTCAGCCTAACGGCGCAAGAACGCAGCTCTGCTGTAAAAAGGCACAACGCAATCACGTCCGAAAAAAGAAACTCCGGATGAACGCAGCAGAAGAAGAAGAAGATTCCCCATGGGATAAGTGTGTATGGATGTAACACAGAAATTATAAATGTGATTTAAGTTGATGGCATTTAACAGATGGGTCTATCCTTTTCATTACTGAAGTTCAGAAATAATTTTTTTTCAATGAAATATTTGTTAATCTATGTAAATACCTAATAAAATAATAATAATAATAATAATAATAATAATAATAATAATAATAATAATAATAATAACAATAAGGTAAAGTCCCCTGTTTCCAGGAGCCATGGTGGTAAATTGTTAGCATGTTTGCCTCTCAAGAGAGGCGTCTGGGTTGCATTTCCAATAAACACAGAATTACTGTTCTGACCAGTGTTGACACAGCCTGATAAAAATGGATACCGGATCAATTTTCAGAATTTTAGGGGAATCACCTGGGAATGAGTGTTGTTGATGAAGGGAAATGGCCACCACACCTCACATGCCATAACCTAGAATATGTGAAGAGCTAACATTTCACACCCCATCAGCAATATCTATTACAGGACTAACCTTTCGCTGTTTCCATGCCATTTATGACACTCACTGGCATATGGTGCTTGACTCTTCTCAATTCCTCTACCAAGCAGCATTCAATGGGTGATATGGTGGGTATATTGCTGACCTTTTACTTCCCAGAGCATTCTGTGGTACCCAGTTTACGAGGCTGGGTCAACACCATGTGGTCAGAAAAACACCCTGTCTCATGTGGGGAGTTTGAACTTCAAGACCACAGGATTGTGCACACGCCACAATACTACCATGATGACTCCTATATTAATTATAATAAATGTATAAAATGAGATTAAATCAAGCAAATGATAACCCAAGTTTCCTTGGTGAAACCTCATTTCAAGACATATTTAGAATTTAGGTAGCAATGTAGAGATATAAGGATAATACAAGGTCACAGTGTCCTTATCAATGATAAGAAAACGGATAACAGAACGTGTCTCCTCTTTGGTGCATGTCAAAAAGGGGCGGCCATCTTTAAACCATCATTTTGACATCACCGTGTTCATCTGCACCATGATGTCATGTGCCTACCACTCTTAACAACAATACTGACAGGTTACAAGACAATGGCACTGTGGCAAAAGGGTTACAGGCACAATTTGCAATCCCGCATAGCGCGCCCAAAACACAGCTGCAGGCAATTTGGAAGCAGACTGCCTTGTGCTGGTTTCATACAGGTATGAGTGCTGGTTGTTCAGAAAGCAATGGCAACGTTACTGAACATAAACTTGTCAACAAATCACAAACAGCTACAAAATGATGGGGTTGAGTGTGATGTCCTGTAAAGGATATGTAACTAACTTGTTAACAAGACAATGGCATGGTTATTGTAATTTCTACGAGTAACACAATTATAAGGTTTTCATTTGAAGCCCACTCAAATATCTAAACAATGTGCTGATTGTTGATTTTAGCACAGGAATTTTTTTACATTAGCTCAATTAATAACCTCCCGCATGTTACGGAGGCTTCTGTACAGGAAGCAAAGAATAGTAACACAGTAATCTACCCTGTGTGTCATAAGAGACAACTAAGGAGGGTTGGTGTAAGGTTGGCTACCTCATCCATTATCAACTCATGAACAAGTCTACAAGGTGCTTGACACGAGTTTGTTCAGGTCCCTTGAGAGGCGAAAGACAGAAGGAGGAGAAGACAATTCATACCACCAAAGCTGCAGGGGCAACAAATCTCCAACTGATGGCCCAAATTTTGCTGGGAGACTTGCCAAGCATCAGGCGGATGTCATCAAACAAGCGGTCTGTGCCTGAAAGTGGACAGCAAAAAACCCTGTACCTCCATATTTGTTTTTGACCATATTTCAACAATTGTTCTAAAGATAAAGGGCATCATATGGCAGATAGTGCTGTAGGAGTGTACAGTGTTAGGCTTGCACATACACTATGTCACTGCATAAACTAGGTCATGGCATAAACTAGGTCACTGCATAATGGGACAAGATGACCAGTTCACTTCCTTGACACATTTCTTTCCCAAAATTGTTCCCAAAAATTAGCTGGTTTTAATTTTACGAGGTCAGGAAACAATAGATACTCCCAGAAATGTAATTCAATGGACTCGACACAGCAGGTTGATGATCTGGAGCTCACTGATAGCATTGTCCTCCTCTCCCACACAAAATCAGATGCAAAATAAATTAAACACATCTGGCAAGGTTAACCTGGTCAACAAATTCCCGAAGAAGTCGGATGTGTCAGCCAAAAGGTGCAAATATCACAGCTCTGCTGTAAATAGGCACAACGCAATTACGTATAAAGCAACATTCAGGATGAACACAGAAGAAGTAGAAATTAAACACACTTGATGGAAGGTCACAACAAATTGTTCTAAAAATTCAAGACAACAAGGGAAAAAGGGGAAGACAACAGTGGTCAGAATAAATCAAGCAAATAATAACCCTAATTTCCTTGGTGAAACCTCATTTTAAGAAGTGGCATCAGACGTACTTAGGATTTAGGTAGCAATGTAGACAAAGATGAGGGACCAGGCAGAGATATTAAATTAATACAAAAGGCAAAAAGACATTTTCCAGCAGTAGGAAATTTGTGGAAGTCAAAAGAAATTAAATCACGAAGCAAACAAGAATATTTAACTCTAATGTTAAATCTATGTTGAGTTAAGATGAGTTAAGCTAAGAAATGACATCACTGAACTCAGTTCATTCCCACATTCGCTCCGTCCCCTCGTTCAACAGCCAGCGAAGAGTCATATTTCTAATGGTTCCAAGTGCCTTCTGATTGAAAGCTCTCCTCGTCTTCCCTCTTAGTTTTGAGATTCGTTCAGCTTCCCTGCCGATCCCCTGCCATATCATTCTCTCCACATACGGGTGCTCAGTCTGTTCCATCGCTTTCCACCCAGTCCCACAGGCACCCAACCACCTCTCCCTTCTCCATAGGTAATCTACCACTGAGAGGTGCAATCCCTGTCAGCATATCAGCCTGTTCATTCCCCCGCACTCCTGCATAACCAGGGTAGAACATCCATGTTAAATAAATGCTGCTGTATGGATAACATATTCGGAATATCGGAAACAAGATGGAAAGGAGCAGGGATAAGGACAGGAGAGGATTGTAAGATTATTTACTCTGGGGAAGAAGAACATCAAAGAGGTGTAGCCATTATATTAGATAAGCAAACATCAAATTCTGTCAAAGGATATCGGGCTGTGTCAGACAGAGTTCTATTAGTAAAATTAAACAGAAGACCTTTTAAAATAAATGTCATTCAAGTATATGCCCCAACAAGTGAATGCAGTGAAGAAAGCATAGAGGAATTTTATAATGACATGGAGTCTGCTTTGAAGAACTGCAAAAAATCAGAAATAAATATCATAATTGGTGATTTCAACGCAAAAATAGGACAGCAAGGCGATGGATGCAGTGAAGGCAACCATGGTTTGGGAGAGAGAAATGAAAGAGGATACAGACTTGTAGAATGGGCAAAAGAACAAGAAATGGTTGTAGGAAACACCTGGTTTAAAAAGCATCCTAGAAGATTATGGACATGGAGGAGTCCAGACAGCAGGATTAAAAACCAGATAGATTACATCCTGATTAGCAAAAGGTTTTGAAATGTGTTAACAGTCGTAAAAACAGTTCCAAATGCAGACTGTTACAGTGATCACAGATTAATTACAGGCACATTGAGGGTAAAGTTAAAGAAAGTCAAGTATACAGCAGGAAACCCTAAATATGACTTGTGCAAATTGAAAACTGACAAAGAAATACAAGATAATTTTAACATAGAAGTAAAGAACAAATTTGATATATTGTCTGATCTAGAGATCCTATTTCAAGATGTAGATGATCAATGGGAAATGATGAAGAATTCAATCAGTTGTGCAGCAGAAAAAACTATTCCAAAAGTAAAGAAAGTGGGCCGTAAGACATGGATGACTGAAGAAATTTTACAACTAATGGAAACAAGAAGACAGAACAAAAATAATCCTGCCAAATATGAAGAAATTCACAGAAAAGTGAGAACCTTATGTAAGAAAGCAAAAGAAACATGGCTTGAGAAAAATTGCAGAGAAATTGAAAAACAACACAACAGTAACAATGAGAAACTAATGCACAAAAGAATTCAGGAGCTTACTAATCAAAGAACACGTACATCAGCGGGCTGCCTAAAGACAAAAGATGGAAGAGTCATAATAGAAAAAGATCAGATATTACATGAATCGTCAGATTACGTGAAAAACCTGTATGGCGATAACAGAGACGAACAGTATAATGTTCAAAATAATAATGAAGGACCAGCAATTGGAGGTTCAGAATGCTCTTAACCATATGAAATCTGGCAAGACCCCTGGTTCAGACAGCATCACAACAGAAATGATTAATGCTTTAGAAGAATATGGAGTAGATAAAGTTACCAGTCTGCTTAATACAATATATGATACTGGAAATATACCTCAGGAGTTATGTAATTCTGTATTTATTGCAATCCCAAAGAAATCAGGAGCCTTAGAATGTGATCAACATCGAACAATTAGTATAATGAGTCACATCACGAAGATTTTGCTAAGAATTATCATGCAAAGAGTTAGGAGGAAAATACAACCTGAAATAGGAGAAGAACAATGTGGGTTTGTAGAAGGCAAGGGTACAGTAAATGCTGTGTATATACTGAGAACCATAATCGAACGTTCTATAGAAGTAAACAAAGATCTACACCTTTGCTTTATTGACTACACAAAGGCTTTTGATAAAGTGAGACATGTCAACATGATAAGGATGCTTGAAGATCTACAAATTGATGGAAAAGATCTTAGACTTGTAAAAAACATATATTGGAAACAACAAGCTGCCATAAGAGTTGATAATGAAGTAAGCCAATATCAGCCTATTAAGAGAGGTGTGAGACAGGGATGTGTAATGTCTCCAGATCTGTTTTCCCTGTACAGTGAACGTATTTTCAGAAATATTGAAGATATGGAAGGAATCAACATTGGGGGACGATGCATCAATAACATTAGATATGCAGATGATACAGTCTTGATTGCAGACAATGAACAGGACCTGCAAAATTTAGTAGATGCGATTGTTACACACAGTGAACAACTAGGGTTAGAATTAAATTGTAAAAAGACACAGATTATGGTCGTCACTAGGAAGAACGAAATACCACAATGTAATATACAAGTAAATGGGAATATTCTTCAACAAGTGAATAGGTACAATTATCTCGGAACAGTAATAACATCTGATGGGAAGATGCCTTGAAGAGATTAGAACAAGAATCGCCATGGCAAAAGTAGCCTTTAGCAAGATGAAAAACATACTGACCAATAAAAAGATGTCAATTGAAACGAGAAAAGAGTGTTGAGATGCTACATAGAACCTGTACTTTTATATGGATGTGAAGCGTGGACAATGAGCAGTCAGGCTGAAAAACATCTGATGGCTGTAGAGATGTGGTTTCTGAGGAAAATGCAAAGAATACCATGGACAGCCAGAAAGACCAATGAACAAGTTCTTCAAGAAACAAATGAAGATCGTAAATTGATTAGAGAAATTAGACGTAGACAGTCAAAATTTTTTGGGCATGTTATGAGAAGAAATGGATTGGAGAACGTGGTGACGACTGGTAAGATCGAGGGGAACAGACCAAGGGGAAGACCTAGAAGCAAGTACCTGGATGGCTTGGCCTTGTGGCATGGTCGAGACAGAAACACGGAGCTGATCCATGACTCTGGTGATCGAGTGAGATGGCAGAACATGACCGCCCACACTTACCGGCATGGCACATGATGGATGGATGGATGTATGGATAAGAAACATGGAGAATGGTTAAAATGAGGTGGTCAGACAAATCTGAATCCCCCACTGGCGTTCAATCTTCAGATCACTGTACAAGTGGACAAATGTGCTGACCATTCAACCACTACATAAAGGTTAAGGCAGTCCCTTAGCAGGTTCTGCTGTTGGAATGTGAAGTATTAGACCTCAAATTGTAGGTCACAAAATAGATTTGAGGTGGCCAGTTTCTTCTTTCTCACCTGTCCTTCCCAGAAAATTGTGAACATTTTCTAACATTACTTTTTAAGGTAGCGAGGTAACCTAGTGGCTCACCTCCCAACACGGGGGTCATGTGTTAAATCTGCATCAGTGTGAATTAAAATGTTTTTTAAAAATTACCAGAGCTACTAGGATGAGCCAGCCTAACATGAGTACCAGAACATGTCACAGGAAGTAAAAGCAGCCCACATGATACCGATCACATCTGATTGGTCTATACAAATCTAGGTCTAGCACTGGATGCCCAAGGGGCGTGTTTAAAAGATGTTTCACTTCTTTCTGTTTAAACTCAGTTTTTTCTTCTTCTTCTTCTTCTGCGTTCATCCAGAGTTTTTTTTGTGTGGACGTGATCGCGTTGTGCCTGTTTACAGCAGAGCTGCGTTCTTGCGCCGTTAGGCTGAAACATCCGACTTCTGCGGGCATTTGTTTACCGGGTTAACCTTCCCAGGGGTTTTATATATATATATATATATTGAATATTCCATTTCGTGCCACTAGGACACTTTTCCCACCTTTTATGAAGCCCACACAGTGAGCTTTTGATTCGGACTTTCCACGTAATGGATTTGCTATCCAAGCAATATTCCATTTCATGCCTCTGGGATGCTTTTGTACCCGACATACCTGTGCTATGAAGTGTGGCAGTCTAAATACTTCTTCATGTACCTTAAATGTCAACCTGTATGTAGTTAAAGTAAGCTGCAGTCAACTTGAGCTTGATATCTTCATAGAGCTTGTCCTCAAATAAAGCAGGTGTGGGCCAAAATATCTTTCTCTGTTCTGCAAATATTGGGCCCTCCTACAGCAAATGTTTAGCTGTCATTTTACCAGTTCCACAATTACATTCATCGGTATCTCCTATCGTTAGTTTATTGAACAAGTGGTATTTCAGCCTGTTATGTCCTGTGCGGAGTCTGAAGATTGCTACTTTTTCTCTTCGGTCGAGTTTGTAATATGCATCAACTTTCTGGTGGCCTGGATGCTCTGATTCCCATTTGGTTCTATAAGTGCTTTTTATCAACCTCTTTGCCTCATTATAGGTTATGTCTATGTCAGGCTGTGGTAGTCGTCCACCCTCTTTTGCTAGTCTGACAGCCTCTTCATTTCCAGGTATACTGCAATGTGATGGGATCCACTGTATTACAACTTTTTTAGATTTCTGGCATAGACCATGGAGTGCTGCTCTTAGGTCAGCTAGTTCTGTGCTGTTTTTGCTCTTCAGTATTGAGACAGGTGACTTTGCATCTGTAAAGATAGCTATTTGCTTCTCTTTATTTTCCTCCATCAAGAGCATTTCTGCTACAGTTTTCAAAGCTTCTACCTCCGCTTTGAAGTCACTTGAAATAAACTCAGTTTTATTAGGCTGGCTCTACACCAGAGCTCTACTGGTCCGAAGAAAATTCCTGCCCCTGCTGAGGGTTGAACACAATATCTCTGTACTGCAGAGACATAAGAATGAAACTTACCATAAATCCAGGATAGGGCAAGACACTCAGTGAGTCCAATGGCCAGCAAGGAATATGTGGCAGCATAATTATCAAAGAGCTGCACCACGTACATGCCACCCTGTTAAAAAAATTAGTTAAGGTTAGTATCATAGCCTGGGATTCTGAGATAAGTAGCAAATTAAAAAACATTTTTTTTTTTCTTTTCTTTTCATTGTTCTCATTTTTTTTATCTTCCCATCCCATTCTTATGCCTTAATTTAGTCACTGTAGTATCTTCTCCATGTTTATTATATGTTTTGTTTTGTGTATGTATTTGTTTGCTGATGAAGGCTAGTCACTGCAAAGTCCTATTATTTTCCATAATTGTGTTCTATAAAGCTGCATAAAACTCCTTTGTTATTTTATAGTTTACACTAGCTGACCCGGCCCGGCTTCGCCCAGACTCTGGTGGGGAGCATCTCATTTAATTCATATAAGTAGTCATATAAGTTCTCGTTCCCGTTACCGACTATCTGTCTGTCTGTCTGTCTGTCTGTCTATCTGTCTGTCTGTCTGTCTGTCTGACCCGGCCCGTCTTCGCCCAGACCCTGATGGGGAGCATCTCATTTAATTCATATAAGTAGTCATATAAGTTCCCGTTCTGACTATCTATCTGTCTGTCTGACCCGGCCCGGCATCGCCCAACTCCTGGTGGGGAGCATCTCATTTAATTCATATAAGTAGTCATATAAGTTCCCGTTCCCGACTGTCTGTCTGTCTGTCTGTCTGTCTGTCTGTCTGTCTGTCTGTCTATCTATCTATCTATCTATCTGTCTGTCTGTCTGACCCGGCCCAGCCCATGATGGAGAGCATCTCATTTAAATTATATAAGTAGTCATATAAGATCCCGTTCCCGACTATCTGTCTGACTGTCTGTCTGTCTTGGGTAAATGTAGGAGGGAGGAGGAAGAGGGAGGTGGAGGAGGGAAGAGGAGGGAGGAGGAGGGAGGAGACAGGAGGAGTAGGGAGGAATAGGAGGGAGGAGGAGGGATTAGGAGGAGGAGGGAGGAGTAGGGTGGAGGAGGAGGCGAGGAGGAGGGAGGAGGAAGAGGGAGGAGGAGGGAGAAGGAGGGAGGAGGAGAACGCAGGAGGAGAAGGGAGCAGGAGGAGGAGAGGGAGGAGGAGGGAGAGGGAGGAGGAGGGAGGAGGAGGAGAGAGTAGGAGGAGGGAGGAGGCGGAGGGAGAAGGAAGAGGGAGGAGGAAGAGGGAGAAGGAGGAGGGAGAAGGAGGAGAAGGAGGGGAGGAGGAGGAGGGAGGAGGAGGAGGAGGAGGAGGAATGTGAAGGGAGGAGGAGGGAGGAGGTAGAGGGAGGAGGAGGAGGAGGAGGCGGAGAGAGGAGGAGGAGGGAGGAGGAGGAAGAGGAGGAGGAGGAATGTGAAGGGAGGAGGGGGGAGGAGGTAGAGGGAGGAGGAGGAGGAGGAGGAGGTAGGAGGAGGTAGAGGGAGGAGGAGGGAGGAGGCGGAGAGGAGGAGGAGGAAGGAGGAGGGGAGGAGTGAGGAGGAGGGAGGAAGAAGGAGGAGGAGGGAGGAGGAGTGATGAGGAGGAGGGAGAAGGAGGATGGAGGAGGAGAAGGAGGAGGAGGGAGGAGGAGGGATGAGGAGGAGGAGGAGGAGGAAGAGGAGAGGAGGAGGAATGTGAAGGGAGGAGGAGGGAGGAGGTAGAGGGAGGAGGAGGGAGGAGGAGGAGTGAGGAGGAGGAGAGGAGGAGAGAGAAGGAGGAAGGAGGAGGGGGAGGAGGGAGGAGGAGGAGGAGGGAGGAAGAAGGAGGAGGAGGGAGAAGGAGGGATGAGGAGGAGGAGGGAGGAGGAGGAAGAGGGAGGAGGAGGAATGTGAAGGGAGGAGGAGGTAGAGGGAGGAGGAGGAGGAGGAGAAGGGAGGAGGAGGGATGAGGAGGAGGGAGGAGGGGGAAGAGGGAGGAGGAGGAATGTGAAGGGAGGAGGAGGGAGGAGGTAGAGGGAGGAGGAGGAGGGAGGAGGACGAGTGAGGAGGTGGAAAGGGAGGAGGAGTGAGGAGGAGGAGAGGGAGGAGGAGGAAGGAGGAGTAGGAGGAGGGAGGAGGAGGAGGAGGGAGGAAGAAGAAGGAGGAGGGAGAAGGAGGGATGAGGAGGAGGAGGGATGAGGAGGAAGAGGGAGGAGGAGGAATGTGAAGGGAGGAGGAGGGATATGGAGGAGGGGGAGGGGAAGAGGAAGAGGGTAGGAGGAAGAGTGGAGAGGAGGGAGGAGGTAGAGGGAGGAGGAGGAGGGAGGAAAAGGGAGGAGGAGAGAGGAGGAGGGGGAGGAGGTAGGAGGAGAGGAGGAGGAGGGAGGAGAAGGAAGGAGGAGGAAGAAGGAGGAGGAAGAGGGAGGAGGATGGAAGGAGGAGGAAGAGGGAGGAGGAGGAGGAGAGGAGAGGAAGGAGGAGGAAGAGGGAGGAGGAGGATGGAGGAGGGAGAGGGAGGAGGGAAGAGGAAGAGGGTAGGAGGAGGAGGAGGGAAGGAGGAGAAGAAGGGAGAAGGAGGGAGGAGGAGGAGGGAGGAGGAGTGAGAGGAGGCGGGAGGAGGCAGAGGGAGAAGGTAGGAGGAGGAGGAAGGAGGGAGAGGAAGGAGGGAGAATGAGGAGGGGAGGAAGGAAAGGGAGGTGGAAGAGGAGGAGGAGGGAGGAGGAAAGAGGTAGGGGAGGAGGAGGTAGAGGAGGAGGAGGAAGGAAAGGGAGGAGGAAGAGGAGGAGAAGGGAGGAGGAGGGTGGAGGAGGAGGAGGAGGTAGAGGGAGGAGGAGGGAGGAGGTAGGAGGAGGAAGAGGGAAGAGGGAGAAGAAGGGAGAAGGAGGAGGGAGGATGATGAGGGAGAAGGAGGCAGGAGGAGGAGGAGGGAGGCAGGAGGAGGAGGAGGGATGAGGAGGGAGAGGGAGGAGGAGGGAAGATGAGGGAGGAGGGGGAGGAGGCGGAGGGAGTAGGAGGGAGGAGGATGGAGGAGGAGGGGAGAGGAAGAGGGAGAAGGAAGAGGGAGAAGGAGGAGGAGGGAGAGGGATGAGAGGGAGGAGGAAGAGGAGAAGGGTGGAGGGAGGAGGTAGAGGGAGGAGAAGAGAGGAGGAGAGAGTTCGCCATTCCGAATTCATACTCGTCTAGTTCTTCCCTTCTACACGACTGTAGATAACTTCCTTACACATAAAAAGATGAATTGTTATTGATATTGCCGTGGCATGGAGGAATATCAGCAGCAGAGTTGATCCAAAAAACCAAAGACTGAGATCTACGGAGAGCCATGAACGCCTACGCCAGCCGGCACGGCACTTGATGATGATGATTGCCGTGTGACGATTCTGTGTAGTCACGTCATTTTCTTCCCTTTCCCTAGCGTTTTGGTTCGGGGATTCTTTCATCATCATCATCATATATTTACGTACGTATTTTGGGAGGGGGAGGAGGGAGGAGGCGGAAGAAGAAAAAAAAACTATGACAGTTGACAGCTCTGGAATGAAAGGAAGGCGTGTAAAAAATTTCATCTCAATCGGATGGGCCGTTCGCGAACAAATAAAGGACATACATATATATTTACATATATATTTACATACATACACTTTGTTTTATAGATATAGATTTCTACAGCTTTACTGCAGTTCCACTCATTTGATTCATACTGTTAAAAAAAAGGTATATCTTTAAGATGATTATTTCATTAATTCAAGTTACTCTGCCCAAATACCGGTAAGAAGTTGTATTTCAATGTTACCACAGCATAAATGTGTGTCTGCTTCTAAACCTTTCTTGGGAAACCTTTCTGTTCAAATCAAATCTTTCTTTCAAATCCCAAAGCAACCAAATAATCAACCTTTCTGTTTCTATTTCTGATTATGACAGCTGAGAGTAAGTGTACCTCCTTCATTCCAGTAATTCTACAGTCTTTCCTATACTTAATGGACTGCCATGCCACGTTCAAGCGTTGTTGGTACTTTTAGTCTGCAGCCATGCCAGCTTTCTGTTAGAACACAGACCAAACTTCAGCTGTCTGCATAATAGTATAACTACTGAACAAACATGTACCACTAAGAAGCAGTCAGCAACAAACAAGGCAAGTTCACTAGCATATTGAACATGTTGTACCATGCTTGACTTGGTAATCTACATGGATCATGATTGATGAACATCAATATACTCAATTCGCCACCAAAACGTCACATCATGTGACACTCAGTCTGATGATATAATATGTCTATGGGGGCTGAGTGGTCTCGAGGTATGGTGTCCGCCTCGAGTGCTGGAGGTCCCGGGTTCAGGCCCCGGTGAGGACCGGGATTTATTTAAAAATCCACCTGGACTTCCAGTAATAAAAATTTCCCCTGGTCTCTGGGTAGTGAGATCGGATGCCCGTGTGTATTGTTGCGCGCGTAAAAAATCCCTTGGCAGTTGGAAATCGAAAAAGAGTAGCCTAACGGCGCTGCCCGGGCAAAATTTCGAGTTAAAAATCTACCCAAAGTATTTCAGGATCCTCGCCGATGCAACGGAGTTCGAGCATTGAGCTGAGTTTCTCCAGACTCAGGTTTGAGTTAGGAGGAAAACGGAGCACTTATGGGTTAAACCGTGTGCCGTGATGTTGATCCAACGACTAAAACTAAACTAAACTAAACATATAATATGTCTCCTACTCATGAGTTAAATCATATACTCATACTTGTAATTCATAGTAGACTCTTCAGATATAATTCTTTACAAATACTTCAATAGTGGTACAGCATTCTTCCATAATTCACTGCTGTGTAAACTTTCATAACTGCTCACTCAATACCATACATCCTACTCACAGCTGACATCTGAACCCTAATTCTGGTAGCACACAGTACATGTCCCAACTTCAACCCTCATTGCTCGACTGGTACTTTAAGCATGTGATAACATGCTGGTAGTCTTATATACAGCCTAATCCACTTTTCTCTTAAGCGTTCATTACTCCATGCCGAGTCCTGAGTGTTCCCTGTCTTATTGTGACTTTACTCACAGACCACTGACCCTCCTTCATCTGCATCATTCCCTTGTGTCTTAATTCTCTTAGCATAAACATCAACATTGTCACACGACGTTCTTGATGATAAGGGCGTGTGATGGTCGTTGTCTAGGTAACGATACTCCTGGAGTGTCAATTGAGCTATCTAACTGTCTTGCAATATAACTCACCCCCGCAGTGCACCTTCACCAGTCATTAAACAAGATTCAGTTGGCGCACATAATCCTTTATTACTGAAATAACACAGACCCACGGACAAACGGAACATGTTTATAAATCCAGAACACAATGTAATCCACCGAAGAGATATATATTCCTCACAACTCTACACGCACACATCAATGCCTTCTCACGGCCTGCTGAATCTTAAATTCATAGACATGAAGTCCAGCTACTATCCACGGCTGGATCTCACACAATACGACCCACCCACTGGGTCGGAGCCTCTGCTCTCTATGTAACCCACTCTGGGTTTTAGGACTGCCTTCACAGCTCGGAGAATCACACAACACAGTTCTCCGTCGACTACCGGACTACCGACTCGTTCGGTGTCTAAAACTCAACTCCCTGAAGTCTCCTGACTTCAACACACAAATACACTATCTCTCGCCCCATCCACCCTAGGGGTTTTTCTCTACCCTCACTATTTTATTTCTCAGGACTGGCTGTTTTTTTTCATAGCCAGGTCAGTCACTTTACTGTCTCCCACTTTCACCCATTCTTTCTCATGCCCGGTCACTCAACTCATTGTCAATGACCCAGGCTTATGTCATCACCCCCCTCTTAAAAGAAAACTTCGTTTTCAAATATTGGGAGACTAAAACTTACTAAACATGTGACCCAGACATATTGCCTGGGTAGCCCTAAGTATGGCTGCACCTTACTCTAGCTACCACACTACATAATACATCAAATGCTCATAGTACACTCCTATATTCCCCACACATAAATACAACCATCTTTCTATCTTGTGTACCAATGCATGAACTAATACATCACATAATAATAATACATCATAGGAAAGCATTATACTTATGTACCCACAGGTCTCTTACTACTTCACGACCACACAATACTATTTGTGTACCGACCCTATATCAGGTGGTTCTGTTCTTGCATTAACCCTCCTCTGATTCCTGTCGATGCTGTGTCTACCTTTCATGTACCCATGACTCATGGTACCTCTACAATTACAACATCTGTTTGCTATCCCTAGCCCTGGGTCAGTAATGTCGCGAACACTCTTTTGACCTGACTCAACTTTCCTATCTGCATATTGCACCGTTACACTTGAGTCTCTGTTTAGTCTGAACTCTTTATTCAATCTTGGCCCATATACCTGGCACCTTGCTTTCTGCTGCATACGCCTTATGCCTATGTGCCCTGCACATGCACTATCCTGAGCTGTTCTAGTATATCGGTCTCTGTGTGCTAAAGGTACTGCTACTTGCCCACGTGCAGTTCTGCTATCTGAAAACCTGCGAGTGAGAACATTGTTCTTCCTCTCGAAGCACCATCTACCTTTCTTTGACTGCCTATGTTCTACTCTCCTACACCCTTGGGAACATTTGTTCAGAGTAGTATCTTGTCTCTGGGAGTCACTAGCACTATATTTGGGATCCATTCTCATCTGCTCAACTGTACTATCCTTGTCCTGAGTTCCTGTGTCTACTTCAAGTGCCTCTTCTACCTCAGCTATACTCTCTAATTTAGGTTCTCTTGTGGTAACTACCTCATTACTGCTTACACTATATTTTTGGTCCCAATAAACTACTTCCTCTTCTGTACAATCTTTAACTCCTATAACATTTCCTATGATCAAATCAGCCACTGGTGAGTCCAAAACACACGCTGTCACTCTTCCAGTGATATATGGTGTTTTTACTGTTATTATGGCTAATGGGTAGAACTCTACTGTGCCGTTGAATGTTATGCATCTAATCTTTTTCCCTGTATAATCCGAGGGATCTATTAAACTTTTCCTCACTCCGATAGACGTACATCCGGAATCCCTAATTGTTAACGCTGGTCTATCATTGACGAATCCCTGATGCAGCTTCAGACTTCCTCCTTCATGCACTGCTGATCCTGCTTTCACTGTATGACCACATATTAGGACTGGCTGACTGTCTTTTTCAAAAAGAGGTTTGCACCCACTACAATCTTCATTGTTCAGCGTCTCAATTACTTGCGCTGCATTTGAGTGCTCTGTTTCTCTCATCCTACATTGATGGCTGACATGCCCCTTCTTTCCACATTTGAAACAGATGATCTCCTTCCTTGCGTTACTTGTTGGCTCACTGGCTGGCTGCACGTCACACTCCGCTGCCTTGTGTCTCCAGCTCCCACAATTCCAACATCCGGCATAATTTGGACGTCTCTGGAAATTCCCTCTTCTATATGGGTACCGTCCTACTCTACCAACATTGTTTCCTCGGAAACCATTATCTTGAAGTTCTTGCTGCTCACCTTTCTGTGCTGAATCCACACTTTTCGCCCTTGGTCTGATGACTGGATTCTGGTCCTGTTTAGTGTACGCTGCACAGACTATTTCCTCACTCATTAGTTCTACCAATAGATACGTTAGGATGTGCAGTCATGTAGTTTTGCCCTAACTGTGACATTGTGTCTATGTCCTTTGGCTTACGTTCCTCAAAGAAAGCTACTAAGTTGGTATTACATGAAGCTAATACCTTGTCTCTTAACACTAAATCTACTAATTTATTAAAATCTTTCCCTACTTCTGCGAGCTCCATCCATTTGTTAAATGTATTCTTTACAGTGTTAACAAAGTCTGTGAAATCTTGATTTGTCTCTGGCACTAACTGTCTAAACTTTGTTCTATATCCATGTTCAGTTAGTTGGAACTTTGTCAGCAAACGTTGACGTAAGATAGTGTAGTTGTTTCGTTCTTCTACAGGTAAATTGAACATGGTGTCTAGTGCCTTACCCGTAAGAAACTCGCCCAGCCGCATCGCATACTCCGCTTCTGGAATGCCTAATGTTTTTACAGACGATTCGAATCTCCCAAGATAGGATTCAAGGCAATCCCGGTCCGTAAAGTATGGCAGTTTCAATCGTTGTGATGACTGTGAAGGTCTTCTGCTTTCCTCACTTTGACCTTTTGATGATAGTTCTAATTTTCTGAGAGCAATTTCAGCTTCCATCTTAATCTTCTCTTTCTCAATTTCCATTTTCATTTGTGTCTCTTTCTCTTCCTGTAGACGCTTGTTTTCTATTTCAGCTAACTTTACTTCCTGTAGACGTTTGTTTTCCATTTCAGCTAGTTTTATTTGTGTCTCTTCCTGTAGACGCTTGTTTTCTATTTCAGCTAACTTTACTTCCTGTAGACGTTTGTTTTCCATTTCAGCTAGTTTTACTTGTGTCTCTTCCTGTAGACGCTTTGCCTCGCGTTCATTATGCCTCTCCTCTCTTTCCGTCTGTTTTTGTTCTTTTGCTTCTGCATACTCCTGTAACTCTTTACCTTTCAGGCCTATTCGTTCACCTGCTTCAATATATTCCATTAAAGTAGGCATCTTGTACTTGTGGACACGTTGCTGTCTGTCAGCCAACTATAAATGTGACGACTCTGCTGTTAGTCTTTGTGTCACTTCCCTAAGTACACCAGCACTCCCTGTGTACGTAAATTCGTAGTGCTAAAATATCACTCTGTACTCACCCAGTCACTCTATAAGCACTAGGTAGTGAGGGGAAATATCACCTATGCTCCCTCGCATATATCTATAACACATAGTTGTATAACATTTCTGGAAATATTGTTAAACATACATATAAATACATATACAAAACGAATGAATGATAACACTAAGTGTTTTCTATAAAACGCTAGACTCACAAGCCAAGTACACGGAGACGGTGATCACAAAGAAATAAACCTACAGTAACAACCACAAGCTTGTGTAGGGACACCCACAGTGCGCGTAATATAATATAAACTGACAAAGACCACTAGACAGCAGACATGACGAAAGATCACAATAATAACATATATCCGAACACAACAAATATCATATGTAAATATAACGAAAAGAAGAAAAAAAACATATATCCTCAAAATATACACAGCTGTGACGTCAGACAACGCGTCTCTAGATATTAGTTAGGACTCCAATGCCACTGCACGACACGTTAACTCATTAACGTTTTCCATACAAAAATATCGTAAGAACTAGAAATATCCACGTTTTGCAAGGCCTATCCTGATGTAGATAGAGATCGCAAAAAGTGCCTATCAACAACTACATGTAAAACATATCCATATATATAAGTCCACAAACGATAACGACAGTTACAACGATGAGAGCAAACAAAAATGTTGAGATGGTTGACCGACAAATATGTACTTATTAATACGTCGCCAAAAGTTCTTATTAATCAGTCACAAAAGTTTTTGTTCGTTTTAATAGTTATTCGCAATCCGCTGGAAATATCTGTGTTAACTTTTCCGAAATGTCTACACCGCTAGATTTCAAAGCGACTTGTTGTTTTGTTGAGTGGTTACTTCATTTCGCGTTGTGATCACCAGTTCCAACTGTCGGAAACGTTGACGGTAATAATAATTATCCAAAGTGTTCTTTCGATATGTTGTTACTTTCGTTGCGGAGATGGCGCTTTGCTGTATCATAAATGTTATGGATTTCCGTTACCCGACAAGATTCACCAAAAAGAAAAGGAGAATGGCAGCCAATGTTCAGCGCTTTAAACTTGGATATATAGATCCTTATTGGCAAAGAAATACGACCATGGTTGCGATGATGACACGTTAAAACTGTTTGCTCATAACAGAATAATGATGACAAAGGGCTTGAACAAAGACGAAACATAAAGTCTGGCTTTCTTTCAAAACAACCTTGTTTTGTTCATTCACAATGAGTCATCTTGACCACAATAGGCCGTGGAAATTTCCTGAGTACCTTTACTCCTTCCACCCCCAACTCACAATGTCACCTCAATTTCTCTTTATCACCCTCAGTGAAAAATTCCTCCGTAAAAACAGTTTCCACACAACCTTGACAGCCCCACCCGGCTGCTGTTACTCGTGGAAGTAACGTACCTCTCTCCAGTCGTATCTTTCCGGTGAATCAGCGACTGTCAATTTTCTCTGTTTTTCAAACATGTACTTCCCCAGTACCTGGACGCTGGTGTCTCCACCCGTCCTATTAACTGAGTCGACAAATCTTGACCAGTCAACTTGCGACAACACAGTGCGTTGCCTCAGCACACACACACACACACACTTGTCAGTATCTTTGAATTTTCAATCCTGTCTTTAACTGACAGCGATATCCAGCCCGTCTCGCCGCGCAGACTTTTGTGCCGTGTATTCACCAACGCGCTGTTTGTGACTAGTGACTAACCCCGTCACAGTAGTCCCCTCTCTCAGTTGATCTGTGCCGCTGTTTTCTTAACGCGCGCTGACAGTTTTTCCCGATGTGCGGTCTTACACACACACACGTAGGATATTCCACCACCTTCTGGATTAATCCTGGTTTTCCGTTAGCTTGAGCACTACTGTCTGGTATCAAATTTACCTGTCGTGAACTTCACTTGAACTGTCTGCTAGCTTGAGTTGTTACTCCCGTCTGTCTGTGTGAATTATCTGGCGCACACACCGAAAGAGTTCACATTAACTTCTTGAAGCAATAATATCCAATTTGTCAAGGGTTTGTTAGTTTGATGGAACGAAGTCACCAGATAATACCTCCTCTCTCAGCGAAGAGCCCACAGATATCTCAGAATGACAACAATGTCTATATTGTTCTTGACCATATGTAACCTTCCAGATAATCAATATATCCCCGTCGTCCTTGACCGGTGAGACCCCAGATGTCACACGACGTTCTTGATGATAAGGGCGTGTGATGGTCGTTGTCTAGGTAACGATACTCCTGGTGTGTCAATTGAGCTATCTAACTGTCTTGCAATATAACTCACCCCCGCAGTGCACATTCACCAGTCATTAAACAAGATTCAGTTGGCGCACATAATCCTTTATACAGAAATAACACAGACCACGGACAACGGAACATGTTTATAAATCCAGAACACAATGTAATCCACCGAAGAGATATATATTCCTCACGACTCTACACGCACACATCAATGCCTTCTCACGGCCTGCTGAATCTCAAATTCATAGACATGTAGTCCAACTACTATCCACGGCTGGATCTCACACAATACGACCCACCCACTGGGTCGGAGCCTCTGCTCATCTATGTAACCCACTCTGGGTTTAGGACTGCCTTCACAGCTCGGAGAATCACACAACACCGTTCTCCGTCGACTACCGGACTACCGACTCGTTCGGTTCGGTGTCTAAAACTCAACTCTCTGAAGTCTCCTGACTTCAACACACAAATACACTATCTCTCGCCCCATCCACCCTAGGGGTTTTTCTCTACCCTCACTATTTTATTTCTCAGGACTGGCTGTTTTTCCCATAGCCAGGTCAGTCACTTTACTGTCTCCCACTTTCACTCATTCTTTCTCATGCCCGGTCACTCAACTCATTGTCAATGACCCAGGATTATGTCAAACATCACCTCTAATATGAGGGGGCTTCAAATGAAAACCTTAAAAATGCGATAGAAAGTACAATTAACCATGCTATTGTCTTGTAACATGTCAGTTTTGTTGTTACGGATGTCAAGAGAGTTAAGAACAGACATCACGGTGCAGATAAACACGTTGATGTCATAAGGACAGTTTAAAGATGGCTGCCCCACTTTTGCATGCACCAAAGAGGAGCAGCATTCTGTTATCCATTTTTTTATCAGTGAAGGTGCGAAACCTTATAAAATTCATTGGTGAATGAAGGTCCAGTATGGCGATGCATGCCTGTCAGTCCAGCAAGTGTATAAGTGGAGTAGGAAGTTTCAAAATGGTGTGACTTCTTAACAGACTGTTACCAACTGGGTCAGGCATACTGATTACTGACCCCAGAGTTGACTATTCTAAGGAATCCAAGCACTTTATCGGCACTGGAGGACTTGCATTGAACGCCGTGATGACTACTTTGAAAAATGATACATTTGTTCTGTACTTTTTTAGAATATATTCACCACACAAAAAAAGAAAGATTTAAGGTTGTCATTTGAAGCCCCTTGTAGTCATCATCATCATCTGCCTGGGCGATCATGTCTCTCCACAAACTGCGATCTCTGACGCCATGGATCAATTCGTGTGTTGACTCCTTCCGTGCCAAGACACAAGACTGTCAATAATGTTTTCATGCTGTCTTCCTCTATCTCCTCTTCCATAAATCTTTCCGGTTGTCACAACAAGTTCCAGTTTTTGTCTTCTCATAATGTGGCCAAAATATGAGGACTGCCTCTTTCTGATGTTTTTGATAAGTTGTCTTTGTGACTCAGCTTCCCTTAAAACATCCTGATTGCTCTTTTTGGCTGTCCAACTAATTTTCAACATCCTTCTATAAAACCACATCTCCAAGGCTTCCAGGTATTCTTTTGCTTGTGTATTAATTGTCCAGAACTCGCAGCCATATGTTAAAACTGATTCTATGTAATATACAAGAGCCCTTTTCCTGACTTTCAAGGACTTATTGCATAAAACGTTCTTAATTTGACAGAATGCATTTTTTGCTTGTCCCCTTGTATTAGACATGTGATAATCTTCAATTAAGAGTGCTGGCCCAGAACAAACCCATACCAAGCTGTCCAATCTCCTGCAATTTGCTCCATACATTAATTTCTGTCTCTAGTTTTCTTCTCTGTGTGTTTTAGATCTTCCTCCAGTGAAAGAAATTTACAGTTATCTCATGTCTCCCTCCAGTGAAAGAAATTTACAGTTATCCTATTCTCAAGTTTGCTCAACATGCATCCTATCCAGCACCAGCATCTCTCCTTCACCACTTAATCCACTGAAATCTTTAGTCCTCTCCATAAGCTCCACATTGGTGATTCTATCATACCATTATAGTCCTGTTTCTGCATGATATCTTGATCACACATCTTCTTTTGTTTACTCAGGTGTTGAACATATATATGACACGACTACGCCGTACAGTTAAGACATAAACACAGACTAATCAGACATCTATGGCATGGACAATCATCATATCATCCCAGCCCAACTACATATCATCCCAGCCCAACTACATATCCCAGCCCAACTACACGACACCCATGCCAATTACCAGAACCTGACTGTGCCTGCAAAACTAGTAGCCCTCCCATCACTCACATTCCATTACTTAAGTGGGGTTAGTGAGCTGAGTTAACTTGTCCCGTGTAACACTTTTTGTATAAGATACTAGCATTCACGCTTCCCAACATGATAGGGGTAATAATAATACTACCCGCACCCAACACTTTGTGACATTATTATTACACCGACCATATCACTTCAACATTTCTTACCTGGGTACAGAATGGCAGCCCAATGACATAGCCAATTATACTTATAATAATAAGTAATGAAGATGAATTTCTTCTTGCCCGAAAAAATTCTGGAAACTGATCAAGAATCGTGGTGTGCACTGTAGTTACTGTTGCAATCTGAAAACATACAAGGTTAATAAATTTGCAATTTATTATAATAAGAAAAGTCGGTAAATAAGTTACAAACAAATATGGAGAAACTGAAAATGGTAGAGTGGTAGTTTCTAAAGGTGTCATTTGGCAGTAGCATTGTTCAGCTTTATGATTAGCTCTAGGCAGCAGACTGCTAGATATTGCAGAGAATTCAGGAGTAAATAAAAATGGCAACAGGGTTCATAGACTACACATAACAGACAGTATTCTGTTCTGTCCAATCATCTGGCCAAATGAACATGCTGCAAAAGATATTCAAAAGGACATGCTAGCCGTAAGTGATTTTCTTCTGTTTGGTTTACTAAAAGCTCACATTGGCAGTACCTGTTTTGCAGCTGATGCAGAGGTTGAGAATGATGTTAGAATCTAGCTGAGACAGATTCTTATTTTATGCTGCAACTTTGAAAGCACTTAAACAGTTCCAGTATAAGTATTCAAGTTGGTGGAGATTATGTTCAGAAATAAAGGTGAAATATAAATGATATAATGAATGGTCTCTCTTAATTTGTTTAATTAATATAAATTTGCAACTTACTGGCTTCCTCTTGTATAATAATTCACAAGAACAGGACAAGCTAAAGCTCAATGCTGCTCCTGCATGTATTCAAATCCTTATCTTCACAGATTTAAATAAAAATGGACTTTGATGGCATATAGCAATATGCCCCCTATTTGTATAGACCAACCAGCACTCCAGGGCTGATGTGGTTAATATCACACCGCTGCCTTTACTTCCCATAACATTTTCTAGAACAAATTTTAGCCTGGGTCAACCTGGAATCCAAGGTCAATTTGACGAATCTAAAATGTAGACTCGAAGAAAAGACCCCCGAGGCAGCAGGCAAGCATGTTAGTCACTGCTCTACTGTGGCTTCCTGCGCGATGTGCTTATGGAAAAATCCAACCTCAAGGGGAGGAGTTTGTACCTAAGACATCAGGCAAGCTGGTGAGTGCACTAGCTACTACTATATTTCCTTTTCTGCCCTTTATTCCCCCACTGAGGAAAATGCCCTCAACCAAACCATGCCTAGCCGTTCCATCTTTAGCTATCTCCTGCAGCTCAGTCATGTTCTCCCCTTATTATTCATCTCTGTCTTTAATTCTCTTTTCCATGTGTATTTATGTCTCCCACTATTTAATCTACCCTGTGGGTTCCACACAAGAGAGTCTCTAGTTGTACCATCCTCAGGTTTTCTTAAGGTGTGTTGTACCCAACGCCTGCACCACACACCTTGATTCACAGGAATTTCAATACTCTATCTATTACATCTCATGTGAAATAGAAATAGAATGGACAATTCTTCACCAACTGGATAGTTTTAAATATCTAGGGGCATTTATAACATCAGATGGACGATGTACAACAGAGATTAAGAGCAGAATAAGGCAAGCAAAGGCTGCATTTCAGAAAATGAAGAGTATTGTATGCTACTATAGTCACTATCACTGAATGTAAGAAAGAGAGTACCCAAGTGCTATATAGAACCTGTTTTGCTGTATGGCTGTGAATCTTGGAATGTAAATAAACAAATTAGGAAGAGATTGGAAGCAACAGAGATGTGGTTGATGAGACGAATGTTGCGAATTCCTTGGACTGTCAAAGTAACTAACAACGATTGCCTGAAAGCTAATGAAACTAGAACATTATATACAACAATAAGAAAGAGGCAAGCAGCTTTTTTTTTGTCATGTGATGGGAAGAGAAGCATTAGAGAACATTGTAACAACTGGAAAGATCAAGGGGAAGAAAGGCAGAGGCAGACCAAGAGAAATGATGCTGGATGGATTGCGACGGCGGCATAGAGGAATAACAACAGCGGAGTTGATCCAGAAAACCAAAGACTGAGATCTGTGCAGAGTCATGAACACCTACACCAGTCGGCACGGCACTTGATGATGATTACATCTCAATCATGCCTTGAAATAAATTATGTTTATCTTGTGCAATAGTGGAACAGATTTCTTCTTTTTCGTCTTTTGTTTGCTTGAAATTAGTCTATAACTGCAATGTTGTCTCTTGTATGAATTTAACTGTCTTTTTAGTTCACTCAGGGGTCCATAGAGTTTATCTTCCACTGTCATTTCTCTAAGCCAGAAGGTTTGGCTAGGTATGTCATATTTTGGGCAGTCTTTGGATACATGATCTGCTGTTCACAGTGCCAATGTGGACATGGCTGAATCACCAATCCTGAATTTTGTATATATGTGGTTTTGTAATCTATTGTCCTGTTCTGAGGCGCAGTTTGTGGAACAGATAAACTGCCTTCTTGCAATCTTCCTGTTGTACATCAGGCAAAACACGAGTAACCTACCTGTGTGCCAAGACCTAAGGTGACCAGCATGGCAAAGAACAGCAATGACCACAACTGAGAGACTGGAAGCTTGGTGACCACAGCTGGGTAGATGACAAATGCCAGGCCTGGTCCTGTGGTTAATGATGAAAAGTTAATAGATAAACAACAAATGACACAAACAACAGAAAAGTAAGCAAAGGATCCTTTATACATGCTTATAGGGCATATTAAAGTCAGGTCTTAGTCAGATATGACTGAGCTAACGTATGACTGTAGAAGGTACTACCCACTTTCTGTTAGTGCTGAATGTTGGGTGGCACTCACCAAACCCCACATTGTATCAATGGCATCGGGCAGAGAAGCGTGACTGGGAGGATACAAGCCTTACACTAGCGTGAGAAAATGCAACCTAGACTAAATGTCATGGCATGACAAACGAGACCCTAAGCCTTGGTCAGTAACTGGTCTCGGATGGAAGTTCCGACAGTTAGAGCATTGCTTTGCTGATCCGGCAGCTTCTGTAGCTTGTCTAACTCTTGATATATTGGTGTTACCTTTCTTCTGTAGTAAACTAGACAGGCTGAGAGAGGGATCATACTGCATAGGCAACACATGGTCTCTAAATTCAGCCCAGACTTTGTGCTATGGAGAGGTATAACTAACTCCATCTTACAAACTATCATCTGTCAAGACGGCCAGGTGCCAGTCAGTCAGTGCATATGTTGCTAGACCCATATTTGTATAGACCAGTTGGCACTGTAGGGGTGATGTGGTTCATATCCCATTGGGGCCTGTATTTCCCAAGACATTCTTGGTATCCATGTTAGGCTGAGTCGACCTGGCTGTCCTGCTCAATTGTAAAACTCCACCTTGTTGCAAATTCAATCCCATGGCCACAGGGCTGTTAGACAAGTGTACTAGCACCTGCACTTCTGTGGCTCCCTGAGAAGTCAAATACAGATGACTAAACATGAATATGTACATTAATACAAGGTGGAACTTGAAGCTTTTGTTAAACCAACTAGTGATGTCTGAGTATGAAACCTTCAGCTCACGGCTTTTCTTTGGGTCTAGATGGTCTGAACATCAATGCATCAGACTTAAGAGGAACACTCAATCTTCCAGAAATTCCATACCCAACTGATCAGTTCAAGCCAGGCAATGCCAACCTACCAAACAGCTCAAGACAGGCAATGCCAACCTACCAAACAGCTCATGCCAGGCAATGCCAACCTACCAAACAGCTCAAGACAGGCAATGCCAACCTACCAAACAGCTCAAGCCAGGCAATGCCAACCTACCAAACAGCTCAAGACAGGCAATGCCAACCTACCAAACAGCTCAAGACAGGCAAGGTGAACCAACCAGCTAGCCCAAGACCGGGTATTGTGTTTAAAAAAAACAAAAAAAAAACTGAATAAGTAAAATGCCTTTTTCTTCTAGTTTGTTTACCCAATGTTGAATGTGTCTGAATGTTGTTAATGGGAAAGCAAACAATTTGGCACCTATTGAGTTGAGTTGATTAGTTGAGCTAAGAACTGACATCACTGCATTCAAGACATTCCCATACGCGCTCCATCCCCTCATTCAAAAGCCAGCAAAGAATCACACTACTAATTGTTCCCACAGCTTCTTGATTGTAAGTTCTTCTGGTCTTCCCTCTCAGTTTTGAGATTCTACCAGAACCCCTGCCAATCCCCAGCGATCTCATTGGTCTACACAACCTACTTCAGCATGCCACATTTTAGGACCAGAATTGCCTTTCCTAGTGTTTTGCTACTCTTCTGGACAGACTGCAGTGATGCAACCTGTCTCCTGAACCATGTCTTGGTGGTGGCGTACAGGCTTGGTCAGCTCTGGTTTGCTGACCCTAGCACAAGACATAGGTGAAGTGTGAGTAAGTAACAGACAAGAAGATTAAACATTTGATGTAAATGAAAAGGTAAAACATTATTAACTTAAAGAATTCTAATAAATAATTACAACAGTAACAACAACAAACAAACAAAAAGCAAAATGAAATACAATATTGGATAACAAAGACAGTTTAAAATTGTCATGTTTACAAATTTACTTGCCATTTTGCAAATGCTTCATGTTAAGCTGTTCAGATGGGTGAACATCTTTTAGTTTTCTTGAAACAAATAAACTAATGAATTACAGAATTTAAGTTTTGCTATTTCTGATAGACATAATCAGTGTTATAATGCTTGCTTGCTTGCGTTCGCTGGCTGTGAACTCCAGTGTGAATTCCTGTTTGTCGGATGAAGACATCCTGTTGTCCAACATCAGTGTGATGTCATACCGGACTGAGGTTTGCGTGAGTATCCGTTGTCCCATGTCTGGCTTATTGGTGTGCAGACTGGTGGTTCCTCGCCGTGCAGGCAGATACTCTCCACTTCGGAAGAATCAGCGATCCTACTACGTTAGCCAGGACGCACGACTAGGACGTGTTAGTATGTCTTGGCAAATATAGAACCTGGCCCTGTTGCCTTGGAAACACCCCTGTGTCCCAGTGCTATAATAAATTACAACAAGAATGAAAGTTCCAAAAAATATAGGGACAAAAACAGAATTACTACACAAGATGAAAGTTTAGCAAATGCAAAATATTGTGTGCAGATAAAAAAGACAAGATTTTGCTGAAATCCATGCAAGAGGGAAAGGCGAAAGGCAAATACACAAGACGTAGATAGTGGTTTTGATTGAAAGGTGACATAAAAAATAGAATGGAAAGAAAATTTAGATTCTACGATCATGGCATGAGATAATATGCCGAAGAACCATTACAGCTGATCTTTAAAGGGAGGACTGCAACTGATCTGATCTCATTCCTATAACAAACAGTGTCACGGCTCTCTGTGCAAATCTGTGTATTCTCAGTCTTATTAAGAAAATTAAAAAGGTCTGTATATTAACTGCCCAATAGTTCAACGGTCACAGCTTCTATTTGTATGTACCATATGTCCAGTACGTTAGCTTCCAAAGTCTAGCAGTCTTAAATGTCGACAAATATCAACTGTTGATTCAAGAACTGGTCATGTATTGTTCCTGATATTTCACTTTGACCTATGATCAGTACTACCATTCTATAGCGGAACATCAGATCTGTCATGGCAGCTTACTCCTCCACTGACAGGACATTCACTCAATGGAACTCTGAAAGTTTGCCTTGCAATAACAAACTGAAGTGATATATTTTAAAATATGCATCTCTCCAGTAGCAACATATGGATGTGAGTCTTGAACCATTTCACTTTAACTAATAAAAAAACAGCCGGTCTCCATGGCCAAAGGCTTGCGAACGAGGTCCGTGAGCCACATCACGGGCGTTCGAAACGCAGCCGCAACCAATTTGCGCAGCAGACCGTCTCATTTTATGTTATAACATGTTGGTATGGGAGCCAGTCCTTCAGAAAGCAATGGCAAACTACTGAACGTAAAAGGGATATGCAACATTTTTTTTTTAAATCTGTACTTTCAAATTTAATAATTGTTACAGAAAAGCCCTTAGAGTATCATGGACTAAGAAGGCAAAAACAATTACTGACATACTACCAGATCTGAACACCAAAGAAAAATAGCTCATAAACTGCATCATGTCTGGGAAACTGAAATACTCTGGCCATAATAAACACTGGTTTGGAAAGGACAGTGATGGATGTCATGGTTCCTGGAAGAAACAGGGGATTCATACCAGGTCTACTTGAGTTTGGCCTGTCTCCCTGGCCGAGGAATTAACGACATTGTTCGTAATCCTGTATATCCACGTGGGGAAAACAGCAGCTGTGAGAATCGGCAGTGGTTCACGCCGTGCAGGTAACTTACAGGGGTATGTGAGCCGGTCGTTCAGAAAGCAATGGCAAACTACTGAACGTAAAACTTGCCTAGTACAACAGCAGTAGCTGAAAAATGCTGGTGTTGACTGTAATGTCCTGTAAGGGATATGCAACATAAAAAGAATAAATACTTGAGTTTGAAGCAGTTGTCTTAAACAATCTACTCCCCACCACTACAGAAACAGACAGTATAACTCTAAACCACCAGATTCCCTACAACTACAGAGAAGACATACATTTCAATTAACATGCTCTACAACTACAGAGGCACACTGTATAACTCTACACCATTCCATTCCTTACAGCTACAGACATCATACCTCTCAACTAATCTGCTCCCTAAAACTACAGACATAGACATCGTACCTCTCAACTAATCTGCTCCCTACAACTACTGAGGAGACGTACCTCTCAGCTAATCTGCTCTCTACAACTACAGAGACACATGGCATACATCTCAACCAATCTGCTTTCTACAATTACAGACACAGACATAATACCTCTCAATCAATCTACTCTCTAAATGTTGTTGTTGTTTGTCCATCAAGCATAATGATGATCATTCATTTCATCCAGTGGGGTTGAAAATATGAAGCTGTGAGTTCTCAGATGGCTGCTGGTAAGGCCTATTTTAGCTCGAAATGTTCTTAGACAATGTAGGCAAAGAATTCTTGACGTTCCAGGAGGAGGATCTCCTGCAGTGGATTTTCTGCCCAGCTTTTTCTTCACAGCTCTTATAGTCCTGTTTGCTTCACAAGTGACTGCACCCTTGATGTATGCCACAAATTTTGGTCTCTGGTAGCAGTCTCCCAAGTGTCATGATGAATTCCAAAAGCTTTTAGTGAGATCATCAGAGAATTTCCTCTGGCCCCTTGGGAGTGTTTACCATAACGCAGCTCACTGTAAACAATTTGTTTAGGGAGCCTGTGATCTGGCATGCGAGTCAAGTGACCAGCCCAGCGAATCTGGTTCTTCATTAGTAGAGTGTGGATTCTCTAAAACTATAGAGGAGATATCATACCTCTCAAATAATTTGCTCTCAACTATAGAGAAAGATATTATACCTCTCAACCAATCTGTTCTCTACAACCACAGAGACACACATCATATTTCTCAACCAATCCGTTCCCTACAACTACAAAGGCACGCATCATACCTCCCAGCCAATCTACCCTTTAAAACTACAAAGTCACACCACATCACAGTCTAACCAATCTACCCTTTAAAACTACAAAGGCTCACCACGTCACACCATCTAACCAATCTACCCTTTAAAACTAAAAAGGCTCATCACATCACACCGTCTAACCAATCAATCCTTTAAAACTAGTCACACCACATTACGCCGTCTAACCAATCTACCCTTTAAAACTACAAAGTCACACCACATCACAGTCTAACCAATCTACCCTTTAAAACTACAAAGTCACACCACATCACAGTCTAACCAATCTACCCTTTAAAACTACAAAGTCACACCACATCACAGTCTAACCAATCTACTCTTTAAAACTACAAAGTCACACCACATCACACCATCTAACCAATCTACCCTTTAAAACTACAAAGTCACACCACATCATATCATCTAACCAATCTACCCTTTATGACTACAAAGGCACATCACATCACACCATCTAACCAATCTACCCTTTAAAACTACAAAGTCACACCACATCACAGTCTAAAAAATCTACCCTTTATAACTACAAAGTCACACCATATCACACCATCTAACCAATCTACCCTTTAAAACTACAAAGGCACACCACATCATATCATCTAACCAATCTACCCTTTAAAACTAGTCACACCACATTACACCGTCTAACCAATCTACCCTTTAAAACTACAAAGTCACACCACATTATACTGTCTAACCAATCTACTCTTTAAAACTACAAAGGCACACCACATTATACTGTCTAACCAATCTACCCTTTAAAACTACAAAGTCACACCACATTATACTGTCTAACCAATCTACCCTTTAAAACTACAAAGGCACACCACATTATACTGTCTAACCAATCTACCCTTTAAAACTACAAAGTCACACCACATTATACTGTCTAACCAATCTACCCTTTAAAACTACAAAGGCACACCACATTATACTGTCTAACCAATCTACCCTTTAAAACTACAAAGTCACACCACATTATACTGTCTAACCAATCTACCCTTTAAAACTACAAAGGCACACCACATTATACTGTCTAACCAATCTACCCTTTAAAACTACAAAGTCACACCACATTATACTGTCTAACCAATCTACCCTTTAAAACTACAAAGGCACACCACATTATACTGTCTAACCAATCTACCCTTTAAAACTACAAAGTCACACCACATTATACTGTCTAACCAATCTACCCTTTAAACTACAAAGGCACACCACATTATACTGTCTAACCAATCTACCCTTTAAAACTACAAAGTCACACCACATTATACTGTCTAACCAATCTACCCTTTAAAACTACAAAGGCACACCACATTATACTGTCTAACCAATCTACCCTTTAAAACTACAAAGTCACACCACATTATACTGTCTAACCAATCTACTCTTTAAAACTACAAAGTCACACCACATTATACTGTCTAACCAATCTACTCTTTAAAACTACAAAGTCACACCACATTATACTGTCTAACCAATCTACTCTTTAAAACTACAAAAGCACACCACATCACACCATCTAACCAATCTACCCTTTAAAGCTACAAAGGCACTTCCCATCACACTGTCTAACCAATCTACCCCCTACAACTACACATACAAGCAACCATTTACAAATGTTCTAGCGAGCTCATACATGAAGCCATGCCAGGTTTAACTGTCTCAGATATCAAGGTAGAAGTTCACCAACACCATCTACATTAAATTATACTGTGTTAGTGTTTTGCTCAAGAGTTAGCAGGGCCCATGAGGAAGCAAGGAACAGTACCACTGTACCCTAACATGTATGGTGTAAGAGGTGACTAAGGAGGGTTGGCATAAGACTGGCTAACTAATCGCTAATCAAGAATAGAAAACTTGAGCCGCAAAATTCAACCACTCAAGAGCAAGTCTAGAAAGGGTTTGGCATTAGTTAATTAATTAAGTGCCCTGGGATTATTAATCATCTCATGCAACTTCCTGTATCTGCCATGGGCTTCCCCCCCCCCCCCAAACCCACTCACCCACACACACACACACACAGAGAGAGAGAGAGAGAGAGAGAGAGAGAGAGAGAGAGAGAGAGAGAGAGAGAGAGAGAGAGAGAGAGAGAGAGAGAGAGAGAGAGAGAGAGAGAGAGAGAGAGAGAGAGAGAGAGAGATTAATGTTCCTTATGCAACTCCCTTTAATTTGATATATAATACATGTATGCTACCTGAAGTCCTAAGTGTGACACAAGCCTACTTCCCATTTTCCAACATCCATTTTTGTTAGGTCGAAAACTACTTTTTGTTAACACTGAATCAGTATTTGTCAAACTTTTCTGCACATTATTTATTACAGCATTTATTATATCTACCAGGAATAGTAAAACTTAAAGCTCCATATGGAGATGAAAGGTAGCAGAAACATTCACATTGTGGACATAGCATCAGGTCTATAAGTTTGGTGAATGGCACACACATAGGGTTGGCTGGCTGAGAATTTGCTGGGAGACTATGAAGTTTCAACTTTTAAGACTGATGCACTAGCATTCAGGTTATCAAAGCCCTGAGAAGGGCTTCCCTCTAGTGGAGATAGGCTTGTGTAGAGTCGTTTCTCCCAGCTTGGTACCCAAGTACCATCATCATGAAGACCGTATCACAGAACACTCCTCCTCCTCTCCAGCTCAGAAACCAGGTTATGAGCAAGGTACAGGCACTTAACATTGGCAGAGGGGCATTTAGGATGTAACCAGGTCATGATAGATGCAAACCACATGACACGAACACCAATACTACAGACAGTGTTAAAACTCCTTCGTCAAGGGAGTTCACCAATCAACCAAATTCAATTCCAGTACCCTAGGGATCATCAGGAAAGTTTGATATAAACAATTTTGCCAAGTTTCTCCAGCTCTACATGAGGAGGGAATTCAGAAACTCTAAGCCAGAGGTGGACACCAAAGTTTCTCAGCCAAGCTTTCCCCATAGAAAGGGGTCAGTCTCAATGATGTTGGAGAGATGAGAGCAAATGATGCTGACTTGTTTAACATGCCACATTGCTCATTCATTGTTGTTTTTGGGTGCTCACTTGCTTTGAACTCGTGTATGCCATACACACTACTTCTAGTAGTGCTGGACTGAATCTTGCATGTGGATTAGCTTTTACCTATTAAAAGTAGCCCTTGCCATCAGGCGAACCCACTCTTACTTAAGAGATTCTTGTAATTAGCATCCCCAAGTCAAGAACGATAGGTCAACATTTTAATCCAGCTGTCTGGGGTAGGGGTTGAACACCTTACCTCAGCATCAGCACACCAGACGTTTAAGAATACACATTCTTATACATTTGGCCATGCTGATCTATGCTCATTCATTTTAAAATATTTCTAGTATCACAGTATCACTTACCATCAGTGGCTACAGTATCCACCGACTGGTGCAGCTCATGAGCCATGTAACCAATGATAGAAAAGATGACGAAGCCAGCAAACACACTAGTCAGGCAGTCAAGTATGGACACAAGGACAGCATCACTAGAATTAGACAGCACACAGCTTTTGTCATGCTTTTGTGTTAGCAGTTAATTTTCCCATGCTATCTGACAAATATCAATGTTCTTTTCCGCTGCCAAATGCACATATTAATAATGTTACTTCAACAGAGACTGTTCTCATGGCCAGTTACCAAATATCACTTCCACAGAGACTGTATTGTGGAACTCTTCTTCTGATCTCCAAGCTTAGAAACCAACATGGTCTGCAAGATGAATATAGAAACTCCTATTCTACGGATTGATTGATTTAGGAATCGACATCACAGCATTCGGAGCATTCCCATAAGCGCTCCGTCCCCATCCTCAGCAGCCAGCGAAGAGTTCCAACACTAATAGTTCCAGCAGCAATCTGATTATATGTCCGTCTCGCCTTTCCTCTGAGCGTTGAGCGTCGGCCAGATCCCCTCGTCACTCCTCGCTGTCGCATTCTTGCCAGACCATGGTAATCCATTTGCTCCTAGGTTTGCACGTGCTCCCACAAGGCAGCAACCACGTCTGCCTTGTCATATATCAATACTCCACCAAGTTCTGCAGAGCCAGCCAATCTGTCCGTCTGTTCATTTCCCAGCACACCGGCATGCCCCGGAGAAAAGATCCAGGCGATGCTTGTCACCCGTGACCTCCGCAGCGAACCAAGCCACTCCGCACGAAGCCTGCCCGTCCTCACCCTCGTCAGCATGCTTTCTGAGTCAGTTACAATCACGATGTGTATGTGTGTCGTATTCTCCATCCAGCGGAGAGCCGCAGTGACTGCCTCCACCTCCATTTTTAAGCTGGATGTTGTGGTATCATATACCAGGCTCTCCTGCCCCAAACGTCGACCATTGGCTTTGGCTATGAACCCCCAGCCACTTTTCTCACTTCTTGACACCGAACCATCTGTGTAGATAATCACATCACCCGAGTGAGCATTGTCCTGAATTAGTTGCTGGATTTCCACTTCCGTGGCCCCTGCTGGCCACTCCCTATTCTACGGAGAGGCATATTAGGATGTGAGCAAGTTATGATTCAGCACAGAACATATAGACTTGCTAGGGTTAGGCCTAAGCTGCTGATGCTTTCTGTTGTTTTTAGGTATTTCATCATCAACAAACTCCAATCTACCGAAAGAATTACATTCTCTGTAAAAGATCACTTTCATGCAGCCAGGCTTCATGAAATACAACAGTATTCTCTGACAGATCACACTTTTCTTTCTTTCACTATTCATACACTATTAAACAGTGTTTGTGGGTTCTTTTGTAAAATATTACCTTCACTGCACACAGATACCACCATAAAGTTTTCTAGTCTCCCCCGATAGATCACACTTTTCTCTCTTTCACTATTCATTAACTATTCAAGTTTGTTGTTTGTTTCTTTGTAAAAAAATCATCTTCCTTGTACATGGATCCATAAAGTGCTTACACAACAGACACTGGTCTGGATAATGAAAGGAGGATCAACCTGGGTCTCCTTTCTAATGAAGCCTGTGGATGACTCAAAACTTTGCAAGACACAAAACTGTAACAGCCACAACCATTCCTGGTTTTGCAATGATGGAAAAAATCAGAACCCAAGTCTTGCACTCACTGCTTGGAGAGCTCATAAGCCTGGCAGGGATGTCTGTATTGCTTACCAACTGGTATAAAACTCAGTCATCACAAGCCAACAATTGTTAAAATTGTATCAATATACAAAGTCAGATTTTAGTCAGATATGACTGAGCTACTGTATGACAGTGGTTGGTACTACCTGCTTTCTATTAGCGTAGAATGTTTGCCAGCGCTCACCAAACCCAACACCCCACATTGTGCCAACGACATTGGGCAGAGGAGCGCAATTGGGGGGCTGGGGGTAACAGGCCTTACCCTTGCAGCATATTGGTGGAGAAAGGCAGAACCTGGCAGCACAAGCTAAAGGTAAAGACTTTCCAGTATGACAGTACAGGGCAAGATGTGGTGAGTAAAATAAGATGTGACAAGCGCAGAAAGCTTCATGACAGGAAAAAAAGCTGGAAGCAGCCACCTTGGTGGAATTTCGAGGTGGAGAAGGCTTGGGTGGATAAGTGTAGTGCTGTAAGGAGATGGCAAAATGCCAAGAAGAACAGAGTTGGTCATCCTAGTCCCTGCATACACTTAGAAAGAGAGATGCACACAAAAGTAAGCTATTTCAAAAAACTGGTCAAGGTGGTTAAAAGCGAAAAATGGGCAGAGGTGTGTCAAAGAGTACGCACAGACAAGTCACTGAAATTGTTCTTCCAACTACATAAAGGCATGAGTGGTGTAGTCAAGAATAAGATCATTTCTGACTTCCAAGGTGCTGACCTCATCTGGCAGAGGACTGACGAGGACAAGGGCAAAGCCCTCTTTGAACACTACCTAAAGCAGAGCAATCAGACAGACATGAGAGGCCGAAATCTTGCCAAGGAGGTCACGTCAGACAGATGCAAGGCCCAGATCACTTCGGATGAAGACACAGTTACAGTGAAAGAAATCAAGGCTGTGCTTCGACGATCAAAATACAGCGCTTCAGGGCCAGATGGCATAAGATATAACGACATCAATAGGTGTACCGACAACGAGCTAGAGGAACTAGCAGACATGTACAACAACAGTATAGGGAGTGCTAGCATCAAGGAGGAGTGGTTACACAGCTATCTGATTCCCTTGCCAAAGCCTGGCAAAGACCACACAAAAATTCAGGGATATCGAGTTATAACCATGCAGAATACAATAGGCAAGCTGCTGGAGAAGTTGATTGATTGATTGATTGATTTAGGAATCGACATCACAGCATTCGGAGCATTCCCATAAGTGCTCCGTCCCCATCCTCAGCAGCCAGCGAAGAGTTCCAACACTAATAGTACCAGTAGCAATCTGATTATAAGTCCGTCTCCCCTTTCCTCCGAGCATTCTTGTCAGACCATGGTAATCCATTTGCTCCTCCGAGGTGTGCACGTGCTCCCACAAGGCCGCAACGACGTCTGCCTTGTCATGTATCAATACTCCACCAAGTTCTGCAGACCCAGCCAATCTGTCCACCTGTTCATTTCCCAGCACACCGGCATGCCCCGGAGAAAAGATCCAGGCGATGCTGTCACCCGTGATCTCCGAAGCGAAGCAAGCGCTGGAGAAGTTAATTGCCAGGAAGATATCAAGCCAGCTAGAGAGGCAAGGTGTTTTCCCACCTACCCTGGGTGGGTACCGTCCAAAAAGAGAAACCTGGACCAATGCAGCAGTTTTTGCCCATGATGTCTATGAAGGTTTCCACTCAGGCATTGAAACCTTTGCTGCAGCGATTGATCTTGAGGACGCGTACAACAGAATACCATTGGATTTTTTAATGCTTCAGCTTCTTGAACTCAAAATAAGTCCATTCCTCCTTAGTTGGATCACTGCAGCCCTCTTCCAAACGAAAGCAGTTTTTAGATGTGGCAGTTGGACGTCGGAACCAACAACAATATATCCTGGCCTACCACAGGGATCACCATTATCTCCGGTACTGTTCAACGCCTACACTGTGAGAATCACCAATGAGCAGATCACTGGACCTGGTAGGACATTGTCATATGCCGACGATGTTTTAGTGTATTGTCAGGGTAAGGATAGAGAGCAGGTTGCTGTGGAACTACAAACCGAACTCAATCGCATAAGTACTTGGTGTGTTGAGGCTGGGGCAATGGTCAACCCAACAAAGGCAACTGACTTGGTTCTCGTTGAATAATCATATTGTCAACACTCCATCACCAACTGTAAATCTGTGTTTAGAGATGGTGGAAAGAACGCAGGCAATGAATTACCTGGGGATACGGTTTGATCGAAGCCTTGCTTATAATGAGCACATAGACCAGGTGATAACAAAGGCCAAGCGGGGGTTGGCTGCGATGCGGGTGATGGCGGCAGCAAACTGTGAGCAGCGCCATCTATGTCTTCTATACGAACGGCTAGTCATGTCTGTTTTTGAGTATGCGATGGCAATACTGACTCTCAGCCGTAAGCAGATAGAAAGGATGGAAAGGATACAGAATGAAGCTATGCGCATTATTCTTGGATGTACAAGAGATACAGCATGCAGGGCGATGCGCTACCTTCTTGATTTTCCAACCATTGAAGAGAGAATACAAGTTTGCAGAGCACGCGCCTACCTCAGAGTTAACGCAAACACACAACATCCACTGCATAGTGAAATTATGAAGGTGAAGGGCAGCAGGTTAAAAAGAGGACGGTCGTGGATGGGTCAAGCCGAAGACATTCTTCAACAGGTGTGTTCACTTGAGGACTTAGAACCTGGCGAGGAGTGGTTGCAAGTGCCAACAGATTTCTGCACATCCTTTTCAGTTTGCATCCAACTAGACAGAAAATGCAGACAAGAAAACCCGGCAGCTGTGGAGGCGGAAGTACAAGCATTGATTTTCGAGAATTCGCTAGACGGTGATGCTGTCATTTACACAGATGGGTCGGTCGTCCGACATGTGAGAAGCTCATGGGCCTTTACGGCTCAGGCTGGAGGGAGAATTGTGAAGGAGGACTCTGGTGCTTTTGCTGAGACCACAAGTAGCCTGACTATGGAAGTCATGGCAGTAAGTAAAGCAATAACATGGCTCGAGACACAGACATTCACTAGGGCATGTTTCCTTAGCGACTCAATGAACATGCTCAAGAGGATAGAGATGGGGGGAGGATTCGAAGAGAATGGTTGCTGTCTCTGGAGATTAGTTTCATCTTCGTGCCAGGGCATGCGGGAGTACAAGAAAATAGGCAGGCTGACAAGCTCGCAGGTAACGCTACTGTGGAGGGTGGACGTGCCATGGACCAGGCTGACATTCTGAATGCTCTACGAGAAGTAAGACTTTTGCAAGAACCAAGTGATGAATGAATATACAACCATGGCCATACTGCGAGAACAGCAAATTAAAAGAGGGGTGGCCAAACAAGAACACTACGCAGGAAGACAAAGAAGACTGATAAACTAACACAGAACTGGTGTCGTTAGCCACTACACGCTTTGGGATTTGCTGAGGAGGGGATCCGAGCACTTATGGACTGAATGGTTCGATGTGCAATGAGGATGATCTGTCGACTAACTAACTAACTAACTGGAGCAAGGAAATGTAACCTAAAGATTAAACATCATGGCAGGTCTGACCAGGCCCTAAGCCTAGGACGGTCTAGGATGGAAGCTCTGACAGGCAGACAGAGCATTGCTTCTCCAGCTTGTCATGTTCCCGAAGTATTAGTGTTACATTTCCTCTGGAGTAAACTAGGCAGGCCAAGAGAAGAATCACGCTGCATTGGCATCCCAAGGTCTCTAAATTCAGCCCAGGTTTTGTGTATATCAAGACGACAAGGTGCCAGTAATAAAACTCAAATCAATGTGGTTCAACAACGAGAACAAGAATATACATTGTCTGAAAGCTGATTAACCTCTCCCCATAATGTAATGTGAGCTCTTCTCTTTCTGCTGTCATGGATTGAACTCGAACAACCAAAACACAAAGTGTGCTACTTCTGAATGTGTCAGTTTAAACTGGTTAATAGGAAATATTCCTTTAAATTTATAACAAGGCTGATAGGGCTTCCAGGTCAACTCAGCCTAAACTTGGTACCAAGAAATACCCTGGCAAGTAAAGGCAGGTGGCATGATATTGACCATATCTCCTCATGAGTGTCCATTGGTCGATTACAACTTGGGACTAACACCAATATTCTTAAACAAGTGAATAAGCACAACTATCTCGGAACAGTCATAACATCTTATGGGAAGTGTCTTAAAGAGATTAGAATAAGAATTACTATGGCAAAGATAGTCATTTACAAAATGGAAAACATACTGACTAATAAATAGATGTCAAATGCAACGATAAAAAGAGTATTGAAGTGCTACATAGTACCTGTATTTTTGTATGGATGTGAAATGTGGATAATGAGCAGACATGCTGAAAAGCATCTAATGACAGTAGAAATGTGGTCTGAGGAAAATGAAAAGAATGCCATGGACAGACAGAAAAACTAATGAGCAAGTCCTACAAGAGGCAAATGGAAACCGTAAACTGATTACAGAAATTATACGAAAACAGTCATCTTTTTGGACATGTTATAAAAAGAAATAAACTAGAGAACTTGGTGACAACTGGCAAGATTAAGAGGAAGGCAGAGGAGTAAATATCTGGATGGCTTGACCATATGGCATGGTCGGGACAAGAACACAGAACTGATCCACGATGCTGGTGATCATGTAAGATGGCGAAACATGACCGTCCATGTTTACTGGCATGGCACATGATGATGATGAACACCATTCAAATGCACATAGAAAACGAGGCCCGAGGTGTGATTTCTGCAGTATGCACCTGAGAGATGCAGCAAAGTTTGCCAAGCAATAAATTGTGCAACCTCTTACTGTCTTCATGAAGCAAATTCACAACAGAAAAGCACTGTCTTGAAGACTTTACAATGGCACTGCATGCAGCTGTAATGTCTACATGTGGTTCTACTTACAAGAGGCAGTTGTTGTGAAACTTGTTGTAACTGGCCAAAGTTATGAGTCCACCCCAGCAGGGGGACAGTGAGAAGAAGGTTTGAACAGCTGCATCTTTCCACACCTGGTTCGGAGAACATTTGAGGAAACAGTCAGTCTGTGTCAACAGATTCTTTTCAGTGTTAGTGTAGGTGTTTATGTTTGTATGTGGGAGAGAGAAAGCAAGACAGACAGACAGCAAGACAGAGAGCAAGAGAGAGAGAGAGCAAGTGAAAGAGAGAGAGAGCAAGTGAAAGAGAGAGAGAGAGAGAGAGAGAGAGAGAGAGAGAGAGAGAGAGAGAGAGAGGGGGGGGGGGGGGGAAAGAGAGAGAGTATATATACAGTAAACTAAATGCAATGAACGTGTGAAACTATATACTGTAAACTGAATGTAATGAATGCATTACGTTCTCTTGTTTTGTTTTTAACCAAATTGAAAAAATAAAACTAGATTAAGAACCTGCAGAGAAACAACAATTACAAACTCATACACTATATTTGAATACTGAAGTCACCCGCGAAGCTTAACCCGGTCAACAAATGCCTGCAGAAGTTGGATGTGTCTGCTTAAAGGCACAAATAAACAGGCACAACGCAAAAACGTCAGAGTGAGAGTGAAATGGCCTTTTAAACACCTGGGAAGATTAACCCGGTCAACAAACTCCAGCAGAAGTCGGATTTTTTACCTAAAGGCGCAATTAAACAGGCACAACGCAATTACATCTGGAAAAAACCCTCCGGATGAATGCAGAAGAAGAAGAAAAAGAATACTGAAGACACAAACAATAAATTGCATCATTTATTGCCTGACATATTGTGCTGTATCTAACCAGGGCATGCTACAGAAACAAATCAAAACAGAATGCAGTGACATAATGAATCCTTATGGCTGAAAAGTGTTTAAATGTGTTACGAAGGCAGTTTGAAGCTAACTATGTTGTCTTTTTGTTTACATGTGTAACCTTAAACGATGTTAAAGCCATCATCCTAGGGTAGGAGCTTGTCTACTGCTAGATGTGTCCACCCCATAGCAGATGGTTATGTGACCTTTAGATATGGAGGTTAGTCACAGATATGTTGAAAAAACAGCCATGGGCCATCACAGGCAGTGGTCATTAAGAGAAAGTGAGTTTGTTTATAGCGCAGCTATCTCTATAAAATACTTCAAAACTCTGTTAGTGTGGCCACTGGAGGGTAAGAGCAGGGGCACCATACATAACTTCTCCCCCATGCTGCCTTGCGGAGTCTGTCTTTGTAGAAAATGGCTAATGTAGTAAAACCATATACAAATTGGCAGAAGACTAGGGGAAACCACTGTTTTATTTATCCCTTGTGCTCCAGCCCCAAGGGAAACCACTGTTTTATTTATCCCTTGTGCTCCAGCCCCCTTGTATTTGCAGCATTCGTCTCGGGTACCAGATCTAAACTTTGTTTGCTCACCTTCCATGATTCATTGCTGTAGAACCCTGCCACATGAATAATTATCCAAAATACACTCCCAAAGTTGAGCATGTAAAAGCTTGGTTTTTGAACATGTGCACTAAGAGTTAAAGTGTGCTACATCTGGATAAACATCATCATTTTCATTACATGTGCTACATCTGTATAATCATCCTCATCTTTATGAGGTTTCCTACATCTGTATAATCATCATCATTTTCATCAGGTGTGCTACATCTGTATAATCATCATTATCACTGTCTTCATCAGGCTCTTTAAAGCAACACACTTCGGTAAACATAATTATTCAAATAAATTTACAATATTCTTTTTAAAAGGTAGTTCATGTCAGCCTACATTTGTATCATAATTAAAAAGGTATGCAGAAGGGGTTAATTTTAGATTCTGGGTGTTACACAAATATTTACCCTAACATCAAGCAACTGCTCCCATTTCGGTGTCAGATAATATGCGATACCATTTGCAGATCCTTCCAGAGTCACACCTCTGACCAGTAGGATGGCTAGAACTAAATATGGGAAGAATGCTGTGAAGTAAACTGCCTGGAAGAGAGAAAGGCAACTCATATAAACTAATTCTGTACCAAAAAATGCACCACACATTGATCATTGGCTGCTAACATGACCAAAACGCATTGAGTTTTCTTACGCTATTCTTTCAGTCCCAAACAGAATCCCAGACAATGAATACTTTATTAAATGTTCCTGCCTTTGATGTCAACACAGGCAATATTTTAATAAATGGTTCAGTTCAGTCCTAGATGTTCCTTGATGTCAACCCCAGACAATAAGTACTTTAAATGGCTTCTATCCTAGATGTTACTTGATGTCAACCCCAGACAATAAGTACTTTAAATGGCTCTATCCTAGATGTTACTTGATGTCAACCCAAGCAGTACTTTAATAAATGGCTCAGTCCTAGATGTTACTTGATGTCAACCCCAGGCAGTACTTTAATAAATGGCTCTGTCCTAGATGTTACTTGATGTCAACCCCAGGCAGTACTTTAATAAATGGCTCTGTCCTACATGTTACTTGATGTCAACCCCAGGCATTACTTTAATAAATGGCTCAGTCCTAGATGTTACTTGATGTCAACCCTAGGCAGTACTTCAATAAAGGCTCTGTCCTAGATGTTACTTGATGCCAACCCCAGGCAGTACTTTAATAAATGGCTCTGTCCTAGATGTTACTTGATGTCAACCCCAGGCAGTACTTCAATAAAGGTTCTGTCCTAGATGTTACTTGATGTCAACCTCAGGCAGTACTTTAATAAATGGCTCTGTCCTAGATGTTACTTGATGTCAACCCCAGGCAGTACTTCAATAAAGGCTCAGTTCTAGATGTTACTTGATGTCAACCCCATGAAGTACTTTAATAAAGGCTCAGTCCTAGATGTTACTTGATGTCAACCCCAGGCAGAACTTCAATAAAGGTTCTGTCCTAGATGTTACTTGATGTCAACCCCAGGCAGTACTTCAATAAAGGCTGTCCTAGATGTTACTTGGTGTCAACCCCAGGCAGTACTTCAATAAAGGCTCTGTCCTAGATGTTAATTGATGTCAACTCCAAGCAGTGCTTTAATAAATGGCTAGGTCCTAGATGTTACTTGATGTCAACTCCAGGCAGTACTTTAATAAATGGCTCTGTTCTAGATGTTACTTGATGTCAACCCCAGGCAGTACTTTAATAAATGGCTCAGTCCTAGATGTTACTTGATGTCAATCATAGGCAGTACTTCAATAAATGGCTCTGTCCTAGATGTTACTTGATGTCAACCCCAGGCAGTACTTCAATAAAGGCTCTGTCCTAGATGTTACTTGATGTCAACCCCAGGCATTACTTTAATAAATAGCTCAGTCCTAGATGTTACTTGATGTCAACCCCATGCAGTACTTTAATAAATGGCTCTGTCCTAGATGTTACTTGATGTCAACCCCAGGCATTACTTTAATAAATGGCTCAGTCCTAGATGTTACTTGATGTCAACCCCAGGCATTACTTTAATAAATGGCTCTGTTCTAGATGTTACTTGATGTCAACCCCAGGCATAACTTTAATAAATGGCTCTGTCCTAGATGTTACTTGATGTCAATCATAGGCAGTACTTCAATAAAGGCTCTGTCCTAGATGTTACTTGATGTCAACCCCAGGCAGTACTTTAATAAATGGCTCTGTTCTAGATGTTACTTGATGTCAACCCCATGCAGTACTTTAATAAATGGCTCTGTCCTAGATGTTACTTGATGTCAACCCCAGGCATTACTTTAACAAATGGCTCAGTCCTAGATGTTACTTGATGTCAACCCCATGCAGTACTTTAATAAATGGCTCAGTCCTAGATGTTACTTGATGTCAACCCCATGCAGTACTTTAATAAATGGCTCTGTCCTAGATGTTACTTTATGTCAACCCCATGCAGTACTTTAATAAATGGCTCTGTCCTAGATGTTACTTGATGTCAACCCCATGCAGTACTTTAATAAATGGCTCAGTCCTAGATGTTACTTGATGTCAACCCCATGCAGTACTTTAATAAATGGCTCTGTCCTAGATATTACTTGATGTCAACCCCATGCAGTACTTTAATAAATGGCTCTGTCCTAGATGTTACTTGATGTCAACCCCATGCAGTACTTTAATAAATGGCTCTGTTCTAGATGTTACTTGATGTCAACCCCAGGCATAACTTTAATAAATGGCTCAGTCCTAGATGTTACTTGATGTCAATCATAGGCAGTACTTCAATAAAGGCTCTGTCCTAGATGTTACTTGATGTCCACCCCAGGCAGTACTTCAATAAAGGCTCTGTCCTAGATGTTACTTGATGTCAACCCCATGCAGTACTTTAATAAATGGCTCCGTTCTAGATGTTACTTGATGTCAACCTCAGGCAGTACTTTAATAAATGGCTCAGTCCTAAATGTTACGTTATCCACATTGTTATTATTCTGAAATAGCGACTATCTGGGACACAAAGAGCATATTTGGGGAATTCAAAAGAAATTAAATCTAGTACCAAATTTAGATTATTTAACTCTAAAATTAAATCAGCAATGCTATATGGATCAGACATTGAAAAACAAAAACGACTAAAACATTTACAATTAAACTACAAACATTCATTAACTGGTGCCTGTACAAAATATAAGGACTCAAATTTTACAACAGAATCACCAATGTGGAGCGCGCGCGCGCGCACACGCACACACACACACACACAGAGGGAGAGAGAGAGAGAGAGAGAGAGAGAGACAGAGAGAGAGAGAGAGAGAGACAGAGAGAGAGACAGAGAGAGAGAGAGAGAGAGAGAGAGAGAGAGAGAGAGAGAGAGAGAGAGAGAGAGAGAGAGAGAGAGAGAGAGAATTAAACAATTTCAAGTGAGTCAAGAGGTGAGGAAACGATACTTGAGTTCGATGAGACACATATTGAAAAAAATATATATTAATAGTATAATTAGAAAGTTTGTCTTCCTGAATCCATAGTGCAAAACAAATAGAGAGACATGAAACGCATGGAGAAGAGAATTAAAGACAAGATAAATAATATGCGGGAAACAAAGAGGGATCAGCTGCAGGAGATAGCATAAGATAGAAGTGCTTAGTGTGAGTTGGTTGAGGGCCTGTGTTGGTTTAACAAGCAGACAAAGAAAGAAGAAGAGGAAAAAGGAAATTGTGGACACAGTACATTACCCTATTCAGCTACTTACCCTTCACCCATTTAAGACTACATTTTGAATTTAATTTGATGATATATTAAGAATTTTGTAAATTAAAATAAAAAAGAGTAACCCATTTCAAATAAAGGTCTCAGTCTAAATAACAAAATAAAAAAACCAAAGTAATGATAATCACAAAGACAAAAGTCCTCCATAATGCAAAAATACACTAACCGGAACAATTCTGTAGCAAGTTAATGAGTTCAAATATCTCGCTACCTTGGAAGAGTATATAGGTGAAATATAGAATTGCTTAAGACAAAGCAGCATTCCACAAAATGAAGTATATTTAGGCAATATATCTTTGTCAATGAATATGAGAAAGAGTCTCTTTGTCTGTCCATATGATTTCTGACCAAAAAACAAACAACAAAAACTTAAAAGCTTCCTTCTCGTTCAACCTATTTGATTGGTTAGCAGTGGGGTGCATTATATTGCATGTTCATATTCTTCTTGGTCCTTTGTAGCTGTGTTCTTTCTTTTGTTGCAGGTCTGGTAGGTGCCCTATTTTCTACTGTTTTCTTTAATTCATTCATTCACTGCCAATATCCCTGAGGCTTTCTCATTCCTCATTGCCTGTTCCTACTACTACAATTGTTACTGCTTTTGTTATACTCATTATTCTAATTATGATAAAAAATTAATTGAGCATCAACCAAAGTCAATTTAAATTATTGTAATTAACATGTTTTCTTCCTTTCTTCTGGGCTCAGGTTAAATAACTTTGCCACATCAAATAACTGTGATCTTAATGACAATGACCAGGATGGCAAAGAAACTAGATATGTAAACATCACATACTTTGCCAGAAGACCTAATTCCCTTGATTAAACAACTGCAGACAAGGACCCACGCCAACAGCAAACACAGAGCTAGTTCCCACTTGACTCCTCCAATGTTACTTATCCCTTCAGAGAGATCGAGTACTGCTTTGCTGTAAAGTATACAATATGTTTTCATGTAAATGTACATGTATATATATATTTTTGTGTGTGCGTGCATGCATGCGCGCACACACGCACGCATGTGCGTGCATGCATGTGTGTGCATGCGTGCGTGTGTGTGCAAGCGTATGTGTGTGTGTGTATATACACACACACACACATACACATCTTCTGTGAGTATATACATAAATGGGAACTGCAGTAATGTGGTGGTAGATTCTCACTTGCCAACCCTGTGGTCACTTATTCTAATTCCTATATATTACCTGGGGTGACTGTGATGTCCTGTAAAAGGATATGCAACTACAAGTTTTTTTTAAACTATTTACTAACAACTTTTTCTGATATCTGTAGCATTTTCTAACACATATTTCTTATATCTGTACTATTTCCTAACAATATTTTCTTATATCTGTACTATTTCCTAACAATATTTTCTTATATCTGTACTATTTTCTAACAACTTAGTCTAATATCTCTACTATTTCCTAACAAATGCACCTAATATCAGTACTATTTCCTAACATCATCATCATCATCATCATTGGCACCTTGCCGTCTTGACAGATGATAGTTTGTGCCTCAAAAAGGCATAATAACTTTTACCCATGGCGGTAGCAAATGTGACAGATAAGGCCATGTGAACAAGTGGTCAACTCCACCATCATGCACCATCTTACGTCTCATACGCTTGATGTGTGACTTATCTGATTTCCTAACAACTTATTTTAATATCAGTATTATTTCTAAAACCTTATCCCAATATCTGTCTATATTCTAAAAGCTTTATTAAAAAAGCAACTAAAAGCAACTTATTCCAATATCTGTACTACTCCGAACTTATTCCAACATTGTAAAGTGAAGGATCCTTTCACAGCCTTAAGGCAGGCTGGGGATATGTTGCTAGACTTATGCTTCCATAGACCAGTTGGCACCCAGTGGGTGATGCTCTCAGTATCAAGTCCACGCCTTTTCTTCCCCTGACATTTCTTAGTACCCATCTCACACTAGGCTGATCTGGGAGCCCTGGTCCAGTTTACAAATCTGCTGTCATGTAGATTCAAACCCATGACTATCGGGCCGGCAGATGAGCTATGTTACTATGAGCCTCTATTCTAGCACAGCTTACAAATATCTTTACTATTTCCTAGCAACTTATTCTAATATGTGCACTATTTTCTAACACTTATTCTAATATATGCACTGTTTTCTAACAACTTATTCTAAAATCTCTACTATTTCCTATCAATTTATTCTAAAATCTACTATTTTCTAACATCTTATCCTAAAATATCTACTATTTCCTAACACTTTATTCTAAAATCTCTATTATTTCCTAACAATTTATTCTAAATATCTATTATTTCCTAACTTATTATAAAATTGCTACTGTTTTCAAACTTATTCTTATATATGTACGTTTTTCTAACAACTTATTCTAAAATCTCGACTATTTCTTAACAACTATGGGGACAATTCACAGACAACTTACTAGAAGTAATCATCACTGGCAGATTTGTACTTGATGTGAATGGAAGCTGTCAGCTCCTTAATATAACCGAGGTATGTGTCATTTGTCTGACCAGGCAGGAAGCAAGTATTGTTGTACCATGTACCGTTCTGCTGCGTACAGTTGTTCATGACCGCTGGATTTACCAAGCAATCTGGTGAAGAGGTTGAAATGCATTTCAATAATGCACATAAATTAGATATATCAAGCAGACTGCAAATAACACTGTGTGAAATTTGAATAACGAAGACACAAACAATAGATTGCACAATTTATTGCCTGGTATATTTCGCTGCATCTTGTCAGGTACCTACTGCAGAAATCACACTAAAGTAATTAGATAAATCCTTCAAACTGAAATGTACAGCACACATATTCACACAGTAATGTCAATTGCCTACCACAGTAATTTTAAACTGTGAAATGTTTTTCTTCTTCTTCTTCTGCGTTCATCCGGAGTTTTTTTTCGGACGTGATTGCGTTGTGCCTGTTTACAGCAGAGCTGCGTTCTTCTGCGGGCATTTGTTGACCGGGTTATCCTTCCCGGGGGAAATGTTTTTAATATGTCAGCATTAGACATATGGAGGCCATGAGTAACGTAGTGGCTAGATGCTCGTATGCTGGTTAGGTGATAATGGGTTAAAATCTGCATCTATGTGGATTTTAAAAATGATCCTGGGCTCCCAGGAAATCCTATCTCTGGAATCGACAGAGCAAGAGAAATACAGGGAGACCTAAAAATGCGTGGAGAAGAGAATAAAAGACATAGATGAAAAGTATTGGGAGAACATTACAGAAACTGCGCAGGACAGCAAAAGATGTGTACCAGGAAGTGTCTTAGAAAGTACAGGTGACCGGCATGATAATGACAGCAATACCTGCTGAGTGTTGACTGGTCTATACAATATGGATCTAGCACCACATGCCCAATCACCACATGCCTAAGGCATGTACAAGGGTCCGTTACTTTGTTTCCTTTACACCAGACATACGAGGGGGCTTCAAATTAAAACTTTAAAGGTGTGATAGAAATTACAATAACCATGTCATTGTTTTGTAACCTGGTAATACTGTTGTTGAGTTGAGTAGAGTTGAGCTAAGAACTGACATCACTACACTCAGGACATTTCCATATGCACTACATCGCCTAGTTCAACAGCCAGGGAAGAGTCATACTATTAAGCATTCCCACCGCAATCTGATTGAAAGTTCTCCTGGTCTTCCCTCTCAGTTTTGAGATTCTACCAGAACCTCTGCCAATCCCCCACAATCTCATCCTTTCCACATACGAGTTCTCAATCTGTTACCCCACCTTCTCCACCTGGTCCCACAGGCACACGACCACCTCCCCCTCGTCCATAAGTAATCTACCACCAAGGGGTGCATTCCCTGCCAGCCTGCCAGCCTGTTCATTCCCCCGCACTTCTGCATTACCAGGGCAAAAAATCCATACAATTCTCACAATCTGTGACCTCTGAAGCAAGGCGAGCAAACAATACAAAACATTCCTTTCTCCTCTAACTAAGCATACCCCTTGAGTCCGTGAAGAAGACAATGCTGTTAAGGATTTCAAGAGGATTAAGCATGTGACATCACGGTCCAGATGAACACAATGACATCATAAGGACAGTTTAAAGATGGCCGCCCCACTTGCATCAAAGAGAAGCAGTGTTCTGTTATCCGTTTTTATTTATCAGTGAAGGGGTAAAACCTACATAAATTTATCAGCGAATGAATGTCCAGTATGGTTATGCATGCCTGTCAGTCAAGCAAGTGTATGACTGGAGTAGGATGTTTCAAAACGGCATGACTTCTGTTACAGACTGTTTACGACCAGGTCAGGCACACCACTCTGCTGAGTCGTTTGGCAAAGTAGATAAAACTGCTTCTTTTCAACCGTCCCATAGCAAGGTTTTCAAATCTGTTCTTCACAGGAAGATGCCATGACTGAGTAAATGTGAAAACCTACAGCAATATATGTTGTTGGATGATCTTTATTTTTGTAGTTAGAATTTATTTCCATTAACTCATTCTATTCTAGCTGCAATAAGGATTGATAATGAAGTGGGACAGTATCAGCCAATTAAGAGAGGTGTTAGGCAGGGATGTGTGATGTCTCCAGATCTTTTTTCCCTATACAGTGAAAATATTTTCAGAAATGTAGAGGATATAAATGGAATCAGCATTGGAGGACGAAACATCAATAACATTAGATATGCAGATGATACAGTATTAATTGCAGACAATGCGCAGGACCTGCAACAATTAGTAGATACGGTTGTTGTACACAGTGAGCAACTCGGGTTAGAATTAAATTGTAAAAAGACTCAGGTTATAGTCGTCACTAGGAAGAAAGAAGTGCCACAATGTAATATACAAGTAAATGGAAATATTCTTCAACAAGTGAATCGGTACAATTATCTTGGAACAGTCATAACATCTGATGGGAGATGACTTGAAGAGATTAGAACAAGAATCGCCATGGCGAAAGTAGCCTTTAGCTAGATGAAAAACATTCTGACCAATAAAAAGATGTCAATTGAAACGAGAAAAAGAGTGTTGAGGGGATACATGAAGCCTGTTCTTTTGTATGGATGTGAAACTTGGACAATGAGCAGTCAAGCTGAAAAACATCTGATGGCTGCAGAAATGTGGTTTCTGAGGAAAATGCAAAGAATACCATGGACAGACAGAAAAACCAATGACCAAGTACTACAGGAGACAAATGAACATCGTAAACTGATTCGAGAAATTAGACGTAGACAGTCAAAATTTTTTGGACATGTTATGAGAAGAAATGGATTGGAGAACTTGGTGACAACTGGCAAGATCGAAGGGAACAGACCAAGAGGAAGACCGAGAGGGGGTTCCAAATGTTGCTGTATGTAGCAGAGGCGCGGTGTTGGGGTGAGCGCCCAACATTGCTCAAATAACTCAATGGCTCGTGAATACATAACCAATGCAGCAAAAGTCCAACTCCTGGCCTTCACGTGGCGGACCTGGTTAAACTAACAGGAGAAGGGGCGACGGCGAGTCTCTGGCGCCGGAAAATAACCAGTATGCTCTAGATGTGTATGCACGTACATGCATGCGCAGACAGGTGTGTGCGCGCGTACACATCTACACTCGAGTGAGACCACAGTCTGCTCTAGCAAAGAAAGGTGCTGAAGACGGAGGCAACCAGCCAAGAGGCGCACCACAGAAATCAGGATGCCACGCAATCACGCAAAATGGAATATGTCGACTACTGCTAATCGTTATGGTGCTCGCCCTGCTTTGGACCCCCAGGCAGGTGCAGTGCCGGGCCCTATGTCTCGAAAGGGTCCAACCCCAACTACTGGAGGTCCTTCTCAGATGTCCTGTGGAGCCAGGGGACATGAGAATAGGACGACTGGCCATACTAAACGAAGACTTAAAATAATGCACTGGAATGCGGAGGGAGTCAGCAACAAAAAAATAGAATTAGACAATCTTGGACCAAGAAAAAGTAAGCATATGTTGCTTGCAAGAAACTCACCTCAATGAAAATATAGCCTTCAAAATCAGAGGCTACCAGTGTTACCGATCTGACCGAAAGAACAGGCGAAAAGGTGGGATACTGACCCTTGTAAGAAATAACATCATGGCTTCCCAAATCAAAGTCTACATGGAAGGGGCTGAGTATCAGACACTTAAACTTAAGACAGGTAATACAGATCTACATCTGATCAATTACTACTGTCCAAGTGACCGCCCACAGGCACTGGACACTCTACCACTAAAAGAAAAAATGATTGTGTGTGGCGATTTCAACAGCCACTCGCAGAGCTGGGGCTATGATCACATGGACCAGAGAGGAGAGAGACTGGAAGACTGGCAGGATGAGAATAGATTCATGTTGATTAACAAGCCATCCGACCCACATACTTTCTACTCGAGATCATGGCACTCTACAACTACACCTGACCTGGCTTTTCATTCAAAATAAAGTTTTGTTGTTGTTGTTGTTGTTGTTGTTCACCAGACCTGGAGTGGAACATTACACGAACTGTTGGGAAACAACTTGGTGGCAGTGACCATCGGCCAGTCTTTCTAACCGTAGAAAATGAGCTTGTAAGTGAAAGCAGCACCCTCTCGAGGTGGAACTACAAGAAAGCAGACTGGGCAATGTACAAGCATCGCACCAGCATACTGGTTAGAAACCTGAACACTGAGAAAGACATAAATAAAGCAGTTGAAGAGTTTGGGAAATGCATACTACAGGCAGCGCGAGAAACAGTACCAAGAGGAGCCCGTAAACAATATAAACCCTACTGGAGTAGTGAACTGGAACAGTTGCATAATGATGTTGAAGTGTGTAGAAAGCAAGCAGAGGCCACACCCAGCCAAGAGCACCACAATAAATTCCAGCATGCAAAAGCCAAATTTCAAAGGGCCAAGCTGCAGGCTAGACGGAAAAGCTGGCAGGAGAAAACAGAGTCTCTGAACTTTGAAAGAGACACAAGGAAATTGTGGAAGCTAATAAAACAGCTTAATGACGAGGGCACAGGGAGAAACTCAAAAATTGCACTACATAAAGATGGAAAAATCTTAACAAGAAAGCAAGCAGCTGACCATTTTGCGGACTCGTTCGCACAAGATAGCAATATCAAAATTAGTCCAGAGAAACAACAAGAGATTCGAGAGAAACGACAACATACAGGACAGAAGGAAATAGTACATGAGGTTCTGGAGGCACCCATCACAATCAGTGAACTGGAGCTAGCCATATCAAAACTGAAAATGAGAAACTCACCAGGAGCTGATGGTATCTCCAATGAAATGATCAGGAACCTAGGAACAGAGGCCAAAACAAAACTGTTGCAGATCTTCAATAACAGCTGGACCTTAGGCAGTCTTCCACAAGCCTGGAGAGAAGCAATCATGATACCCCTCCTAAAATCAGGGAAAGATGGTTCCATTGCCTCTAGCTACAGACCAATTAGCCTCACCAGCTGTCTCTGCAAAACACTGGAGCGCATCATCAATCACAGACTGCAGTGGTACATTGAAAGTAAAAACATCCTTGTGCCACAGCAGGCTGGCTTTAGGCAGTGCTACTCTACGGAAGATCAGACAACCTACCTCTCTCAAGAAATTGAGGATGCATTTCAAGAGAAGAAGCTGGTGCTTGCGGCATGGATAGATCTGAAGAAAGCCTTTGACAAAGTCTGGAAAGAAGGTCTGATGAAGAAACTGAGAAACTGCAAAGTCAATGGAAGAATGTACAAATGGGTGAAAGCATACTTGCACAACAGAAGAGCCCGAGTACAGATAGACGGACTCAAGAGCAAGAAAGTACTACTGCGTCACGGTGTCCCCCAGGGCGGAGTCTTGTCCCCCACACTTTTTCTAATCTTCATCAATGATCTTGTTGCTCACCTACCGCATGGAATTAAAGCGGCAATGTACGCCGATGACCTGGTTCTATGGAGCACAAATGAATATGCATCAGTGGCCACCAGATTGCTACAAAGAGCTGTAGATACATTTGCTGCATGGGCAAATAGATGGTGTGTCAGCATAAACACTGACAAGTGCAGCACAACCCTATTTACCCTCTCTCCAAAACAAAAGGCAGGGATCATCCAGATAAATGGAACACCCCTAAGAGAAGATAAAGAACCAACATACCTTGGAGTAACATTTGATGGCAAGCTGACATGGAGAAAGCACATCAACAAAGCAGTAGCAAAAGCCAGAAGGAAAATAGCCATCCTGAGAAAGCTAAGTGGAACCACATGGGGAGCCAGTACGAAAATACTTAGCAAAGTTTACCAACAGAGCATACGACCACACCTGGAATATGGGTCAACTGCGTGGTGTTCAGCATCAAATACCACACTACAAGAGCTGGACAAGGTGCAAAATCAAGCACTTAGAGTCACCACAGGAGGGATGAGATCAACCCCTATAGTGGAAATGGAGAAGATGGGGAGGACACAGGCACTGAGTGAGCGCAGAGATACGAAAACGCTAATACAAGCAGAAAAGTTCCTCAGCTTGCCAGGCTACCCTATGAAGAACAGATTTGAAAACCTAGCTATGGGGCGGTTGAAAAGAAGTAGTTTTATCCACCAGGCCAAACGACTCTGCAGAGAAACCACTGATCTGCCCACAGTTGGTATCCCCCTAACAACTATTCCAGAGCGAACTCCATGGAAAGATGAGCATAGACTATCGTTACAAATCCAGACAAAAGTGAGAGGAATATTTGACAAGGAAGAACAGAACAGTGTGCAGCGCAGAACAGCCACTCTCAGCTTACTTGATGAAGAATACCCACAGGACCTCTGGATCCGAGTCTACACAGATGGGTCAGCACAAAATGCTGTTCGAAATGGAGGAGCGGGAGTGTACATAGAATACCCAAATAATACTAGGGACACAGCCAGAGTACCGACAGGAAAGTACTGCCATAACTATGATGCCGAAATTGAGGCAATCAAGATAGCAACAGAGAAATTACTAAATAACAGCAATGGTACTCAACCTGTGGTGCTACTAACAGATGCAAAATCAGTACTCGAGGCGCTCCTCTCTGGGAAATTGCCAGAGCTAAGGACACTACTTTCTGAACTTAGCAGTCAGCATAAAGTCACCATACAGTGGATACCATCCCACTGTGGAGTACCCGGAAACGACAGAGCTGATCAATTGGCTAAGGAAGGAGCCAAAGAGGAACAGCCTGATGTGCCCGTTACATACCACCAAAAGAAAAGAATGATCAAATCAGTCAGAAAGCCACCAAAACCTGCTCAAGATGACTACCACATTATGGACAGACCAGAACAAGTCATTATTCTGCGCCTCAGAACAGGACACAATAGATTACGCAAACCACATGTATACAAAATTCAAGATTGGTGAAACAGCCATGTGCACATGTGGATTGGCGTCGCAGACAGCAGAGCACATACTCCAAGACTGCCCAAAATATAACATATCTAGGCAAACCTTCTGGCCTAGAGAGACAACAGTGGAAGATAAACTCTATGGACCACTGTGTGAACTGAAAAAAACAGTTCAATTCATGCAAGAGACAACATTGCAGATATAGACATATTTCAAGCGAACGAAAGAAGAAGAAGAAGAAGACCGAGAGGAAAATACCTGGATGGCTTGGCCACATGGCAAGGATGAGACAGGAACACTGAGCTGATCCACGACACTGGTGATCGAGTGAAATGGCGAGTCATGACCGCCCACGCTTTCCGGCATGGCACATGATTGATTGATTCTATTCCAACCAGATATTACATTAACCCATTATAACCGTGCTGATTTGTACTGAGGAATCAATTGTTATTTTCTTGAAACACACTGTACATATGGTCTCATACTTGATTAATATGACAATAACCAAACTAACAAAACTAGCAAAAGTACAGAAATAAAGATTACGTTCAGAGCTCCAGTCTCCACAGTAACTCCATGGCAGTTGTTTGTTGAAGGAAGCAAACAAATAGTACAACGACCATGCTATGATCATGTTGTAGTAGATGGCTATCAGGCAGGAGACTGTAAACATGGCCCATCCTACTCCTGGATGTACAAAATCAAAAAGTACACAGTGTATGTGATAAGAAAATTAATCAAATACAGTGTGGTAAACAAGGAAGAAGTTGAGTTTTAGGTGATATAATAGAAACTATTAAACATTACGAACTAAAATATTATATAGAACTAAGAAACTGGAAGTTTGTGAATAAAGTGTGCTCTATGGATCTGTGCGAGCTGCTGACTGCCGGGGAGTGCATCCACAGAGGCAGCGGATTGATCGCATATCGGAATCGATGGATAAAATAGATGTCTTTGTTTAATGTGAATTTTAATTGCCATATAAAATATCGCCCCTGAATCAGCATAGTTTCATCGCTAAACTTGCTCGAATTGTGCTTGAAAAACAGATTTTCTGCGAAGATATGACTTTATGAATTGGAAACCCACTGGTCATATTGGCCGCCGCATATCAATTGCGCTACACTTTTCAACACACAAAACGTGCGATTTGACCTACTAAAGTTAAAGAGAACACAAGTTTAAAGATTATTAATAATTTATTTGTATACTTGTACTATTTTGTAATCATTTAACATGACGGAACACATTTTTTAAGTCAGTTTGCATACGACTGTTTGAGACAATCTCGCACGCATACCCGCTTTTGGAGGTAATCGGACACATTGGAGAGCTACACTTACGGTAATAGCATGAAAAATCGCAACTCGTCTCACCTTCACAAAAATGTGAATATTTTAACTTATAAGTTATAACTAAATGACATACAGGACAGGCATCATTGAGGTACCATTTAGATTTTGAATTTCAAGGCCTATCTTCTGTGGCCGTCTCATTAGTAAATTCTCAAATATATAATCGTGATAGGACTTGCTACTAGTACTACTCACATACAAGTACAAACAAGTTTGCGGTATGTACCTCACAACTTTTCGCCTTTTCCAAGAAAAAGCGTTTCCGTTCCTCTGTCTAAGGTCTAAACTTGAGTCTGCGATATTCTAAACATCCTTCTAACAAAAGAAACGGGGGGGGGAACACCTTTGCACTCTCAAATTTCGTCACCATCTAACTACTGATTGTCTAACTGGCGTATTCATGAAGAATCACATAAAAGCTTGCATAGAACGGAGTTCCAGCAATGACTTACCTTGAAAAATGGGCGAGACCATCCATATTGACACCACCCCAGAACTTGCAAACTGACCAAAACTGAGCTCCAGAAACACGAGAGGGATTCCCGTGATGAACAACATCACAAAGAAAGGTATTAAAAATGCACCTGTAGATATTCGAAACAATGTCTATCCTTACAAGCAATATGTTGCACGATTTATTGCTGCAACTCGTCAGATGTATACTGCATATACCATATGAAGTGAATAAATGAATAATACTTAATTACACTGAAACAGTTATACACATAGTCACAGGACTTTAGTATTTGGCTACTTTTATAATTGTAATAGCAGATGGAGGATGAATTAAATGCGTTAAAGGCAAAGGTAGAATAACGCAAGCAAAATCAGCACATTACAAGGTAACGAATATTCTGCTTTATACAAGAATTATGAGAACATCGTGAACAGATATACAGCATGGTGTAGATATCTTGAAAGACGTTAACTCACAAAGAGAACTTGTTACCTAGAGGAAAACAGCCAAATCCTTTGGGAATTTCATAAGAAAGGAAACGCTTGAATACAATAAATACGACAACGAGAAAGCTGGAGTGCAAGATAGGCAGGTAGAAGCCGAGATAGAAGACACTAGATCAGTGGTTTTCATCCAGTGGGGAATTCCCCCCTAGGGGGAAACTTTAGGGTTTCCAAGGGGGGAATTAAGATTATTTCAAGATTGCGTTAATACAAGGACCGATTGCTTGATACTGTTTTACCCTCCATACTTTACGGTTCTGTACTTCTTGCTCTTCTGAAATTCATTTTGTAACGTAAGCAAATCACAATTTATGTAGACGTCTAGATTTGTTCAAGTATGAGTTGGTAAATTTAGCTTCCATTGTTACGTATACCTACTGATAGGGGGTGAGGGAATTTACAGGGAGGAAATACGAAAGGGTGGAATGACATTCTGAACATATGGTGAAAGGGTGCATTGGCCAAAAAAAAAAAAAGGTTGAGAACCACTGCACTAGATAGTTTGACATCATGGCAGTGAGAAACATTAGTATCAGACATGATTGGCAGTACACGAGACAGAAAGCTGTGGACACACAAGATAATCAACGCCACACGGCATGGACTATATGAGAGTTGAGCTGGTTTGAGTCAAGAACCGACATCACCGCACTCGGGACAATCCCACATGTGCTCCGTCCTCATTTGCAACAGTCAGCGAAGAGTCCTAATACCAATGGTACCAGTAGCAGTCTGATTATATGTTAGCTTGACCTTTCCTCAGAGTTTAGAGTGTTGGCCAGTACCTCTGGTCACTCCCTGCAGCACATTTCTCTCCAAGCCTTGATGATCTACCCATTCGTCTACAGTCTAGACCAGTGGTCCTCAACCTTTCTTGGCCCATTCCCCCTTCACCATATGTTCAGAACGTCATTTCCCCATTCGTATTTTCTCCCTATAAATCCCCCCCCCCCCTTTTTTTTGCCCCTTTACACAGTATACGTAAAAATGGACGCTAAATTTAATAACGCATATAATAACAAGGCTAGATGTCTACATTAAACGTGATTTACCGGTCTACTTATGTCAAAAAACGAAGTTCAGAAGGGCGAGAAGTACAGAACTGTAAAGTACGGAGGGAAAAAACAATATTAAGTTATCAATTCTTGTATTAACGCGATCTTGAAATAATCTTAATTCCCCCCTTCGAAACCCTAAAATTCCCCCCTAGGGAGGAATTCCCCACCTGTGAGAACCACTGGTCTAGACTATACACACGATTACAAGGCGCCTCGACCACATCTGCCTTTGCAAGCACAAATACCCCACCCAGGGGTGAAGACCCAGTGAGTGGGAAGGCGTATCCAGTGCCAACCTCGATCTCTAGTCCTGCTTTCATTTAAGCAATTAGTAAAATATGATCGAGATGGGTGGGACAGAAGCAGAATGCGGTGGATGAACATGATGATCTTCGTTGTCTTGCTCTACCACGCGCGATCCACACCGCAATGCAAATTGAATCCGTTAGTTTCATGAGCTGTCTGACCTACGACCGACTTGTGATTCATCCACACAGCCTACATCAGCTAGTTTTTACATACTTAGGTAGTTAAGTTAGTTATAGTATGTCCACATTTGTTTGCCTTCATTCACGATCAATTATTTTGAAAACTGTCTGTTGCATCGTTATGAAATTTTTCCAGCCGTTTTATATTTACCCCCACCCAAGGAATATGTCTTTGATAGGTCCAAAAACAACTTAAATCATTGAAAGCGGCGACATTCCTTTGATGTTTTGCTTAACAACTAGTGATTTCTCGCTAAACAAGTTATGTTTACGGTAATGGAGACCTGCAAATTCAGATGAAAAAGGCGTATCCGGATTCGTATGGGAGTGGGTGCAATGAAAGAAGTAGTTTACAATGGACAGGGTCGGCTGCATTGCACAGGGTTTTTATCCCATATGGCTCAGTTTCTTTCCGCAGCGCGGAAAGCGTCGCACAAAGCACGAACTCCGTAGCTCCAGCGACGACCCTCGGGAGTGTCCGAAAAAAAATGCACTCTTGAAATGAAAGACGCGGCCCGGAATCGAACATACAACCTTCAATCCATCCTTTCTCCAATAGTCCTCTTCCTCTTTCAACACATGGTCCTGGCGTTTTTTCCAGTAACTTTTATCAATATTTAATAGCACGGACAGACAGACAGACAGACAGACAGACAGACAGACAGACAGACAGACAGACAGAAAGTTAGGTAGGTAGGTAGGTAGGCAGAAAGGTAGGTGGGTGGGTGGGTGGATGGATGGCTGGCTGGCTGACTGGGTGGGTGGGTGAGTGGGTCAGTCGGTCGGTCGGCCGGCCGGCAGGCATGCAGGCAGGCAGGCAGATAGATAGATAGATAGATAGATAGATAGATAGATAGATAGATAGATAGATAGATAGATAGATAGATAGATAGATAGATAAGCAGGCAGACAGACAGACAGACAGATAGATAGATAGATAGATAGATAGATAGATAGATAGATAGATCGATCGATCGATCGATAGATAGATAGATAGATAGATAGATAGATAGATAGATAGATAGATAGATAGATAGATAGATAGATAGATAGATAGATAGATAGATAGATAGATCCCCGCCAGAAGCCGGGCCTTGTCAGCTAGTTTATTATATAATCATGTTTCATGAAAGAACCCCCATTTGGAGACACCTCTGAATCTTCGCGCTGTTTGTTTCAAAACGGAAATCACGTGAAAATTTCAAAAAATTCCCGGACGTCTCTTGGTGAAGCTGTAATACTGTTAAAATCATGGAGGTAATCTCTATGTCGTAATTAATATACCGCATATAAACTAACTTTGAAATCTGCTGTAAAATCTCCAGAACAAAAAATATTTTGTTGGGTGGACATAATGATAAGGTTATATACTAAATCTCATCATTTTCCCTCAGTTGGTTACTGAGATATTGAATTTTATATTGAGGCAACAACAACAAAAAAAACACACTATAGTTGCAAATCCTTTATAAGATGTCGCAGTCAACTCCGGGATTTGTCGGCTGTTTGTGATTTCTTGACAAGTTTACGTTTTAGTAGTTTGCCATTGCTTCTCGAATGACCGGCACTCATAACAGCTGTGTTTCGAACGCGATATGAACAGATTACGAATTGCGTTCGCACCCTCTTCGTCACAGAGCTGGCTGCTTAGGTAGAAAGTTCCTATAAATCAGCGAGGTTTTCTTTTACCCATCGGCTACCTTCCCAAGACTTGGAGGACGTTGGGGCTGAGAGGTTTAACGAGCTTAAACTTTCTCTTCTTTCCGCAGCGTAGTGGGTTCCTTGCATACACCGATCAATTGGACTAAAATGTTCTCGTTCTTGACTTGGGGACGTACATTAAAAGTACCTCAGAAGTCGGAGAGGATTCGCCTGATGGTAAGACACTGGTAATAGAGACAGCTAACCCTCACGCAAAATCAATTCAGTCCACTCACTAATAGTAGCAACTGCTACTAGTAGTAGCACATGTATAAACTACGTTAGAATTCAAAGCCAGTGAATGCTAAAGAAAAAAAAAAAGAAGCAATTTCAATGTTTAGACGCCATGTTTGAGGCCGTTAGCCAATGGTCTGCAGCCGTCAGTATAAGAAATATGTTAGGGAATCGTCAGAGTAGCGGTAGTGTCTTTAACCACTTTAGTAGACAAGACACTGCAAGCATCACAAAACTTAACTGATTCAGTGCAAAACAAAGAGTAGGTTGGGACAAAACATGCTACACAATCAAATGGGCAAGTATTATAATGGGAATTTCCTTTCACTGAGCATTGAAATTGCGGAAGATGCCACCTAACAAACCAAATAACCCGATGACCCTTGTATGGCGATATATCGTCCATCTGTCCAAATGGGAAGTTACATGTGGCGATATATTATCCACTGAACAAGTTACAATAAATTACAGAAAGTAAGCTGAAATATTCACGGGAGAAGGTACAAACTATAGATACAATTACGTTTTGAAATAATTCTTACCGCCTCCATTCTTGTAGCAGACGTATGGAAACCGCCAGACATTCCCTAGACCGACGGCGTAGCTCAGACAAGACAGGACAAAATCCATCTTCCGCGACCAGTTTTGCCTGGAAACTTCCTGTTCGCCTTTCTGAATGAAGTTCCCATTGTGGCTACAGTCATGAGGCATGAGGGAGAAGGTCTTGTTGGATTTTCCCATGGTAGTGATGTAGCCACTGTGTGTTCCCTGCAGACAGAGGTTAGAAAGACACTGTTGTTGCACGTGAATAAGAGAGTATTAATACTATTGGCACTTTTGCCGCCTTGGCACACACTAGTTGGTTGTATTGTGCTCCACCGCCTGGATGAAAGTATTATTCACTGGCGAGCAACCCCAAATAGTCAGAAACTGACTAGGGACAAAATCTATATGGCTGAACTACAGATTAAGCCCTGAATATCCAACGTACAGCTCCAAGTGGCTCGTTACAAAATTGAAATGAACTGTGCTGAATATTCGCCAAGGAATAGGAAAGAGAAGGTTAGTTAGGATAGATTTTAAAGTCTAAATTGAAGTGTAATTGACAACTATCCCAGTACAGGTTTTTCTCCCTGACTGCTCCCTTCCTTGGTGTTTAAGTGAACTCCCACCAATGTACAAGACATAATAACTACAACCCTGGTGGAGACCAGGGATGGCGTTATAGTTTACTTCTCCATATCACAAAGCATGGGCTGAATTGTAGAGACCATGTGTTGCCCATACAGAATGATCACCCTATCGGCCTGCCTAGTTTACTCCAGAGGACAGATAACACCAATATGAGTAGTAGTAGTAGTAGTAGTAGTAGTAGTAGTAGTAGTAGTGGGAGTGGTAGTAGTAGTGGTAGTAGTAGTAGTAGTAGTAGTAGTGGGAGTGGTAGTAGTAGTGGTAGTAGTAGTAGTAGTAGTAGTAGTAGTGGGAGTGGTAGTAGTAGTGGTAGTAGTAGTAGTAGTAGTAGTAGTAGTAGTAGTAGTAGTAGTAGTAGTAGTAGTAGTAGTAGTAGTAGTAGTAGTCGTAGTAGTAGTAGTGGTGGTGGTAGTAGTAGTAGTAGTAGTAGTAGTAGTAGTAGTAGTAGTAGTAGTAGTAGTAGTAGTAGTAGTAGTAGTAGTAGTAGTAGTAGTAGAAATGTCCTTCTCATTTTCTTTATTCCGAAAGTTCTTTCTTTCTTGGGAAGGATATTGCTGGAGTTGCATCCACGTACATCATCTAGACAGCACATAAGAGAAAGGAAGCATTTTTGATGCTGGATGGACTGAGACGGTAACATGGCGGAATATCATCAAATAGAATTTATTTAAAATACTAAGTAGCGAGGTCTAACGGAGACGCATGAACGCCACAACGAGCTGGCCGGAACATAATAATGACCGTAAAGGATGGCCTAGTCTTCCACCACTTCGAAATGTGGAATTATAGACATAGGTAGCAATGTAGACAAAGTTGAGAGAACAATAGAAGTATAAATTGATTCAGTGTCAAACACACAGTGTACATTTGGACCAAACATGGCACATAATCAAATGAACAAGTATTACAGTGCAAACCGCTTAAGGCGATATCGGATGTGGCGAAGTTGTGTTGTGAATAACAATATTGTATTGTACGCTGTAAATAATCCGTGGCAAAGGTGTTACGGACGCAGTTCGTAATGCAGCATACCCACGTTCGGAACACAGCCGCGGGCGATTTGGCAGCAGACCGCCTTGCGTTGGCTTTTTACGAATTGGTATGGGTGCCGGTCGTTCACAGTGCAATGGCAAACTTCTGAACGTAAACTTGCCAAGATATCACATAAAACCAAAAATGCTGGGGTTGACTGCAACGTCCTGTAAAGGATTTGCAATTAACTTTAAATGCATTACTACTTCAACTATTTGCTTGAACTCTTATAAGATGAATTTCTGATAAGAACAACAATTGTTTTGCGTCTCAGCCTAGTTAGCCTTATTAGGTCTGCACTATATAATGTAAATTTCCGTTCCCTCCATCCATCATGTGCCATGCCGATAAACATGGGTGGTCATGTTTTGCCATCTCACTCGATCACCAGAGTCGTTGATCAGCTCCGTGTTCCTGTCTCGACCATGCCACGCGGCCAAGTCATCCAGGTATTTACTTCTCGGTCTTCCCCTTGGTCTCTCCCCTTCGATCTTGCCAGTTGTCACCAAGTTCTCCAATTCATTTCTTCTCATAACATGCCCAAAAAATGTTGACTGTCTACGTCTAATGTTTCTAATCAGTTTACGATCTTCATTTGTTTCTTGAAGGACTTGTTCATTGGCTTTTCTGTTTGTCCGTGGTATTCTTTGTATTTTCCTCAGAAACCACATGTCCACAGCCATCAGATGTTTTGTTTTCAGCTTGTCTGCTCATTGTCCACGCTTCACATCCATACAAAAGTGTAGGTTCTATGTAGCACTTCGACTCTCTTTTTTTTGTTTCAATTGGTATCTTTTTATTGGTCAGTATGTTTTTCATCTTGCAAAAGGCTACCTTCACAATGGCAATTCTTGTGCTAATCTCTTTAAGGCATCTCCCATCAGATGTTATGACTATTCCGAGATAAGTGTACCGATTCACTTGCATTATATGCCCATTTACTCGTATATCACATCGTGGTATTTCCTTCTTCCCAGTGACGACCATAATCTGTGTCTTCTTACAATTTAATTCTAATCCTAGTTGTTCACTGTGTGCAACAACCGCCTCTAATAAATGTTGCATGTCCTGTTCATTGTCTGCAATCAAGACTGTATCATCTGCATATCTAATGTTATTGTTGTATCGTCCCCCAATGTTGATTCCTTCCATATCTTCTATATTTCTGAAAATATTTTAACAGTACAGGGAAAAAAGATCTGGAGACATTATATCCCTGTCTCACACCTCTTTTAATAGGCTGATATCAACCTATTTCATTATCAATTCTGATTAATTTTCGTTCACTGAGCATTAAAATTGCGGAAGATACCATGAAACAAAACAGATAACACGATGACCCCAGTCTGGTGATATATCGTCCTTCTGTCCAAATTGACATTTGGCGTTTTCCTTCGGTACTGAATCAGTTTCAAAATAATATAAAAAGCAAGAGACACTTTCATAGTACTGGGAAATATGTAAAAGACAAAAGAAATTAAACCTAGCAGCAGACATAGATATGTAATTGCTACGTTAAATAAGTACTGCTGACGATTAAAATTAAAACAATCACTAAATAGTAATAGTTACACACATTCACCAACTGGTACCTGCGCCTGATAGAAAGGCTGAAATGGCACGACAGAATCATTAATGTGGAGCTTTTCGAGACTTCTAAAATTCCAGCGACTCTAAAGTTGAGTAAAAAAACAAAACACACTGACAAGAGAAAATTTCATAATAGTATAACTAGAGTGTTTTTGTCTCTGGAGCCCACAAGAAAAAAGAATTCTAGGGAAACCTACACATAAGAAAATTAGAGACGGGTGAATCATATGGGGAGGACATAGAGGGAGCAGCAGGGATGGTGATGGCTAGGGCAGCTTGACACGATTTCGTTGATATTGCACGCTTCATTGCGGATACCAGGCAGAAAAAGAAGTGGAGAATATTAAAAATAATGCAAGAGTGTGGAACATAAATACTAAAAAAAGAAGAGGCAGGGGGAAAGAGAAAATAGGTCACTCAAGATTACTCGTGACCAGATCACGCGCTGCAGATTTATAAATATGCCAGAATGGGAATGTTACATCTTAACTGTCAGGAAGTGCATGAATACGGTATTGCTTGATTGACGCAGAGTTTTCACATTCAGTCTGCTGTTTTAAGATATATTATTATAGTGCTGGGGTAATTGCGCCAGAAAGAGCGCACGCACGCGTGTCTGTCTGTGTGTCTGCCTGGACAGGAGGACAGACAGACAGAGACGGGGGCAGAGACAGGGACCCGAGAAAGATAGTGAGATGTAGAGACAGAAAGAGATAGAGAGATAGAGGCAAACAGGCAGATAGGCGGGCGGGTGGCCTGACTGAAGGACGGACAGACAGACAGACAGACAGAGAGGCGGGCGGGCAGACGGACGGTTGGACGGATGGCTGGGTGGGTGGGTGGATGGATCGATGGATCGATCGATCGATAGGTAGGTAGGTAGATAGGTAGGTAGGTAGGTAGCTAGGTAGATAAACAGATAGATGGACATCATAAATAATGTTTAAAAAACTAGGATATACAATAAGGGACTTAATGACACCACACGTTATCTTTAAATTAGGAAATAAAATATAGTGCTAAATGGCACCACAAATAATGTCCTTTAAACGAGGAAATAATATACAGCACTGAATGACACCACAAGTAATGTTCTTTCAAGTAAGAAATAATATGTAGCGCTGCATGACACCACAAGTAATGTTCTTTCAAGTAAACAGTACTGCATGTCACCATAAGCAATGTTCTTTATATATAAATAATATACAGCACTGCATGACACCACAAGTAATGTTCTTTCATGTAAACAGTACTGCATGACACCATAAGTAATGTTCTTTATATATAAATAATATACGGCACTGCATGACACCACAAGTAATGTTCTTCAAATCAGTAAGTAATATACAGATAGCAATGAATAGCTCCACGGTTGCTGTTTTACTAGCTAGGAAGTAGCGTACAGCACTACATAGCACCACAAATAATTATAAAAGAGTTTGTGCACAACAAATTCGTGCTTTTCCATGGCCAAACCTCAAACAACAAGCAATATTCTGAGCAATGTTCTGAAAGCAAGGAAATAATATGCATAGCCTGCAATTACGGTGCATTTATGCTTTTTTTCCAGCAAGTTGGTTCTCATTTACAATAACATTTTGGAGGTGGAGTCTGTTGTCAAAATAAAATACCTAAAACCTGTTTAGGAAGATTACCAAACTAAGCCTAATTCTGGCCAATTCATAGGAATGGTGCTAAACCATGACTTTGTTACATTTTAACTGATACAGTGCCGAATGATAATATACCGCCAAACGTGACATCCCATTTGGACAGAAAGATGATAAATCGCTTTACTAGTGTCATAGTGTTATTTGTTTAGTTTCGTTGTATCTTCCACAATTTCAATGCTCACTGAATGGAAATTTGCATTATTATATTTGTTAATTTGATTGTGCACCATGTTTGGTCCAAGACTACTTTTGTTTGGCACTGAATCTCTTGATATGTCGCTTGTAAGTGTAAAGTTCCGATACTGGTCTTTTACACTCTGCTGTGTTCTGGGCTTGGAGAGTGTAAACAATATAAAATAACACAAAGTAATGCAGCTTTACATAACAGAATTACGACACATACAGGACGTTGCGGCAGCTAGCCTTCATCAGCACACAAATACATACACAAAACACAACATATAGTCACCGAGAAGACCCTCCGGTGACTATATTAAGGCGTATTGCAATACCAAACTCAGGATTCTGAGGCAAGTAAGAACTTTTTTTTTCTTCAAATTTTCATTTTCTCTTCATTGCTTTCATATTTTCATCTTTTAATTCTTCTCATCCCGTCGTCACGCCTTTATGTAGTCACCGGAGGGGCTTCTCCGTGACTATATGTTGTGTTTTGTGTATGTATTTATTTGCTGATGAAAGCTAGTCGCCGCAACGTTCTGTATGTGTCGTAATTCTGTTATGTAAAGCTGCATTACTTTGTGTTATTTTATATTGTTTACATTTTCACAGCTTTACCGCAGTTCCACCAAATTTTATTCATGGGCTTGGAGAGGGGAAGCAGAATTCTGCAGTACATATCAACTGTCACCCTTACTGAAACATCCAAACATACCCATGTCCGCAAAACGACAGATAATAAACAGCATATTCACACCAACCCTATGCTACCAATCTCAAACCTGGACTTTATCCAAATTACACCTTCGCAAAATCAACACCTGCGAAATGAGATGCCTGAGGAGAGCTGCCAACTTAACAATCCGAGACCGAGTAAGAAATGTTACTATCAGACAGACTGTGGGATCAACACCTTGTGCCACATTTATTGAAAGACAGAAGATCAAGTGGTTTGGCCATGTTGTTAGAATGCAACATCAGCAACTACCATCACTGGCCTTACATCAAAGATCATCTGCGACGAGACCACGAGGACGTCCAAGAAGAAAATGGATTGACGACATCAGAGACATTGTACAACCACACGGAATGACACTATCCAGTGCCGCCCACCGGGCGCTGGAACGCAAATTATTCCTCCCCACGACGCTTGACGGCAGAAGTGGAAGATGATGATGATGATGATGATGATGATGATGAATCCTCGGTGAACTTTCGTTCCGGGTGGTGAGAAAAGTTCCTCTACCAACCTCATTTCGATAGATTTGAGCCCTTTTGATGACCTAGACGACCTGCGCGACAAAGCATTGGATTTAAAACCGACAGTATTACAGTATTAATACCGACAGTATTCCATGTAGGCGTGGACAACTGCATGAATCAGAAAGAGTTAAACTACAATTTAAACACAGTTATTTGTATATTTTATACAGGACCTCGCAGTCAACCCCAGCAGTTTTTGGCTGTTTGTGATTTCTTGCCAAGTTTACGTTCAGTAGTTTGCCACTGCTTTCTGAACGATCGGCACTAATATCATTGTATGAAAACCAGCACAGGGATATCTGCTTCTAAATCTCCCGCAGCTGTGTTTCGAACGCGGTAAGCGGGATTGCAAATTGCCTACGTGCAAATTGTCTTCGCCAACAACAATAACCATTAACTTAATTTCGTTACCAGTTCGAATTCACTTACCAGATTTGTGGTTATATGAATAACTGCTTTGGCACACCCACCAACGAAAAAGGGAAATAATATACTGGTATGAATACTCAACTGATATTATTATATATTATAAAAACAACTTGCCTGAGTTTTATATTTTTTCCCCCCTTCTTTTGGAGCTTACACATCACGTGAAGGCGCTGGAGATCTCGAGGTTAGTGGATAATGCTTGTGTGTCTGTAGCACGGGCGAAAACAAAGAGGGAAAATGGGGAAGGTGGAGGTTAATCCCCTGCTTGTCTTGCTGGTAGGCCAGCCATTGAAATGTGGGAACGTAATTGGAAAGGGCGATAATGGTCGTTGTGTTGAGTGATGTCAAATGATCAAATAGCGTTAACGGACAAGGAATAGTTACGTAAGTAAGCGTAGCTTGTTGTTGCAAGAAAGACCAATTGGGGCACCTAAGCTTGTAATTTTGAAAAATGTAGATGAAATTATAGACTTTGAGTGCGTAATTTAGGACAACGAACACAGCTAGACGAGACACATGCGTATAGTGTGTCGGATGAGTGTTGGATGAGGGAAGCCGAGTCAGCACAGTGGCTTGAACGATTGCCTGCTGGCCGGGTGGTCATGGGTTCGAATTCACACCGAGGGAGATTTGCAAAATTGACCTGGATTCTCTGGTGGACCTAGCCCAAAATGGGTACTCTATCGGAATCTGTTAACAAAAGGTTAACATACTTCGTTTGCATTGCAAGATATGGTACAGTAAAATGTAAGAATCATCTTACACGACTTGGTGTGTATTGAGTATATGGTGTTTCTTGTTGTTGCTGCTGCTGTTGTTGTTGTTGTTGTTGTTGTTCTTCTTCTTCTTCTTCTTCTTCTTCTTCTTCTTTTTCTTCTTCTTCTTCCCTTCATCTCCCAGAGCAGCATAGCCCTCAACTAACCCAAACCAAGCACTTTGTTGTTCATGACTGATTGGCTTTTGTAGCTAAAGTTTTCTACGGGATGAAGCACATATTCTGTACCGACCATCCTTGGTCGTCTCCTGTGATATGTACAGCTCTGGTGGTATGGTGCAAAACACCATATTTTTTCGACCAATATTTTTTACATTATTAATTGATCACACCGGCGGCCTTCACTTCCCATGGCATTTCCTGGTGCCTTCTGTAGCTCAATGGGTAGACCGTGGAGACAAGGTCAGTTTAAACACAGAATATGGCGACGTTAGTCAAATAATGAGCCCCCTTTCAAGTCACAGTTCGCATTAGTCATATCTCTCTCTCTCTCTGTGCGCGCGCGCGTGCGTGCGTGCGTGCGTGTGTGTGTGTGTGTGTACACACACATTATATGATAATAGTCCACTATTTTCTGGTCCAGAGAAGCGGTTAGCCGAGTGGCTAGAATGCCGGATTCTTCTTCGGGAGACCCGGGTTCGAATCCTCGGTAAGGTGTGAAGTTTTTTTTTATGTCGATGGCAAAAAGAAAACTCTAACCTGCACAGTTCGTGGCGACTGCAATATCCAGGCGGCCTTAATTCCTCAGATTCAAGACCTCCCTGCCATACACCGCAAGGTACTATATTGGTAGTAAATGACAGTTCAAATGACAGTTGACATTCGTGTCCACGGAGCACTATTCGGCATCCATTTTGTGAGGATAGGTGGACTCCAGAGCTGTAGTGGTCGGAATAACGAATCCTGCAGGCGATTTAACCCGACTGTTGTCTTGGTAGAGGGCCCGGATAGCGCAGTGGCTATCTGGCTTGCCTTCCAGTCCTGTGATCATGCGTTTGAATTCCCTCAACCCTTTCCGAGATGGTAAATTATTTAAAAATTGACCCGAGCTATGTCCCTCATCGTAATTATTATCACTATCATCTTACAAAGTACATTTGTTACTGCAGGGAGATGCTGTCGTTATGTGGAGGTGACAGGTTCGAATCCCGGTCGATAACTATAACTTTCAATTGTTATGTCTCTAATCTCTATTTCTTTCTTCTACTTCTATGAACGACAAACAATACATGTGTATTTATACGGATAAGTTATAGTTCACCATCTCACAAGATAAGTCATAGTTCACCATCTCACAAGATAAGTTATAGTTCACCATCTCACAAGTTAAGTCTTAGTTCACCATCTCACAAGATAAGTTATAGTTCACCATCTCACAAGATAAGTTATAGTTCACCATCTCACAAGATAAGTCATAGTTCACCATCTCACAAGATAAGTCATAGTTCACCATCTCACAAGACAAGTCATAGTTCACCATCTCACAAGATAAATCATAGTTCACCATCTCACAAGATAAGTTATAGTTCACCATCTCACAAGATAAGTTATAGTTCACCATCTCACAAGATAAGTTATAGTTCACCATCTCACAAGACAAGTCATAGTTCACCATCTCACAAGATAAGTTATAGTTCACCATCTCACAAGATAAGTTATAGTTCACCATCTCACAAGATAAGTTATAGTTCACCATCTCACAAGATAAGTTATAGTTCACCATCTCACAAGAAAGTCATAGTTCACCATCTCACAAGATAAGTTATAGTTCACCATCTCACAAGATAAGTTATAGTTCACCATCTCACAAGATAAGTCATAGTTCACCATCTCACAAGACAAGTCATAGTTCACCATCTCACAAGACAAGTTATAGTTCACCATCTCACCAGATAAGTCATAGTTCACCATCTCACAAAATAAGTCATAGTTCACCATCTCACAAGATAAGTTATATTTCACCATCTCATAAGATAAGTTATAGTTCACCATCTCACAAGATAAGTCATAGTTCACCATCTCACAAGGTAAGTTATAGTTCACCATCTCACAAGATAAGTTATAGTTCACCATCTCACAAGATAAGTTATAGTTCACCATCTCACAAGGTAAGTTATAGTTCACCATCTCACAAGATAAGTTATAGTTCACCATCTCACAAGGTAAGTTATAGTTCACCATCTCACAAGATAAGTTATAGTTCACCATCTCACAAGATAAGTTATAGTCCACCATCTTACAAGATAAGTTATAGTTCACCATCTCACAAGATAAGTTATAGTTCACCATCTCACAAGATAAGCTAAAGTTCACCATCTCACAAGATAAGTTATAGTTCACCATCTCACAAGATAAGTTATAGTTCACCATCTCACAAGATAAGTCATAGTTCACCATCTCACAAGATAAGTCATAGTTCACCATCTCACAAGATAAGTCATAGTTCACCATCTCACAAGATAAGTTATAGTTCACCATCTCACAAGATAAGTTATAGTTTACCATCTCACAAGATAAGTTATAGTTCACCATCTCACAAGATAAGTTATAGTTCACCATCTCACAAGATCATCATTCTCGGATCAAGATTGTGTTCTGGCTCCGATTACGCCATGTTGACAAAGCCATCTATTTTTCTTTTTCCCTCATCCTTTTCCTATCAAGTATGTCAGTTGTCACCAAGTTTTCAAGTCTATATCTCTTCACAGTGTCCCCTAGAATCTGATCACTTTGCGCCTAAGTTTTCTAATCAGTTTATAGTGTTCATCAGGTAAATGTTCTTGGAAATAAAAGTTGCCCGATGTGATACAGGCCACATTATTCACCGAGTGCCCATTGGCACAATATACCCAGTAGGCCTCAAAGCGTGTAAAACGGTCTTTCTTCTTCTGGCCTTTATTCCCCCATTGAGACCTAGCCCTCAATCAAGCCACGCCCAGCCGTTCAACCTTTTGTTATCTTCTGCAGCTTCCTCCAAATGTCCTCCATGCTCAGTATTATGCATCTCTGTCTGTCTGTAATTCTCTTCTCAGAGTTTTTTTTTTTTTTTTTAGGTCTCTTGCTGTTGTGTTTGCTTTGTGGATTCCAGACAAGAGAGTGTATAATTCTCAGGTTTTCTCAGTGTGTGTCCTATCCATCAACAGCTTTTCCTGACCTCTTGGTTCACTAGGATTTGTTTAGTTCTCTCCATGAGCTCTACATTGGTGATTCTGTCATAACATTTTATTCCCACTATTCTGGGCAGGCGCCAATTAGTGAATGCTTGTACTATATTTGTAATTCTTTTAGTTGTTTTCCAAGCTTCTGGCCCATACGGCAGTACTGATTTAATATTCGAGTTAACAATTCTAAGTTTGGTGCTAAGTGTAACTTCCTTTACTTCCACTCATTCCTAGTGCTATGAAATCTGCTCTTACCTTTTGCATTGTTATTTTAGTATATATATATATATATATATATATATATATATATATATATATATATATATATATATATATATATATATATATATATATATATATATATTTCCATATATTTGTCCACATTGCTTCCGAAATAGGTTTATTTATTTAAATATTTTTTAATTTTTTTTTTTTTTTGGCGCTCGCTGGCTTTGAACGCAAGCGTACTCCATACACACTAATTTAGAAGTATGAATAAAATTGGGTGGAACTGCGGTAAAACTGTGAAAGTGTAAACAATATAAAATGACACAAAGTAGTGCAGCTATACATAACAGAATTAAGACACAAACAGGACGTTGCGGTGACTAGCTTTCATCAGCAAACAAACACATTCACAAACACAACATACAGTCAAGGAGATCTCCTGTGACTACATCAGAAGGTGACGACAGGACGAGAAGAACAAAAGGATGAAAAAATGAAAGGAGTGAAGAAAATGAGAATTTAAAAAAATGTGAATTGAAAAAATGTTCATACTCACCTCACAGTGGCGATCTGTAAGCAACTCAGAAAATCACCGGTGTATTCTTTTTATACCCGGTGATAGGTGTCCCGGTTCAGTAAGGGGGGAGGTCAGGACGGTGACTGAGCAACCTCATAGGATGTACTGACGAAGCATGAGGGGGCGCGATGGTGGTACTAACCAAAACCCCATTATGTACTCATATATATTGTTATGAGGCGAGTCCTAAAGTCTGGGTGGACTGATATGCGAGAACGCACATACACACATATACACCGCTCAACAGACAAAATGCTCGTGTATATGGGCATGTGCAAGGTATATATATGAAGAGAGAGAGAGAGAGAGAGAGAGAGAGAGAGAGAGAGAGAGAGAGAGAGAGAGAGAGAGAGAGAGAGGTGGAGGGAAAGGAAGAGAGAGAGAGGTGGGTATTGTTCCTGTTACATGCCTGCGAGGATTCACTCATACTGTTTCCTATGAAATAAGGTAAGTAAGGTTGATTGTTATAGCACGTATTATAAGATCGTATCGCCCAATGCTTGTGTTATCAGGGTTGTATAAGATCCAACCACTGGTAATACACATGATGTGGGTAGGCACAGAGAAGCAAGATTGTTTATATATATATATATATATATATATATATATATATATATATATATATATATATATATATATATATATATATATATATAGAGAGAGAGAGAGAGAGAGAGAGAGAGAGAGAGAGAGACCCACGTTGGGTATTTATGATGCCTATGTTAAACATTTCCTCAACGAGTTACTTTTCATGCATTTTAATGCTTATTGTTCTTTTGTTCTCAAAGAATTGCTTCATATGAGATGTTGAATGAAAGAATGTATGAGAGAAAATAGAGAAGAAGGGCAGAATGCAGGATGGGCCTGCGTGCCCAATTCTTAACCCTTTGAAAATAAAGATTTTCGTTCGTTAAAAAAAAAAAAGTAATTTTTTGTGAGAAAAGTTAGTTGCATATCGTTTGCAGTACTCTGCAGTCAACCCACCGCCCACTATTTATTGGCTGTTCGTGATATCTTGGTAAGTTTACTTTAGATAGATCTCTTCCAATCACATTTTCTACTATTAATCTATCTATTCTTCTATTCTATCTTTATTTTTAACGGGAACGGGCCGAACATAGATAGATAGATAGACAGACAGACAGACAGACAGACAGACAGACAGATAGTCGGGAACGGGAGCTTATATGACTACTTATATGAATTAAATTAGATGCTCCCCACCAGGAGCTGGGCGAAACCGGGCCGGGTCAGACAGACAGATAGTCGGAAACGGGAACGGTAGCTTATATGACTACTTATATGAATTAAATGAAATGCTCCCCTCCAGGGGCTGGGCGACGCCGGGCCACGTCAAACAGACAGACAGATAGACAGACAGACGGACAGACAGACAGACAGACAGATAGATAGATAGACAGTTCCCCGCCAGGGGCTGGGTGAAGCCGGGCCGGGCCAGCTAGTGTGTGTGTGTGTGTATATATATATATATATATATATATACACACACACCCACACACACATATACACCCCTAAAATTCCCCCCCCCCCCCCTTGAATGTAAATCTTGCCTAGTATATTAACAACAGCTGAAAAATGCTGGCGTTGACTACAACGTCCTATACGGGATATGCAATGTAAAAAAAAAAAAAACTTGGAATGAAAAGAGAGTTGACGAAAGAAATAAAAAAGAGGCAAGTGAAATAGTTTGTCACGTTAAAAAACATGACAATCTTATAAAAACCATACTGAAGGGTAAAACTGAAGGCAAGCGATCACACTGTAGACAACGATACAAGTGGGACGATAACATCAATATATAGACGAACATCAATCTGACAGAATGTACAGTCAGGGCAAGAGACTGACTGTGTAGGAGATCTATTGAAACCAACCTTCATTGTGGAGATGGTACCTTGATTGATCGATTACTTCTGATTGTTGTTTCATGTAAACCTAGAGTGGTGAAACCGGTCACTAATTTATCATTCCTGTAAGTGGTTTAAGTTTTCTCTCTGCATATTGTGGCTGTGTTCAAGATAATGCCTTGAGACAACTCACCCTCACATGCCATGCAGATAAATCCAGGCAGTCATAGTTCACCGTCTCAGGCGATCACCAGAGTCATGATAACCAGCAGCAGTAAAAATGTACATACAACATTGAATCTGTCATACAACAAAACTAATACCCAATAATAAATTGTTATGCATAAAATTTATTTCTTGCAACTGAATGAAAAGAGAAAACAAGTTTGACCCGTACATCCTACATACATTTCTATACATCCTACATACGCTACTGACATCTCTGATGTGCTTCCATATGATATCTCAAGACATAATAGCAGAAACAGACATATTACTTATCATTCTGCATATTTTCATTCTCACATCCTTACCATTCTCACATACTTATCATTCTAGTTATCTCTCTCTCATCTCTTGCTTACCATTCCCCAATACATATTGTGTTATCACTCAAACTTTCTAATAACCCTTCAAAAATTACACATACATCATACACACATGACTACACAACTCATATATACATAACCAACACATAAATTTGTCACGTATTGCATTCCCTCTCCATACCTGTTCCACATTTGTGCAACAAATGAAATAAGAAAAATAAACATTATGAGACCAGATTTGATCCACTAATAATTGGTGCAAATCCAGTACTAGAACTCAGATATGCAGACGACATTATTCTTCTCTCAAATAGTGATAAGGGATTAGGAGGGTTAATTATTATTCTCTCAAATAGTGATAAGGGATTAGAAGGGTTAACATTTTCTCCGGTGAATGCGGTAGAAGGTTTGTTCTTCACGCCGGTCAAATGGATTTAAATGTTGATTTCTCATTCTTGTTTTATGAACATAAATTAAAATTACCCTAGAAGAAGAGTGGGTTTGCCTGATGGCCGGGGACATTGGTGATAGGGAAAGCCACAAGCAAATAAAACACTCCTTAGTAGTTGCAAATATATTAGCAAGTGTGCACTACATTCAAAATCAAAGGGAACGAAAGAAAATAAAAAATTTGAAAAGAAGGACTAATCATATCTGTTAAAAGAAACAGTAAAGATGAAAATGATTTTCTGAACATTAAAAAAAATACTGCACACAAAACTACATCTCAACTAAAACTCAGAATGGACAATGAATAAATTGAAAATGCTGCAAACTTGGCTCCACAATTAACAACAACGGGTACTGGTCATATTCACAAAATCAAAAATGTCTGCAATGAAAAACTTAAACAGCATTAAGAACCTATGGCACAGAACCTGCAAATAAATTAAACTAAAAGTGCTTGAGAACATGAATTTTTCCTGCAGCAACATGTGGATGCACATTTTGTCACCACCTCATAATTGTTCTAGAAGAAAATCAGGGTTTAGGAAAAATTCTTAGAAAATCATTTATCAAGAAAAAGAAAAATACAGACACTCCACAAGATCTGAACAGCACAGAAAACTGACTGATAAACAGCATTATATCTCAGAAACTGAAATACAGGGTGTATTTTTAATGACTTGGATCGGCAATATTTTCAAACACTGCAAAGTCATTAAAAATACACCCTATACTTTGGCCAAATTAATCTCAGAATTATATCTCAGAAACTGAAATACAGGGTGTATTTTTAATGACTTTGATCGGCAATATTTTCAAACACTGCAAAGTCATTAAAAATACACCCTATACTTTGGCCAAATTAAACACCACAGTCTTTTGGAAAGAACAGTGATAGAAGAGAAGGCTCATGGGAGGTAGGGTCGATCGGCACAAATATGGACACAGAACATGGAAGACATATAGAGCGGGAAAATGTTTGAGGCAGGGGAACTGGTAAATGATCTAGAATCTTGTTTTGCAGGCTGTGATGAGAGTGATGTTCTGCAAAGAACCTGCTACATAATGGCATGCAGATCTTTTGTACTGTACATTAATTCAAAAGGTTTATACACATAAATATAACAGTGAATATCATAGTAAATACTTAACAGAGCCCATATTTTAGTAAAACCAAACCAAACAAATAAATCAACACTTTTAAACAACACAGACTTCCCTAAACATATAATTTTATCAAAATTACAGTCAGATAAATGTCAGTATTGAAAACTGTGGTATTTTCATACTCATTCTTTATTACAAAGGAAGACATTGCTTTGTCATTCATGACCAACACTTATATAGAGTCAAATGTTGGGCAGAATCATTTTGTTTTTCTCTGTCGATGAGTGCAGGTGAACATGTCCTGTCTACAATCATCTAATTTATCTGCCCATGAGTGCAGGTGAACATGTCCTGTCTACAATCATCTATTTTATCTGCCCATGAGTGCAGGTGAACATGTCCTGTCTACAATCATCTATTTTATCTGCCCATGAGTGCAGGTGAACATGTCCTGTCTACAATCATCTATTTTATCTGCCCATGAGTGCAGGTGAACATGTCCTGTCTACAATCATCTAATTTATCTGCCCATGAGTGCAGGTGAACATGTCCTGTCTACAATCATCTATTTTATCTGCCCATGAGTGTAGGTGAACATGTCCTGTCTACAATCATCTATTTTATCTGCCCATGAGTGCAGGTGAACATGTCCTGTCTACAATCATCTATTTTATCTGCCCATGAGTGCAGGTGAACATGTCCTGTCTACAATCATCTATTTTCTCTGTCCATGAGTGCAGGTGAACATGTTCTGTCTACAATCATCTATTTTATCTGCCCATGAGAGCAGGTGAACATGTCCTGTCTACAATTATCTATTTTCTCTGTCCATGAGTGCAGGTGAACATGTCCTGTCTACAATTATCTATTTTCCTCTGGCCATTATAAGTTCAACCACTGAAAATCTTCTGTACCATAGCACTAATCTACCCAGTAGGTTCTCTCTCTGTTGACTTGTCTCCAACATGGTTAATCTTTCCTGTTGTCACAGTGTTTAAATGACCTTTTATCATATTTTTAAAAAAGTTACTTGCGCCACAGTTACAGGACGTGACAGTCAACCACAACATTTTTTGACTGTTCGTGATTTCTTGGCAAGTTTATGTTCAGTAGTTTGCCATTGCTTTCTGAACGACTGGCATTCATACTTTTGAATGGGAAACCATTGCAAGGTTGTCTGCTTCCAAATGGCCTACAGCTGTGTTTCGAATGCGTTATGCAGAAGTACAAATTGCATTCTGAACCCCTTCACCACAGAGCCACAATAGCATATAATGTAACTGAAAAATGATTGCCCTCTTTACATGGGTAATGATATGCTCTTGTAAATATGCTTGCCTGTGATTGGCTGTCCTCTTAGTAATTCATGATGAGGGGGTCTCCCTGGCAAAGTGGTCAAGCCATCAGTATTGCATTCTGGAAGTTGAAGGTTAATTTTTTAGACTGCCATTTTTTTCAGAACCTCCTGGGGGAATTGCTAGAGTATGAAGTTCTGGCTTTTTATGATGCTTGCGGTGGACAGTCTGACGTTCTGCAGAGAAACTGAGACAAATGGGATAAAACCAGTGCAAGTTGATCTTCTCACCTTTAACCCTTTTTAGCCATTCATGAGATTAACATAATTCTTCGATAAAACATCTTAATGATTCAAATTGTATCATGCTCGAGAAGCTTGAACAGCGGGAGAGTGCCTGTTTATAGGCTTCATATATCGAGATTCCCATGGACTCTATTATTCCCTCTGTCCATCATTTCCAATATTTATATTAAATGTACACACATCATACACAAACATTCCTGACATCAAGTAACATTAATATTGAACTGTGGAAATGGATAATCACCATGCATATCTGGCCCATAGCACTATGTGGCTGTGAAACATGGAGTCTAAACAACAAACCTGAACAGAACTTGGGGGAATTTGAGATGTGATATTATCACTGGATGCAAAGGGTGACCCGGACAGTAAAAAACAATATCATCATCATGTGCAATGGTGTCGGCATTCATGCATCTCCACATATCTGAGTCCTTGTTTTAGATCAATTCTATCGATCATATTCCTCCATACCACCATCAGGTCCCTCAGTCTTCCTCTTCCATCACTAACCTTTCCTTGAGGTCATTGAACTGTATGAAAGTTGACATTGTGTTACTTTTTAGGAGTAAATGACGAGTCAGTTGGTCTGGGCTGAGCATTGTCTTTGAATTGCATCCAAAAGTATTAACAGAACTCCATAGTATGATGCAGCATTCACATGTTCATCTTTCTTCAATGACCAAACACTTTCATCTCTCTGCTGATGGTGAAACCTTGTATTTCTTGACTTGAGGTGAAGTAGGGAGCATTGATATATGAGAATTTTATTCAGGATTGTAGTAACAGACCTATGATTTACCCCCAACAACAATCCTTTTTCAGCATGTCTTCTCATTCATCTGTGTATTGAGAGAGATGTTCCAAGGATAAGTCCATTCGGCTTATAAGTGCTCCTCAGTCTAGGTACCTACAATAAAGAAGTTCACTATTTTTATTTGCTATGTTCATAAGAATGTGACACATAGCATTTGCTACCTTGGAATGAATGAAGCTGCCATCTAATGACCCTTTAGAAATCACAATTTGTAGCTTTCCTGTGTCAGTTTGCAACTTACTGATTTTCCCCAACACACAGCAAGTTCTTTTTATGTCTCTTGCAGAAATACATTTCTAAACATTGAAGTATGTATTTCTATGTTTCTCTGTAGAAATGTATTTCATAAAACTACAGTATATGTTTATGTTACTTGTAAAAATGTCTCCCACAAAACAAATAGATCTATGTCAAGCATAAATATTTATAGTGTAAAAATGTAACCCACAAAACAGACACTTCAATACTTATTTGGAAGACAGAATAAAATACAGTATGGCAAATTCTGATAAGATCCCGATAATTTATTACAATGCAATCTTATCAATTGTCCAGTGTAATACTGACCACATGTCCTCACCTGCATTCACTCACCCACAGACAAAAGCTATTACCCCCTATGGACAACACCCCTTGAAATTAATATCCAGTGAGGGTAAAACCATGGCAGCCACTATTAGTGATTGACTCAGTCACGGGATTATTAATAGAAGCCAGGGATGGACCCTAATATAACTTCTCTTTGAGGTTGATGAGGGATGATGGTATGGTCAAAATTGAACCTGCACTGTTCAGTTACAGAAAATGTAACACCAGAACTTCAACATGCCGTAGCTTCCCCTATACCTAGTAACTAACCATGTGTTAATACCTATGACCAAAAACTTGCAGTTTTCTTTCCTTCTTCAATCTCAATTAATTTTACTCTCTTCATCCTAGCTTTTACTTTAACTCTTTCAGCCTCAGATGGTTTTTACTTCACTTTCTTTTGACATTGCATGCCATTATTAGGACAGAAATAGTTAATGGTTTCCAAAAAGACTAACTTTGTGTGTTTGTGTGTAATCTCAATAATAAAGTTAATCCATATCTTCAGTAAAACGTCATTTAATGTACCATATCTTGCATGGAATGGCAAAAAACTACATATAATGTACCATATCTTGTGTAGAAAGGAATGAACTGTATAATGTACCATATCTTGTGTGGAAGGGAAAGAATTGCATATAATGTATTATATCTTGTGTGGAAGGGAATGAACTGCATATTGTACCATGCATGGAAGGAGAAGAACTGTATGTAATGTACACTATATTGTGTGGAAGGGAAAGAACTGCATATAATGTACACTATATTATGTGGAAGGGAAAGAATTGCACATAATGTATTATGTCTTGTGTAGAAGGGAAAGAACTGCATAATGTACCATATCATGTGTGGAATGGAAGAACTGCATAATGTACCATGCATGGAAGGGAAAGAACTGTATATAATGTACACTATATTGTGTGGAAGGGAAAGAACTGCATAGAATGTATACTATATTGTGTGAATGAATCACTGAAAAATGAGAAGTAGATTGTGAGCTTTACCAAAGCATGACTACAAAAAACAAAATGGACATTGTGGCCAAAGCCTTCGTCAGCACAGAACAAACAAACAAAAATATACTAACAAATTCACGAAAAACACTACATAAAAGTATAAATTTCACTTATCTGTGTCCTAACTTGAACAGCTATCCATGGATGGAATAAAACAGATGTCGTGGTTAACGGGATCAGCTGACTAAAGGTCAGCACAATCAGAAGCTCAGTGATTGGCTAAGACAAATGGTGAGGGAACCCGCGCTGGGGGGATGGGGGTGTGCCCAGGAGAGCGAATGGAAAAATATGGATATGTAGGACAGTGTAGCTAACTCTGTGGCGATGTAACAGATGCAGTTCGCAATTCCGCACGCCAAGTTCGAAACGCTGCTGTGGGCGATATGGATGCAGACCACCAAGCGTTTGCCGTCATAAAATAGCACAAGTGACGGTTGTTCAAAACGCAATGAGAAGCGACCGCACGCAAACTAACCGGGAAGTCACAGAAGGCAAAGATAATGCTGGTGTTGACTACTACCTCCTGTGAAGGACATGAAACTGGCTTGTAAGTGGACTATACGACTACGGGGATTGGGGGGGGGGGGCAAGGGACGTTAGGGACTTAAATAAAACTGTGTTGGACATTGAGGCCATGAGGGGAGAATGAACGCAACTGGAATTCTTGTTAACTATATTGTGTGGAAGGAAAAGAACCGCATATAATGCACACTATATTTCGTGGAAGGGAAAGAACTGCATAATGTACCATATCTTATGTGGAAGGGAAAGAACTGCATAATGTATCATACCTTGTGTGGAAGAGAAATAACTGCATAATGTACCATATATTGTATGGAAGGGAAAGAACTACATATAATGTACCTTATATTGTGTGGAAGGTAAAGAACTGCATATAATGTACCATATCTTAAGTGGAAGGAAAAGAATTGCATATTAAGTACCATATCTTGTTTGGAAGGGAAATAATTACATATATTCTAACGTATCTTGTGTGGAAGGGAAAGAACTGCTCATAATGTACCATATCTTGTGTAGAAGGGAAAGAACTGCACATAATGTACCAAATCTTGTGTAGAAGGAAAAGAGCTTCGTATATTCTTCCCTGAAAATTAATTATGCAGCCATCCTATAGTAGACACAGGCAGTGTGACATTTTATGTCTTCGCCTATTCTAGGCCATAATATGAGGTGAAAATAGACATTCCAAGTTATTTAGAACAAACTGTTCAATAAAATCTTGCTTGCAGATATCTACATATCTGCATACCATTTTAAAGGTTCATTTGCATTATTGTATCATATTTATACCATTAATATTCTGTTTAACACCTCTCCGTTAAAACTGGCATACAAATGCCATTTGAGACAATATTTCTGATGATGAATGTTTATGTTTTTTGTGTGTATATGTATCTAATATTTCCTAGTTTGAATTAAATAATTACATCTGTCATAAAATTGTGACACCCATATCGTGCTATCCAATTTAGTAATTATATCTTTTATCTAACTGTAATATTCATATTGTGCTATCCATCTTATTTCTGCTGGAATGTTTACTTTTCAATAAGTGTAATTATTAGTATTTTACTTCCAAATAATCATGCCCAATATAGAAATGTTTGTTCTTGTGGAGCATTTCTTAACCTTTCCTTTGCAGTTAAGTAAGACAGACAATTTTGTCTTCTTTAATCTCATTAAAATAATTATGTACTATATTTTTTTCTCCGCATATCCTTTACAGGACATCGCAGTCAACACAGCTGGTGATGTCTTGGCAAGATTTTTACGTTCAGTGGTTTGCCATTGCTTTCTGAACGACCGGCTCACATGCCCTCCATAAGTAACCAACGCGACACGATCCGCTGCCAAATCTCGCACAGCTGTGTTTCGTACGAGAGTATACGGGATTACAAACAACATCCTTAACTCTTAAACCAGGGAGACCAGCATGTACTAATTAGGAAGTCCTAATTAATGTGTCTTAGGGGTAGAGAATGCAGTTTCACAACCTCAACATATCGGGTTCAAAGTAAATCAAAGCCCTGGGAAGGTTAACCCGGTCAAGAAATGCCTGCAGAAGTCGGATGTGTCGGCCTAACGGCGCAAGAATGCAGCTCTGCTGTAAAATAGGCACAACGCAATCACGTCCGAAAAAAAATAAACTCCGGATGAACGCAGCAGAAGAAGAAGAAGTAAACCCGCAGAAGTCGGATGTGTCGGCCTAACGGCGCAAGAACGCAGCTCTGCTGTAAACAGGCACAACGCAATCACATCCGAAAAAAAACTCCGGATGAACGAAGAAGAAGAAGAAGAAGAAGTAAACCAAAGACGATCTGGAAACAAACTTTTGCCAATGCTTTGTGTTGATTATCACAATGGTGTGAGCATTGGACATTGAAAAAATAAATGTCAAACTACCAAATGTAAAATTGCCTAGAAAATAAGAAACAGCCAAAAAAGTGCTGGGGATGATTGCACAGTCATAGGGATGGACATGTGACTAACTTAACTAACTATCTATCTTAACTAACTAAAATATATTTAATGTATTAGTTGTCTTCTCTTACTCTAAATCTGCATCAATATTTGGGAATGTGACTGATTAACTAACATATTTAATGTATTAGTTGTCTTCCCTTACTCTCAATCTTCATCAATATTTGGGACTGTGGCAGATTATCTAACATATTTAATGTATTAGTTGTCTTCCCTTACTCTCAATCTTTATCAATATGTGATAGTGTGACAGATTAACTAACATATTTAATGTATTAGTTGTCTTCCCTTACTCTCAATCTTCATCAATATTTGGGACTGTGGCAGATTAACTAACATATTTAATGTATTAGTTGTCTTCCCTTACTCTCAATCTTCATCAATATTTGGGACTGTGGCAGATTAACTAACATATTTAATGTATTAGTTGTCTTCCCTTACTCTCAATCTTCATCAATATTTGGGACTGTGGCAGATTAACTAACATATTTAATGTATTGTCTTCCCTTACTCTCAATCTTCATCAATATTTGGGACTGTGGCAGATTAACTAACATATTTAATGTATTAGTTGTCTTCCCTTACTCTCAATCTTCATCAATATTTGGGACTGTGGCAGATTAACTAACATATTTAATGTATTAGTTGTCTTCCCTTACTCTCAATCTTCATCAATATTTGGGACTGTGGCAGATTAACTAACATATTTAATGTATTGTCTTCCCTTACTCTCAATCTTCATCAATATTTGGGAATGTGGCAGATTAACTAACATATTTAATGTATTAGTTGTCTTCCCTTACTCTCAATCTTCATCAATATTTGGGACTGTGGCAGATTAACTAACATATTTAATGTATTGTCTTCCCTTACTCTCAATCTTCATCAATATTTGAGAGTGTGACAGATTAACTGACATATTTAATGTATTAGTTTTCCCTTACTCTCAATCTTCATCAATATTTGGGACTGTGGCAGATTAACTAACATATTTAATGTATTAGTTGTCTTCCCTTACTCTCAATCTTCATCAATATTTGAGAGTGTGACAGATTAACTGACATATTTAATGTATTAGTTGTCTTCCCTTACTCTCAATCTTCATCAATATTTGAGAGTGTGACAGATTAACTGACATATTTAATGTATTAGTTGTCTTCCCTTACTCTCAATCTTCATCAATATTTGAGAGTGTGACAGATTAACTGACATATTTAATGTATTAGTTGTCTTCCCTTACTCTCAATCTTCATCAATGTTTGAGAGTGTGACAGATTAACTGACATATTTAATGTATTAGTTGTCTTCCCTTACTCTCAATCTTCATCAATATTTGAGAGTGTGACAGATTAACTGACATATTTAATGTATTAGTTGTCTTCCCTTACTCTCAATCTTCATCAATATTTGAGAGTGTGACAGATTAACTAACATATTTAATGTATTAGTTGTCTTCCCTTACTCTCAATCTTCATCAATATTTGAGAGTGTGACAGATTAACTGACATATTTAATGTATTAGTTTTCCCTTACTCTCAATCTTCATCAATATTTGGGAGTGTGGCAGATTAACTAACATATTTAATGTATTAGTTGTCTTCCCTTACTCTCAATCTTCATCAATATTTGGGACTGTGGCAGATTAACTAACATATTTAATGTATTGTCTTCCCTTACTCTCAATCTTCATCAATATTTGGGACTGTGGCAGATTAACTAACATATTTAATGTATTAGTTGTCTTCCCTTACTCTCAATCTTCATCAATATTTGGGACTGTGGCAGATTAACTAACATATTTAATGTATTAGTTTTCCCTTACTCTCAATCTTCATCAATATTTGAGAGTGTGACAGATTAACTGACATATTTAATGTATTAGTTTTCCCTTACTCTCAACCAACATCAATCTGACTGAGTGTGGCAGACTAACTAACATATTAAATTTATTAGTTGTCTTTGCTTGCTCTCAATCTTCATCAATGTATGTGAGTGTCTCAGTGTACTCTCATTTCTTCAAGAATGTACATAACCTGTAAAACCAAACACAATGTGTGGCTCCTGCACTAAGATGAATTACAAGGCAATCTTTTGGACCTGAAGAACACTGGATGAAACAAAGTGCCAGGCCTGAAGACCCACAATGATTTAGTTGACATCATTTTTCACAGAATGTGACTAAATACACACTCAGTGTGTAAGCTCTGACTAACTTCAACAGGTCACACGTCTACAAAATTTCTACATGTTCATTCAGATATTTGATTAACACACATTTCTTGCCCTACACCCTCATAAATACCAGCATATAATGTATATGGAAACATTTTTAACACAAAAATATTGAGTTGCATGTAAAGAAAGTATTTAATTTGACTAATACTGACAATGCCAACAACATTAAAGGAAATAATAATAGTTCACAAGTTAGCATCTCAGATACAGTGCAGCAGTGGCTAGCATGGTTGCCTGGTGGTCATATGCTCAAGTCTCTACCAAGGTGGCTATTTTTAAACTTTGACCTCAGCTCTTAGGTCGATCCAGTCTAAAATTGGTATCAGGAAATGTAAGAAGAAAAGGTGGTTGGCATAGTCCTGGCCACATTACCAGTCTAGTGCCAATTGATCTAAAACAAAATATGGACCTAGCAACATGTACTCAATACACCACAAGGCATGGATAAGGGTCATTTATGTTTAAATTAGTTCGCATACTTTAGCCAACTAGAGGAAAAACATTTGTTGGAAATCCGAACCTTGGAAAGTGAGGGAGAGAGAGAAAGAGAGAGAGAGAGAGAGAGAGAGAGAGAGAGAGAGAGAGAGAGAGAGAGAGAGAGAGAGAGAGAGAGAGAGAGAGAGAGAGAGAGAGAGAGAGAGAGAGAGAGAGAGAGAGAGAGAGAGAGACAGACAGACAGAGACAGACAGACAGACAGAGACATGATTGCATAGTGGCTAATGCACTCAATTGCTGGTCTGGTCATGGTCAGTTCAATTCTCCAATAAGACAGAATGTTTACTTGACCATATGACTCCAGGATTGGCTAGTCACATGACTCCAGGATAGGCTAGTCACATGACTCCAGGATAGGCTAGTCACATGACTCCAAGGTTGGCTAGTCACATGACTCCAGGATAGGCTAGTCTCCTGATATGGCTTATAGAAAATAAACAGTCAGGAGGCCAGCATGATTGTGCCCACATCCCCATTAAGCATTGTTTAGTCTAGTATATAAGGGCCTAACACCATGTCTCCCATTATGCTTTATTTAGTTTATAAAGAATCACATTCATAAATGCTCCAGTCTCCTCCCATCGATCACACAAAGAGAATCGCAGCACAGGGCATGAACTCCGTAGCACATGTAAGTAGTAAGTATACCAGAATCATACAGGCTATATTCACAATTATTTGTGTGTGGGTAGCTTTTCTAATTTGGAAATATAGCCTGGGCAGGGGCTCTTTTCAATGTCCATCTACCATGGGATTGTTCATGTGTGCAACATGCATACAGGGCTACCAAGTTTTTCACCCTTGTCTGAGAAGGCTAGATATCTAATAAATAACCCAAGAAGCAGGGGGATTGGAAAGAATTGGGGGGGTGGGGGGGGGGGTGGGGGGGGGGGGGAGGAGGTGGTGTTGTTTACCATTCCTTTTCTTATTTTCTAAAAATTCAAGGTCAACATTGTGGGACGTACCTGATCTGCTTGAGTCAGGGGAGATTACTCCAATCCCAATATTTGATGAGGGTTATTTAAATGGATTCTTTTACCTTCTCTCTCTCTCTCTCTCTCTCTCACTATGAAGGTTCATATACAGGCATGTAACAGTTCATATAACAGTAATCAAACTCACTTAGATATTATATGAAAAATACTAGCCCTAAATGGTATCTAGAATAACATTCACATGATAGAGACAAAACACCAAGGCTATGTTTTGTGATGACAGAAAATATGGCTAAACTGATACTTGAGTTACCACTGACAGTTTCCTCGTACAGGTCAGCTGAAAATTAGAATAGTAGCATGTGCAAACATATCACCCTTATTCTTCTGTCTATGCCTACTGAGTCTTAAGGCTGTTTGCTGCAAATACAATCTGTTCCCATTGTTCTACACCTCCAGTGAATTTGAGTTTCCAATGCTCATTTTATTCAGATTTTTTTTGGTTTTGCGCTCGCTTTGAGCTCAAGCGTTGCGCATACAAACTATAGTAGTGATGGACTGAATTTTGCGTGTGGATTAGCTTTCCCTATTAACAGTGTCCCTCGCCATCAGGTGAATCCACTCCAACTTCAGAGGTTCTTGTAATTTATGTCCCCAAGTCAAGGACGACAGGTCAGCATTTTAGTCCAGCTGTCTGATGTAGGGGCTGAACCACTTACCTCCGCATCAGCACACCGGATGATTAAGAACAAGCGTTCTCATCCATTCGGCCATGAGACCTGCTTATTCAGATTCCAATCTATACTTCACTTGTGCATCTGTAGACTGATATTATGTAATTTTTTTTGTTTTTCCGCGTTTCCATCCTGTTTCAGGATATTGCAGTCAACACCAGCATCTTTCAGCTGTATGTTGATTCCTAGGCTAGATTACGCTCATCAGCACGCCACGACTTTCTGAGCGACCGGCTCCATACTCTCATAAGTCACTGGCGCGACTCGAACCACTTCTATTTCTCGTGCGCTCACGTCAACCAGGAGAGTATTCAGGGTTAACGGAGAAAGCTCGGCCAGGGAGCCGGTAATATTAAGTAATAGGCCAGATTTTTATTAATTTCAAAGTAAAACAAAATAAAACAAAAATACCAATAAATATAAGGTTTTGGGGCATGATTTCAGGGCAATACATATCTTTAAATACATCTAATAAAACAATGAAAGAAACTGAGGGTAGCAATCATAAACTAACCAAAACACAACACACACTAAAGAAACCAAGATGTTAAGCACTTCTACCAGTTGCCATATAGTAATGGCAGATACAATTAATCCTGTCAACAAGAAAGCTACAGAAATTGATCTTTACAACTTAGAATGCTATGAGGGAAGCAATATATTATGAAGACCATGATGTGGTAATATACATAATGGACATGTGAAATAACAATATGGAAGAATTGAATCAGAGGTAGATTCTGTGTAACTAAGTCTATCAATTGGTCCTCGCAAACAGATTAATGCTATTATCCTCAAAAGCAAAAGTATAATCTCATCTATTTTGGTCTAGTCTGTCTTGTAAATATGTCTATTTTATTTATTTCTAGCTTAACTGGTAAAGTTGAAAGCCATGAGAGCACAATAGCTAAACATTTGAACGTTGAATGTTGATCTTAAAAAAAAAAGTCTTAAAAGTCGAGAGGATTGACTTCATTGCCCCAAGTTTTATCCCAAATATCTCGGTCTCTTTCAGCAGGATGGCCTGCCGAAAGCGTCACACAAAGCATGAGCTCCGTAGCTCCGGTGACGATCCCCAGAAGTCTCTGAGAAAAATGCACTAGTGAACCGAAAGACATAACCCAAGATCAAACCCACAACCTTCAGAGCATGAGGCAGACGGCTTGACCACTTTGCCACAAGGACTCCCTGAATGTCGATCATGAATGGCAAATAATGAAGTTATACGATGCCACTGATGTCTGTGATGCCACTGATGTCTGCGATGCCACTGATGTCTGCGATGCCACTGATGTCTGCGGTAAAAATATCCAGCAGTATTAGGGACAGTATTTATTACCATGTCAAATATTGAAATTGACGTTGTATTTTGCTCTTTCCTATCTTCGACACCTTATCTTGCCCTAAAAAGTCAATTTGACTGGGGATGTAATTATAACTTCACCACCGTGTCCTTGGGTAATATGTGATACACTATTAATACTACAGTACCAGAGATAGAAAATAACTTCTGCCCGCTTCAAAAAGGACAAGCACTATTGAAGATAGAGGTATTCATGAATTACAGCTACCTAATCAGATCCAATCCTTGCTTGACGACACTTTAGGAGTTTAAATTCTGCTCAAGCCTGAGGGAGTCTCATTGCTGCTATTGCTTTAACCAGAAACCGGTGGAAGATTACAGAGAAGCTGATTCGCAATCTAGTGGGAAGCGAATGCAGAATCTGAAGGAGCATCGAGTACCTCTTTGTATCTCAACTCCTGCATTGAAACAGGAGGACTAAATTCAACTCTAGCCCTAGATGAAATCGAAACACCCCAGGTGGCTCTGTATCATCACATCATTTATGAGTGTCCATGTTTGCAGCCAGCAGTGTGCACATGATGATAGTCATCGTAGTTCATTTGTATCATAATTAATACAACTTTTGTTCTAGTTAACTGGCTCAACTAAGAATTTGTTAGTAAATCTCTCTTTAATTCAAAGATAAATTTATTTTGTAATGGCACCCATGTACTCCACTCTTGATTCTTTGAACGCAATGTGTGTGAGTGAGTGTGTGAAAGTGTAGTACTTAACAGGGGGCTAAAATTTCTTAAAAAGAACCTGGCCAGATAAACTAGACATTTATGTTAGGTCTTCCTGCATACAAGAGGGTTCTTAACCTTCTGCATTTTGTCTCCCAAGTGAATCTCAGTCTCTTCTATTGGGACCATCCCTTTAGACATCATTCTTATAACGAGTCACAATGTCAAGAGACTGTTGGCTAACTGTTGGGTAGGGTTTTCTGCCTATTATCGTTGAAAAGCTTTAGTGGCCAGTGACAATGTACTTCATTCAAATCACTCTAAATAAAGTTAGTCTATCACCTAAACATCAAAAGAGAGGAAAAGTGTGGAAGAGGAAGAAAAAGAAGGATAGGAAAAGTGACTAGAAGAGACAGTGAGAAAATTAGGGAAACAAGAGCAACAGGGATAAGAGGCATATTTTGATATCACATGGTCAGGTTTGTGAAGAAAGCATTCTTACTGTAAACATTACTAGATTGTCCTTGAGTTCAACTATGGAGTAAAATCATATTCAAATAAATAATTGCTCAAATACTGTATGTGAGCTCTGTATTTATGTTCATATTTGTCCTCAGATCAAAACTACAGAAAGGGTTACTGTATGTCTTGGGTCAGATGACACATTAAGCAACAATTATCCTTAAGGTGTATATCTATGCATCGGGGCACAAAGACATGAAAAGTAATGAGGGACCCAATTGTTTGGTGAACATGATGATGATCCAGATGGGAAGAGCAATGGATGAGTTTGATATCATAAGCACTATAAGAGATGCTGGACGAACAAATGACTTTAAGTTTAATGCACTTAAATTCTCTGCCTTTGCCAATATCGAGTCCTTATGAGGACTGAATGTAACCGGGACCAGCCCCTGTGAGAACAACACAGTATAAGACAGAAGAAAATAACCAGACAGCACAAAAGAACTTTATCTGACAAACAGAGCGGAACCAATAAAACCAGTATGAATTAGGACTAACAATCCACACAACCACGGATCTCAACAATAACCGACGCTGAGGAAGCAGGTTGGATGAGACCGAATTTGGAATTTTCGTTTTGAAAACTGGAATTGGAATTGGAAATGACTTTAAGGATACCTGGGAATCTGCTTCCTTGTCCATAGTGAAGTAGATGGGAGTGAAGTGGGAAGCAACCAGAGCTGAACATTTTATCAAGAGCACAAGACATTTTATTAATCAACACAGAGCCGGTACGAGCAGTCGATATATGCTGGCCACTGATGGATATGTCAAGGAGCAGATAGGAGCATTCATGGACATGTCTGAAGTGCAATGATGAAGATCATCACTAATCACTGTGTATATTTTATAGTGAACAGTCAGAGAGCAGCTGTGTCCGCACTAATCACTAAGTATATTTTATAGTGAATGGTCAGAGAGCAACTGTGTCCGCACTAATCATTAAGTATATTTTATAGTGAACAGTCAGAGAGCAGCTGTGTCTACACTAATCACTAAGTATATTTTATAGTGAACAGTCAGAGAGCAACTGTGTCCGCACTAATCATTAAGTATATTTTATAGTGAAGAGTCAGAGAGCAGCTGTGTCCTCACTAATCACTAAGTATATTTTATAGTGAACAGTCAGAGAGCAACTGTGTCCGCACTAATCATTAAGTATATTGTATAGTGAACAGTCAGAGAGCAGTTGTGTCTGCACTAATCATTAAGTATATTGTATAGTGAACAGTCAGAGAGCAGTTGTGTCTGCACTAATCACTGTGTATATTTTATAGTGAACAGTCAGAGAGCAACTGTGTCTACACTAATCACTAAGTATATTTTATAGTGAACAGTCAGAGAGCAGCTGTGTCCTCACTAATCATTAAGTATATTTTATAGTGAACAGTCAGAGAGCAGCTGTGTCCTCACTAATCACTAAGTATATTTTATAGTGAACAGTCAGAGAGCAACTGTGTCCGCACTAATCATTAAGTATATTGTATAGTGAACAGTCAGAGAGCAGTTGTGTCTACACTAATCACTAAGTATATTTTATAGTGAACAGTCAGAGAACAACTGTGTCTACACTAATCACTAAGTATATTTTATAGTGAACAGTCAGAGAGCAGCTGTGTCCTCACTAATCATTAAGTATATTTTATAGTGAACGGTCAGAGAGCAACTGTGTCCGCACTAATCACTAAGTATATTTTATAGTGAACAGTCAGAGAGCAGCTGTGTCTACACTAATCACTAAGTATATTTTATAGTGAACGGTCAGAGAGCAACTGTGTCCGCACTAATCATTAAGTATATTTTATAGTGAACAGTCAGAGAGCAACTGTGTCTACACTAATCACTAAGTATATTTTATAGTGAACAGTCAGAGAGCAGCTGTGTCCTCACTAATCACTAAGTATATTTTATAGTGAACAGTCAGAGAGCAACTGTGTCCGCACTAATCATTAAGTATATTGTATAGTGAACAGTCAGAGAGCTGTTGTGTCTGCACTAATCACTGTGTATATTTTATAGTGAACAGTCAGAGAGCAACTGTGTCTACACTAATCACTGTGTATATTTTATAGTGAACAGTCAGAGAGCAACTGTGTCTACACTAATCACTAAGTATATTTTATAGTGAACAGTCAGAGAGCAACTGTGTCTACACTAATCACTAAGTATATTTTATAGTGAACAGTCAGAGAGCAGCTGTGTCCTCACTAATCATTAAGTATATTTTAGAGTGAACAGTCAGAGAGCAGCTGTGTCCTCACTAATCATTAAGTATATTGTATAGTGAACAGTCAGAGAGCAGCTGTGTCCGCACTAATCATTAAGTATATTGTATAGTGAACAGTCAGAGAGCAGCTGTGTCTACACTAATCACTAAGTATATTTTATAGTGAACAGTCAGAGAGCAACTGTGTCCGCACTAATCATTAAGTATATTTTATAGTGAACAGTCAGAGAGCAGCTGTGTCCTCACTAATCACTAAGTATATTTTATAGTGAACAGTCAGAGAGCAACTGTGTCCGCACTAATCATTAAGTATATTGTATAGTGAACAGTCAGAGAGCAGCTGTGTCCTCACTAATCACTAAGTATATTTTATAGTGAACAGTCAGAGAGCAACTGTGTCCTCACTAATCACTAAGTATATTTTATAGTGAACAGTCAGAGAGCAGCTGTGCATCCTGACACCCCCTCCATTTCGCATGACCATAAGTATGGCAATCTTATAAGACACTTTACACAGCTGGCTGTATTCATTTACTAGTTTAGTTTAGTTTACTTTAATTCAATATGTCCTTTAACTGTGTTTCTTGTCTGTACTTAATATTACAATCTCACCAGTTTTTCTGTTCCCATAATGTGACCTTAAAATGGAGACTTGCCTCTTTCTGATGTATTTGTGTTCTTAGCCTCTTTCAAAACATTTACAATACCCATTTCGTCTGTCCAAGCAATTCTCAGTATTATTCTATAAAACCACATCTCTGAGGCCTGAAGGAATATTTTTGCTTGTTTACTATTTATCCAGGATTCACAACACCATACATAATAAACATGTCTCAATTAATTATGTCCATGGCATTATGCAAATTAACTTACTCTAACTGAACTGCTAGTTAAGCTCCTACTATTTGATAGTATTTTATTATTTAAACCTCACACCACTCTAAAGAATACCTCTTTTGGATAGAGAAATTATGTAACAGACTGAGATAGAAAGAGTTAATATCAAGAAAGAAATGTATCTGTGTGTTTTATATAAACATGCATTTGGGGAGGTGCTACAGATGTGACCTGCTTGGCAGGTTTGGAAATCACTGATGTAAATAATATCAAGTAAATCTGCAGTCATAAAGTTAACAGAGAAAAGCGTTTCATAGTTTGTATTCAATGAACAATAAATGATTGCTCAAATATACCAAAGCTCTAGCAATTAGGCAATTCCAACCAATTTTGTGCAGACAGAAAAACAGGACAACAAATGCCCCACATTCAAACTATGCCAACATTAAAACAGTATCAGTGACTATACGTTTCAAGTATTTCAACCAAAGTATAATTCATGTATTCACTTCATATAATATATAACTCTGCAGTATGCACCTGCCGAGTTCAGTGAAATATGCCAGGTAATAAATTGGCAATCTTTTGTTTGTGGCGTCTGTGTTTAAACATAAAGTATGGGATACCTATAATTTAACAAGTCTCATAACAAATTGTATACATAGAACTGACTAAATATCTTCTATGAATTCTCATGGCAGACTGTACAGAATGTGTTAACTAAATTTCTAACAATTCTCATAATAGACTTAATAGAGCTGATTAAAAGTCCTCATAACATACTGTACAGAATTAATTAACCCTCTTCTACATTGGCAGATGTAATTATGCATGCCTGTCGACAGATGAGAAATCACCACATCAGGGTTATCATGTTATTTAATTCCTTTAGCTGTATCTTTCTAAATTGTTCTGCTCATTGTCTGCAATCTAAACTGTATCATCTGCATACCTAATGTTATTGATGTTACGTCCGCCAATGATGATCCCTTTCATATCTTGAACATTTCGGAAAATATTTTTACTATACAGGGAAAGCAGGTATGGAGGCATTACACATCCCTATCTCACACCTCTCTTATTAGGCTGATATTTACCTACTTCATTATCAATCCTTAAAGCAGCTTTGTTGTTTCCAATATATGTTTTTTTTTACAAGTCTAAGGTCTTTCCCATCAATTTGTAGATCTGCAAGCATCTTCATCATGTTGACATGTCTTATTTTATCAAAAGCCTTTGTGTAGTTAGTAAAGCAAAGCTGTAGGTCTTTGTATACTTCTATAATAAGTCCACTTAATGTTCTCAACATAGCATTTACTGTACTCTTGCCTTCTACAAATCCACATTGTTCTTCTCCTATTTCGGGTTGTTTGCCAATAAAATATAACTGGTAAATTATTTGGCAGACTCATTTTAACTACAGATTAGATAAAAGCTAAAAATGCTTACACTGAAATGATCCATTTTATATTAACTGATAATATCTGGTTGTGAATGACGGTAGACAAACATAAAGTATTGCAAAGTTAATCAACACGCAGGGTTTTCAATCTTAATTACAGACATTAATAAAAACACGAGTCTTTCCTTTTCCTTTTCAAAACTTTGGTAGAAACAGGCAACAAAGCAACAAACATTTTATGTGGGAAGAAAGGGGTAGGGGGAGGGAATTTTAAAAAAAACCTCATTATTTTCATCCTGGTGTATGTATGCGCTGAGACTAGGCAGCAAACGTGTACCCAGGGAGACAAGTCCATCAGAAATTAACAGACTCAGAAAAGCATTGCTAGAGTAAGGCATTTCAAGTGACAAAAATTAACAGAGTAGAGCGAAGAAAATCAGTAAGCAACCACTGCATAGTTTGGAAAAAATCATTGAGAATAAAATAAAGGCAATTTCATGCATAGAAATATTGTGGAAGATAAATATGATGTAATGCCTGTTATCTGCAACATACCAAAACATCACAATTATGATAAACAAATATCCTTTTAATGACAAATATTCACTTCATTATTACACTGAACAGCATCATCACAACATTATAAAATTACAAAGGACTATGTACTTATAAACAGCCCATGAACACAATGAATTCACCACATAAACTACGTCTGCTTGAAGCTGGCAGTCTTCCTCAAAGCATATAGTCATTTCTATGTTCGGCTAATTATATTTTATCACAGCGACACCGGCATATTTGCCGAAAAATGGCCATCAGAATTCCTGCTAACTGTACTTGAGACTGAATGTGAGTCTTCATTCATACTCTCTAAGCTTCCGTTATTGCCGAAACTAGAATCATAGTTTTGGCTGCCTCCCTCTGATCCACAATTGGAGCCTGATCCTGTTTTACAGAAGGTGGCAAAGTCAAAAGTACCCTCTGAAATGAAAGTAACAAATGTATGATTTTAGTGCTGGACACTTGGCATATTTATGGTTATTATTTGTTGGTGAGATGAGGTCCTTGAGAAGCATATATATATTTATATATACGAGAGAGAGAGAGAGAGAGAGAGACAGAGAGAGAGAGAGAGAGGGAGAGAGAGGAGGGAGGGGGGGGTTTGTCAAAAATTGGCCCGCGTTAATATGCTGAAACAGTTTAAAATGGATTTCATGACATGTTCTAGAAAATAAAGGAGGTCATAATATTGACAACATCAGTGCTGATTAATGTATAAAAATAATGGACCAGCACCATATATCCAATAAACTTCAAGGCATGGATAAGGGTCTTTTACTTTATATCCATATATATTTACAAGTAAAAAAAAAAAAAGGGTTTTATCCCATACAGCTCGGTCTCTTTCCACAGTGAGGCCTGAGGAAAGCGCTACAATAAAGCATGAACTTCACATAAAGCATGAACTTCACAGTTCCAGCAACGACCCCCAGTAGTCACTGAGAAAATTGCAGTCATTAACCGGATGACACAGGCCAAAATGGAACCTACAACCTTCGGAACATGAAGCAGGCGATTTAACCACTTCATCATGGGGACTCCCAGAAGTAAGAAATGGTAGAAAACAATGAGGACCCACAGGAGAAGACATAACTTATTTCATACTTAGAGGTAATTCATGTTTTCTAATCTTTGGTGTTAGAGGCAATTCATGCTTTCTAATCTTTAGTATTAGAACAGAATAGGTGGCACATCCGAAAAAAAAATCCGGATGAACGAAGAAGAACAGAATAGGTCAAGCAAAGGCGGCATTTCAGAAAATGAAGACTATCTTATGCAATAAGTCACTATCATTGAATGTAAGAAAGAGAGTGCTGAAGTGCTAAATAGAACCTGTTTTGCTGTATGGCTGTGAATGTAAAGGAACAAATTAGGAAGAGATTGGAAGCAACAGAGATGTGGTTCCTGAGATGAATGTTGCGAATTCATTGGACTGCCAAAGTGCTAACAACGACTGCCTGAAAGAGGTTAATGAAACTAACATATTTTGTTTTTCAAAACAGGAAGCCATGGTAGTGTAGTGGCCAGCATGCTTGCCTGCCGACCTGGTGGACAGGTGTCCAAGTCCAGACCAGGGAGATTTTGAACATTGACTTGGGCTTTCAGGCTGACCTAGCCAGGAAATGTCCTAGAAAGTCAAGATGGCTGACATGACACAGATCACATTTCCCAATATTGAGCCAATTGGTCTACACAAATATGGACCATTTACCAAATACGCCTCAAGGGTTGTAATGGGTTGTTTACTTTCTTTTATAATTTTTTTTTTTTTTTTGGGCGTTTGCTCGCTTTCAACTCAAACGTAGTCCATACACACTACTTCCGGTAGTGCTAGACTGAATTGTGTGTGTGGATTAACTTTCCCTATTAACAGTGTCCCTCGCCATCAGGCGAACCTACTTTGACTTCAGAGGTACTTGTAATTTACATCCCCAAGCCAAGGACGATAGGTCAACATTGTAATCAAACTGTCTGGTCTAGGGGTTGAACCCCTTGTCTCGGCATCAGCAGACCGGATGTTTAAGAACACATATTCTTATCCATTCGGTCATGCAGACCTACACTTTTATAATGATATCAAATGGAAAATTTACAAATAATAAACACGAGAAAACAACAAAACTGCAAGCCCAGAGCTACAAAGACAGATCTTCCTCCCTTCTCTCATTCTGCCTTTCACCTTTGATCTCTCAATGGAACCCAGGTCCTCAACTAACTCGCACCAAGCCCTATGAAGAGCTCTGTGTGATTAGTTTTGCAGCAAAATCTTTCTATGAAATGAGGTAGCCAGTCTCATGTCAACCCTCTTTGGTGGTCTCTTATGACACACATGGGAGGTTACACCCTTACTATTCTTTGCTTCCCTTATGAGCCCATTAATACACCTCTGCCCTTAGACATACAATATGAAATCAGAATCAGCATCATTCCACTAGGGACATTCCCACACATGATCTGATCTGTCCACTTGTTCATTCCATTCGAGACATTCCAACACATGCTCTGTCCATTTGTTCATTCTACTCAGAACATCCCCCACACATGCTCTGTCTCTTTGTTCATTCCACTTGGGACATTCCCACACATGCTCTGTCTCCTTGTTCATTCCACTTGGGACATTCCCACACATGCTCTGTCTCCTTGTTCATTCCACTTGGGACTTTCCCCACACATGCTCTGTTCATTAGCCAATGAAAGGTTTCTATGCTGATAGTGCCAATGGAGCCTGACTGAACCTTTGTCTGTATTTTCCTCTACAAATTTAGTTTTGTCCAGACCCCCCCCCCCCCCCCCCCCCCCCCCACCCCACCCCACCAAACGGATCTATCTCTCCAGAGACAGAAACAATGAATGATTACAGGAAACTCATTTAACCAATGTGGTAATTACAAAATAAATAGTGCCTCTTGCAGTTTGTAAAGCTATGTAATAATCACTGTGTGTAAATAGTGGTAATGCAAGGAAAGCAGAATATCCAAAAGAAACCATCAGGTGCACTCACCGTTACTACTGAGATCTGTGTTTGTTGCCTGATCCCTCACTGCATGCTCACGTGGCCCTGCATCTCTGGCATGTGACCGTTTTCTCCTGCGTTTATGTTTCCCGCTGCCTTGATGAGGCTCTGGGCACTCTGGGATTGTCCCAAAACCTGGCACTGGGGTCTGTGAAGGTACTGAAGACTTTGGCAGAGACGGCAGCAGGTGTTTGTTGCTGTGTTGCTGGCAAGTGGCTGGGTTACCAGTATAGTCTATTGCAGGGAGCAGAAACATGGGCGATACTCGCTCTCCTGAAGAAAAATGTGATTTATCCAGCCAGGGCTGATCGTACGAGCTGGACCAGTTATAATCATAGTTTCTCATGTGATTCATATTTTTGGGATGGTAACCAATGTTTTGTTTACTCATAGAATGGGGAATACCAGGAGATGGCTGCTCCCTGTCTCCAAGTTCTGAGTATTCATGATTCACTGGCTGGCTCAGTGAACTAGTGTCTGAATAAAACGAGTGTGCTAGTTGGTTCGGGGCTTGTGGCAATGTGCGATGTTGCATAGGGTACAGTAATTTCTGCGTCTCAAGGGCAGGTGTGTCTGAAATAGAAAGGTCATGGTAGTTTACATGGACATGTGGCAGTGAAAGTAATAGTATTATTGGTATAAACAATATAAAATGACACAAAGTAGTGCAGCTTTACATAACAGAATTACGACACATACAGAATGTTGCGGCGACTAGCCTTCATCAGCAAACAAATGCACACGCAAAACACAACACATAGCCACGGAGAAGACCCTCCGGTAACTACATTGAGGTCTGACGAGGGGATGAGAAGAACAAAAAGATGAAAAAATGAAAGCAATGAAGATAAAATAAAAATTCCAAAAATTTTTCCTATTTACCTGGGAATTCGAACGTGATCACGTTCGTGATCAACGTGATTGGTATAGTACCTCTAAAGTTGGAGTGGGTTCGCTTGATGGTGAGGGAAACTGGTAATAAGGAAAGCTAACCCCCAAGCAAAAACCAGACCAGTACTACTAGACATAGTGTGTATGGACTGCACTTGAGTTCAAAGTGAGCTAGCACCCAAAAAATTGGTATAGTGACTTGTTTCTTTCCACATGTTTGTCTCAATTAAATCTCTTGTATCCATTATGTCACATGGTTGGTTGACATCACAATTGTAAGTGGTGAGGACAGATCACTTCAGTGAAACAAGAGGTCCTCTATGAAAGCTGCACATGTTAAAAGCCTCCCAGCCATTGGGAAGCAGCCATAAAGTCAATAGACAAAATCACATGCCACCCAAATATCCCAGTCAACGGTGAAGGAAGTGAGCATGTTGCATACTTTGAATATTTTGGCTCCTTAATGAATACCAATGGGGACTGGTCAAAAGAAATGTTTCCTGCACACTGTTTATTCATAGTCATTACAAGGGGGCTGCATACTGTTTATTCATAGTCATTACAAGGGGGCTTCAAATGAAAACCTTAAATGTTTTTGTTGTTGCTTGTGTGTAAATATATTATGACAAGTAAAGAACAAAAGTATTGTTGTTTGATGTGGTCACCACTGCGTTTAATGTAAGTCTTCCGGCGCTGATAAAGTAATTAGAGTCTTGTTGAAAAAAAAATGCTCATGGTCGCGCGTGTAAACACTCATGCACTACCTGCTGTACTGTTTCATCGGACCAAAAAGTCTGTCATAGAAGTGAAACTTCCTACTCCACTCATACACTTGCTGGACTGACAGGCATGCATCACCATACTGGCCCTTCATTTGCCGATGAATTTCTATAGATTTCACCCCTCCACTGATTAAAAATAACACAGTTGGTGCATGTCAAAAGTGGGGCAGCCATCTTTGAACTGTCCTTATGATGTCACTGTGTTCATCTGCAGTGCTTAACACTTGACATCCTTAACAATAATAGTGACATGTTACAAGACAATGGCATGGTTATTGTAATTTCTATCACACTTGTAAGGTTTCCTTTTGAAGTATTTCCGCACCATTAAATGACTGACAGCTGCAGTAGTGCAATAGCCATATGTTTGAATCCCTATTGAGGTATTTTTTCAATGGCATGGGCTGCCAGTTTGGCCAAGTCTAAAATACATGACAGCACCTTTTCTGGGAAGATGCTGACCACAGAGCTCATCAAGTAACAATCAGTCTCAAAATATAGGGGTAGCACCAAACATACGCAATATGCTTCATGTCCTGAAATGGGGTTTAGTTTACCTAATAATGACCAACATACGGCAATTTTATATATATATATATATATATATATATATATATATATATTATATATATATATATATATATATATATATATATATATAATATATATATATATATATATATATATGTGTGTGTAATACATTTCATTACATAATAAATATTTTAATATACCTCTTCCATTACCTCCATTATAAGTGCTGCTTGAATGTTGAAATGTCATGTCATTACAGCTATTATCACCGCTAAATCTGGGCACAGAGCAACCACTGACACCATTTCCCTGAAGATTTTAAAAAGGTACTTGTTTACTCAAAGAGAAAATAATTAACAACATGCAAAGATTATCTTTCCTTGATGTCTCCCTCGCAGCTGGCCAAGTGGTTAAGAACTACGAAATCTCCTCCGGAAGACCTGGGTTTAAATCTTTGGTAAGGTGTGGATTTTTTTTATGCTGGGGGAAAAAAGAAAATCCTAACCTGCACAGTTCACGGCAACTGCACTAGCCAGGCGGCCTTAATTCCTCAGGCTCAAGACCCCTCCCATCCTACACTGGAAGGTACTATAGGCAGTTGATGACAGTTTGACAGATGTCTCCCTCTGTACTATATTATACACCGTGGGATTTCTCAATATATGCAATTCTTCCAAGTGGTGAGAATATTAAACTGTTAAACTAATGTAGACTTTAATATCATCATCATCACGTGCCATGCTGTTATTTGTGGAAATCATGGTTCGCAGTCTCACACGATCACCAGAGTCTCAAATTCAATCTGTGTTCTTGTCCCGATGATGCCACGTGACCAAGCCAACCAGGTATTCATCGTTTTGCTCCCCTTTGCTCTTTTCCTATCAAATTTGCTCATTATTACTAAGTTTTCAAGTTCATTTCTCTTCAAAACATATCCAAAAAATGTTATGTCTAATGTCTCTAGTCAATTTACAGTTTTCATTTGTTTCTTATTGGACTGTCTCATTCATTTTTATGTCTATCCATGATATTAATTGCATTTTCCTCAGAAACCACATTTCCACTGCTATTAAATGTTTCTAAACATGTTTGCTTATTAGATATATAAACATTATTAATACTATTTAAAAAGACATGTAGACACAGTTTCTGTACCAAGTAACTCAACATGTGGTCACGTAGACACAGTTTCTGTACCAAGTAACTCAACATGTGGTCATGTGGTCATGTAGACACAGTTTCTGTACCAAGTAACTCAACATGTGGTCATGTGGTCACGTAGACACAGTTTCTGTACCATGTAACTCAACATGTGGTCACGTAGACACAGTTTCTGTACCAAGTAACTCAACATGTGGTCACGTAGACACAGTTTCTGTACCAAGTAACTCAACATGTGGTCACGTAGACACAGTTTCTGTACCAAGTAACTCAACATGTGGTCATGTGGTCATGTAGACACAGTTTCTGTACCAAGTAACTCAACATGTGGTCATGTGGTCACGTAGACACAGTTTCTGTACCAAGTAACTCAACATGTGGTCACGTAGACCCAGTTTCTGTACCAAGTAACTCAACATGTGGTCATGTAGGCCCAGTTTCTGTACCAAGTAACTCAACATGTGGTCACGTAGGCCCAGTTTCTGTACCAAGTAACTCAACATGTGGTCACGTAGACACAGTTTCTGTACCAAGTAACTCAACATGTGGTCACGTAGACACAGTTTCTGTACCAAGTAACTCAACATGTGGTCACGTAGACACAGTTTCTGTACCAAGTAACTCAACATGTGGTCATGTGGTCATGTAGACACAGTTTCTGTACCAAGTAACTCAACATGTGGTCATGTGGTCACGTAGACACAGTTTCTGTACCATGTAACTCAACATGTGGTCACGTAGACACAGTTTCTGTACCAAGTAACTCAACATGTGGTCATGTGGTCACGTAGACACAGTTTCTGTACCAAGTAACTCAACATGTGGTCATGTAGACACAGTTTCTGTACCAAGTAACTCAACATGTGGTCACGTAGACACAGTTTCTGTACCAAGTAACTCAACATGTGGTCACGTAGACACAGTTTCTGTACCAAGTAACTCAACATGTGGTCATGTGGTCACGTAGACACAGTTTCTGTACCAAGTAACTCAACATGTGGTCACGTAGACACAGTTTCTGTACCAAGTAACTCAACATGTGGTCACGTAGACACAGTTTCTGTACCAAGTAACTCAACATGTGGTCACATAGACACAGTTTCTGTACCAAGTAACTCAACATGTGGTCATGTGGTCACGTAGACACAGTTTCTGTACCAAGTAACTCAACATTTGGTCATGTGGTCACGTAGACACAGTTTCTGTACCAAGTAACTCAACATGTTGTCACATAGACCCAGTTTCTGTACCAAGTAACTCAACATGTGTCACGTAGACACAGTTTCTGTACACAAGTAACTCAACATGTGGTCATGTGGTCATGTAGAGACACAAGTTTCTGTACCAAGTAACTCAACATGTGGTCCACGTAGACACAGTTTCTGTACCAAGTAACTCAACATGTGGTCACGTAGACACAGTTTCTGTACCAAGTAACTCAACATGTGGTCACGTAGACACAGTTTTCTGTACCAAGTACTCAACATGTGGTCACGTAGACACAGTTTCTGTACCAAGTAACTCAACATGTGGTCACGTAGACACAGTTTCTGTACCAAGTAACTCAACATGTGGTCACGTAGACACAGTTTCTGTACCAAGTAACTCAACATGTGGTCACGTAGACACAGTTTCTGTACTAAGTAACTCAACATGTGGTCACGTAGACACAGTTTCTGTACCAAGTAACTCAACATGTGATCACGTAGACACAGTTTCTGTACCAAGTAACTCAACATGTGGTCATGTAGACACAGTTTCTGTACCAAGTAACTCAACATTTGGTCACATAGACACAGTTTCTGTACCAAGTAACTCAACATGTGGTCACGTAGACACAGTTTCTGTACCAAGTAACTCAACATGTGGTCATGTGGTCATGTAGACACAGTTTCTGTACCAAGTAACTCAACATGTGGTCACGTAGACACAGTTTCTGTACCAAGTAACTCAACATGTGGTCATGTGGTCATGTGGTCACGTAGACACAGTTTCTGTACCAAGTAACTCAACATGTGGTCACATAGACACAGTTTCTGTACCAAGTAACTCAACATGTGGTCACGTAGACACAGTTTCTGTACCAAGTAACTCAACATGTGGTCATGTGGTCATGTAGACACAGTTTCTGTACCAAGTAACTCAACATGTGGTCACGTAGACACAGTTTCTGTACCAAGTAACTCAACATGTGGTCATGTGGTCACGTAGACACAGTTTCTGTACCAAGTAACTCAACATGTGGTCACGTAGACACAGTTTCTGTACCAAGTAACTCAACATGTGGTCACGTAGACACAGTTTCTGTACCAAGTAACTCAACATGTGGTCACGTAGACACAGTTTCTGTACCAAGTAACTCAACATGTGGTCATGTGGTCATGTAGACACAGTTTCTGTACCAAGTAACTCAACATGTGGTCACGTAGACACAGTTTCTGTACCAAGTAACTCAACATGTGGTCACGTAGACACAGTTTCTGTACCAAGTAACTCAACATGTGGTCATTGTGGTCACGTAGACACAGTTTCTGTACCAAGTAACTCAACATGTGGTCACGTAGACACAGTTTCTGTACCAAGTAACTCAACATGTGGTCACGTAGACACAGTTTCTGTACCAAGTAACTCAACATGTGGTCACGTAGACACAGTTTCTGTACCAAGTAACTCAACATGTGGTCACGTAGACACAGTTTCTGTACCAAGTAACTCAACATGTGGTCATGTGGTCATGTAGACACAGTTTCTGTACCAAGTAACTCAACATGTGGTCACATAGACACAGTTTCTGTACCAAGTAACTCAACATGTGGTCACGTAGACACAGTTTCTGTACCAAGTAACTCAACATGTGGTCATGTAGACACAGTTTCTGTACCAAGTAACTCAACATGTGGTCACGTAGACACAGTTTCTGTACCAAGTAACTCAACATGTGGTCACATAGACACAGTTTCTGTACCAAGTAACTCAACATGTGGTCACATAGACACAGTTTCTGTACCAAGTAACTCAACATGTGGTCACGTAGACACAGTTTCTGTACCAAGTAACTCAACATGTGGTCACGTAGACACAGTTTCTGTACCAAGTAACTCAACATGTGGTCATGTGGTCATGTAGACACAGTTTCTGTACCAAGTAACTCAACATGTGGTCACGTAGACACAGTTTCTGTACCAAGTAACTCAACATGTGGTCACGTAGACACAGTTTCTGTACCAAGTAACTCAACATGTGGTCATGTGGTCACGTAGACACAGTTTCTGTACCAAGTAACTCAACATGTGGTCATGTGGTCACGTAGACACAGTTTCTGTACCATGTAACTCAACATGTGGTCACGTAGACACAGTTTCTGTACCAAGTAACTCAACATGTGGTCATGTGGTCACGTAGACACAGTTTCTGTACCAAGTAACTCAACATGTGGTCACGTAGACACAGTTTCTGTACCAAGTAACTCAACATGTGGTCACGTAGACACAGTTTCTGTACCAAGTAACTCACCATGTGGTCACGTAGACACAGTTTCTGTACCAAGTAACTCAACATGTGGTCATGTGGTCACGTAGACACAGTTTCTGTACCAAGTAACTCAACATGTGGTCACGTAGACACAGTTTCTGTACCAAGTAACTCAACATGTGGTCATGTGGTCACGTAGACACAGTTTCTGTACCAAGTAACTCAACATGTGGTCACGTAGACACAGTTTCTGTACCAAGTAACTCAACATGTGGTCACGTAGACACAGTTTCTGTACCAAGTAACTCAACATGTGGTCACATAGACACAGTTTCTGTACCAAGTAACTCAACATGTGGTCATGTGGTCACGTAGACACAGTTTCTGTACCAAGTAACTCAACATGTGGTCACGTAGACACAGTTTCTGTACCAAGTAACTCAACATGTGGTCACGTAGACACAGTTTCTGTACCAAGTAACTCAACATGTGGTCATTAGTTAATCCATGTCACATATGTAACTTAACCAATTTTGCCACATGCCGTTTAGTTTACAGAAATAAATGTTTGGGTTAAAAGACAACATAAGTGTCTGGGACAGAATGAGGCACAGTGACAACTATTAAGGATGGAAGGACTTTTAAAAAGTCTTAAAAGTCGAGAGGATCAACTTCATTGCACAGGATTTTATCCTGTATGGCTCAGCCTCTTTCCGCACAAAGTACGATATTCGTGGCTCCAGCGATGACCCCCAGGAGTCTCAGAGAAAAATGCAATCAATAACCGAAAGACGTAGCTCAGAATCAAACCCAAAATCTTCGGAGCGCGAGGCATGCAGCTTGACCACTTCACCACGGAAGGACATTTGGTGGCAAATGTTTGTGACCAAAGAGGGTTCAACAATTACTGTCTGTGACAGAAGAGGGTGCAACAATAACTGTCTGTGACAGAAGAGTTTATATGAATAACTGCCATTCTTCTTCTTCTGCACTTTATCCGCCAGTGAAATATAAGCCGTCAGCACAGTGACTCCAGGCTGTCTATCTTTTGCTGTCTCAGACAGCTCTGTCCAGGTTGTCCCCATATTATTCATCTCCACATCTAATTTTCTTCTCCGTTGCCTTCTTTCTTTATTTTGTTTTTCCTATGGATTCCAACCAAAGGATTTTCTAGACATACCATTCCGGCTCTGTGGCGATAGGACGTAATTCGCATACCGAGTTCAAAACACAGCTGTAGTCTATTTGGAAACAGACTGACTAGCGTTGGTTTTCATACAATGGTATGCATGCCAGTCATTCAGAAAGCAAAATGGCAAATTACTGAAGGTAAACTTGCCCATTAGTCACAAAAGTTTAAAAAATGCTGGAGTTGACTGCGATACACAACTAACCAACCATTCTCAGATGTTCTCAGTGTGTGTCCTATTCAGTGTCAGCATCTTTTCCTCACCTCCTGATTCACTTGCGCTTATTTAGTTCTGTCTAAGGGCCCTACATAGGTGGTTCTGTCATACCTATTCAATCCTTCTATTCTGTGCAGATTACTATAGTTAAAGTTAGTTGCATATCCATTGCAAGATGTCAAAATCAACCCCAGCATTTGATTCTTTGTGATTTATTAGGCAATTTAACTTCATAGTTTGCCAGTTTGCCACAACTACTGTCAAGTAGACTAAAATAACAATCTTCTGGAATGGAAGAGCTAAGCAAACATAAGGGTGAATGTGTTCTGCAGGACTGTCCTCTGTAGAGCCAGTTAAGAAAGGTATGCTAGTACAGTGAATCAATACTAAACTCCAAGCTGTAGAGAACTTCAGAGAAACTCCAAATAACTGTCAATACATCATGAGAATACACTTGACAGTGTAATAATTTGAAAGAAGAAAAAGGAGGAGGAGGAGGTGGTGGAGGAGGATGAGAAGGAGGAGGTGGATGAGGAGGAGGAGGAGGAGGAGGAGGAGGGGGAGATATAATAAGCTGTATAGAACTAAAGAGGAACTCCAAATAACTGTCAATACATCATAAGAATTCACCAGACAGTGTGAAAATTTTAAAGAATAAGAAAGAGGAGGAGGAGGAGGAGGAGGAGGAGGAGGAGGAGTAGAGGAAGAGATAACAAGCTGTATAGAACTAAAGAGGAACTCCAAATAACTGTCAGTACATCATAAGAATTCACCTGACAGTGTAATAATTTGAAAGAAGAAGAAGGAGGATGAGAATAAGAAGGAGGAGGGGAAGAGATGAACTTGCAAACAGTAATCAAAACCACTGAATTCAAATCTGCTACTCACGTAAAACTGTTTCTGTCGTCCATCTGCTGAAATTGCCGTCTGCATGTCATATTCTGCCAGGGGATTGACATCTATATTCATGTGGTTGTGACTGTCACCATGTGGGCCGAAGCCATTGGCTAGAGGAACACTTCCATTGGCTAGGTACAGACTTCCATTTGGTTTAGTGTGAGCAACGTCTGCAAATATGCACTGAGACTGATCCTGCAATTTTTGCTGTGGGCTGCCTACTAAGTCTGGGAATAAACAATATAGCAGTTTTAATGCTAAATCTGGGAATAGCTAAAGCAAGAAGCTTAAAAGCACTACGGAAGTAACTAAAATTTAGATATACCAATTTTAATGCAAAATAAATGAAAATCTTCATCTTCTTATCTGACAGTAAAGCATATATCCTGAACTAACTCACATCCAGCCCTCATATCTGTTGCTATCTCCTGCAACTCTCTCCATGTCCTCACCATATTATCCAACTCTGTCTCTAGTTCTCTTCTCTCTGTGTTGTTTGTTTACCCTTTATTTCATTTGCCCTGTTAGACCCAAAGAAAGGACTTTCTAGTTATACTAAAGGGTAAGTCTAATTACACTTTGTATGTAGAACAATTTTGAAAAATGAAGTACATTATGGCATAAAAAATTGTGCTCCAATCCATCGTGAAGCAATATGCAGCGAATAGCTGTCATCTGCTGGAGTAATTCTTTGCACTCCAAACAGAATGGTGTTATCATCGGAAGAAAGGAATTTTAAAATGAGTTCTACATACAAAGTGTAGTCAGACATTACAAACACCCTGTATTAACAGGTTTCTCAATGTGTGAACTATCGAGTGCCAGCATGTTTTCCTCAACACTTGATTCATTGACATCTATATAGTTCTCTCCATAAGTTCAGCATTAGTGATTCTGTCATATCATTTTGGTCTTTCTAATCTATGCAGGCACCAATTCATCAATGTTTGTAGTTCATTACTTGTTGTTATTGAATTAGTTGCTCTCCATATTTCTAATCCACACAGAAGTGCTGATTTGATGCTAGCATTAATTTAGTATATTCTATCACAGCACCCAACGCTTATCACAGCACCCAACACACAGTATAATCTATCACAATACCCAACATATATCACAGCACCCAACACTCAGTTGAATAATGAGGGTTAGAATTAAATTGTAAAAAGACACAGATTATGGTCGTCACTAGAAAGAACGAAATACCACAATGCAATATACAAGTAAATGGGAATATTCTTCAACAAGTGAATTATCTCGGAACAGTAATAACATCTGATGGGAGATGCCTTGAAGAGATTAGAACAAGAATCACCATGGCAAAAGTAGCCTTTAGCAAGATGAAAAACATACTGACCAATAAAAAGATGTCAATTGAAACGAGAAAAAGAGTGTTAAGGTGCTACTTAGAACCTGTACTTTTATATGGATGTGAAGCTTGGACAATGAGCAGTCAAGCTGAAAAACATCTGATGGCTGTGGAAATGCGGTTTCTGAGGAAAATGCAAAGAATACCATGGACAGCCAGAAAGACCAATGAACAAGTCCTTCAAGAAACAAATGAAGATCGTAAACTGATTAGAGACATTAGACGCAGACAGTCAAAATTTTTTGGGCATGTTATGAGAAGAAATGAATTGGAGAACTTGGTGACAACTGGCAAGATCGAGGGGAAAAGACCAAGGGGAAGACCTAGAAGCAAATACCTGGATGGCTTGGCCTCGTGGCATGGTCGAGACAGAAACACTGAGCTGATCTACGACTCTGGTGATCGAGTGAGATGGCAAGATATGACTGCCCACGCTTACCGGCATGGCACATGATGGATGGAACACTGAGTATACTCTATCACAGCACCCAGCACTTAGTATATGCTGTCATGGCTCCAACTCTTTACAAATGCAACTGAGAACTATTCTGGAAGAACAAATTAGTGACATAACTAGCAGTCACCTGGCCAATGGTACTGAATGTAAAGAGAGCTAGTATTTGATGCCCGTAACGAGAAGCCAGTAATCCTGGCTTGTCTATTTTCATAAACTTTATTTTGCTATCTTCCCTATTATACTTTTAAAATGTTTCCTTTAAAATCATCTATAGTTTTGACAAATAAATTATCAAAATAACTAACTTTAAATTTGAACTAATTGTGAAAACTCAATGAAACAGAAGCACCCTGCACCAAACATGATGAAACCCCATGTCCTTTAAGAGTTTATGACACAAGACATGAACTCAAGTCACATGTAGCCATAAGTTATGTCTTAGCTAAATGGACACTGTTACTGAATATTTATTGAGCATATACTGAACACAAACAAGCATGAGCAAGTGTGAGAACTAACTTACTCCTTCTCTTTTGCTGCCTTTGCTTCCACCAACACATGGCACATAAGATAAACAAAGCTAAGATAAGAGCACCAAGGACAACTCCCAGAATCACTGGCTGTTCTAGAGTTTCGCTGCTCCGTCGGCCCGACACTGGAGCTTCTGTATTTTCAACTGGTTCCTTCTGTGGAATTTCTGGTTCTGGGTAGTCGTCTTCCAAGGAATTATCTATAAAACACAACATATTTGTAATTAGTGTGACAGAACTATCATGTAATTAGTGTGAAAGAACTGTTGTGTAATTATTGTGACAGAACTATTGTGTAATTATTGTGACAGAACCTATTGTGTAATTATTGTGACAGAACTATCATGTAATTATTGTGACAGAACTATCATGTAATTAGTGTGACAGAACTATCATGTAGTTAGTGTGAAAGAACTATCATGTAATTAGAGAGGCAGAACTATCACTTAATTAGTATGGCATAATTGTCATGTAATTAGTGTTAGTTAGTTAGTCGACAGATCATCCTCATTGCACATTGAACCATTCAGTCCATAAGTGCTCGGATCCCCTCCTCAGCAAATCCTGCAGCATTTAGCGGATAACGACACCAGTTCTGTGTTGGTTTATCAATCTTCTTTGGCTTCCTGTGTAATTTTCTTGTTTGGCCACTCTCGAGGTATGGTGTCCACCTTAAGTGCTGGAGGTCCTGGGTTCAAGCCCCGGTGAGGGCCAGGATTTTTTCACGTGGACGTCCACAAGGACGAGTCAATAAGTAAGTCACACAGTTCTGTATGATGGCAGGTAAATGTAGTTGGTGTTTTCTACAGGTGTCATTAGGTGACAGTAACATTGAACTTTATATTCCCGTTCGTCAGGTGGCGCTAGGTGTCTCATGCGCATGCACAGCACATAAACATAATGGCGACTGTACTTATGGAGTGTACAACTAAAGAGCATCGTGCTGGAGACATTTCGCGAATGACGCCAAAGTTGAATGTGAAGTGAAAACGTGGTTTAGAAAGCAGAGCATGTAGTTCTATGCAGCCAGTTTGGGCGGACTGATAAAACGATGGGATGAGTGCATCAATGTTGGTGAAAATTATGTTGAGAAATAAAGGGACAATGTATGTATAAAAATAAACTCGTTTCAAGTTGTTATCATATTTAGTTACTTTTCGACAGCCATTTGTGACTTACTTATTGACTTCCTCTCTTAGTAACAAAATTTCCCCAGGTCTCTGGGTAGTGAGATCGGACGCCTAAGGCATTCATTTGACATCCATTCGTGCCGTACCGTGCGCATAGCTGCGTACATTGAACATGATCATGTCGTAGTCATGTGATAAGTACTGACCAATGAATAAAAGAGCATGTGCTTATTGTCCCATGATGCATAGGTTCTGTTTCTGACTATTGAGAAAATGGCCAGGTTGATCCAAAATCTGTGCAAAGAAGCTCAAAGAGCGGTGATTCAGTTTCTTTCATTTGAAGGATGTCGACCAGTGGACATTCATCGAAGAATGCAGGTAGCGTAAGGTAACAAATGTGTGTCGAAGACAACAGTGACAGACTGGGCATGAATGTTTCGGAAAGGATGTCAGTTCACAACAGATCTTCGATGGCCGGGTCAAGTGCATATTGTTGCAACAGAAAAAACCATCGCCAAAATTGATGCAGCAGTACAGATGAACCATTGTCGAAGCATACGTTCACTAGTGAAAGAATTTGATGTGTCAATTGGGACAATTCAAAAGGTCGTTCGTAAGACACTGCAGTATCAGAAGGTGTGTTCACAGTGGGTACCATGAATGTTGACCGACCACCAAATAGAAGAACACATGGGATAGTGTTGGAACCACTTGCAGCGTTACAGAGTGGAGGGTGATGCATTTCTCTTCTGCATAATGGCAGGCGATGAATCATGGCCGAGCCGAGCAGCAAAAGAGACAGCAAGCAATGGAAGCATGCTGGATCACCAAAAGCCAAAATATTCAAGTTACAGGTTTCCGCTGGTAAGGTTATGCTGAGTGCATTTTTTTACCATGAAGGGCTATTGTTGGCCAACTTTAAAGAACCTGGTGTCAACATCAACTCTACCACTACTTGCAAACACTAGACAAGCTGCAAAAAGCCATCAAGAATAACAACCCAGCATGCTTTCTCGTGGTGTGATTTCGTTGCACGATAATGCTCGTCCGCATGTGATGATTGTGCAGGAAGCATTAGCAAGAAAGAAGTGAGAAATTCTGCAACATCCAGCCTATAATCCTGATGTCACCATGTGATTTTCATTTGTTTGGACCTCTAATTAATGCGGTAAACACTTGGTTCAGTGAGTAACCACAATCCTTTTTTTGCGGACGGCATTCGCTGCCTACCTAAGCAATGGGATGCTTGCCTGAATGCCTACAGCGACTTCTTCTGACCAACCCATGGTGCATAATTCATTCAAAATGAATGCTTTGTTTAATTCTACCACACCTGTTAATGTTTCTTTCATGCTTTTGTAATAAAGCCATTGGAACGGACTTCAAATGAACGTCCCTAATATTTTCAGGATCCTATGGGTTACACCATGTGCCGTGATGTTGATCCGTCGACTAAACTAAACTAAACTAAACTAACTGTTCCTATTGTGTGCTTCCTTTATTGGCCCCTGTAACACGAGGGTGACCCCTGAACTAGCAAACAATTATCACTGAAATTAAGTGTTGAGTGTAGAAAAACTCTTCTTAGCTAAAGCCAGTTTTATACTAATAATTAGTTATATTTGTAATGTATTTTTTCTACTGTCCATTTCATGTCTCTGACTCTTCTTTCAAGTGTTCATTTATTCGGAAATGTATCTATTTTTTTCCAACTTTATGCTAAGTAAATAATATAACATATTGTTGCTGCTGAGGTGTTTGCATCCAGCATGCTTGTGATCTTTTCCTTTCATCCAATGCTTAGTAGTGATACATGCACATATCTATCAACTGTTGCTATGCTCTATATAGTCATCCATTTATTGATAATGGAAGTAATGATTTCATGGTAAGTATAGAGCACTGAAAGTAGTGATGTTAGACAGTAAAGAATACATATATGCAATTCTCAGAAACCTTATTGCTTGTTTTGTATATTTTAAGTTTCAGGATTGCTTAATACATGAAGGAGGGAGGGGAAAAGCTAAAAGAAAAAAAAAACTGTAATGGCTGTTAAAATATCTTTATTCCTCCTTCTGGTGCTACTTTACGTCACCAAAAATACACTGGAATGCTAAAGTTATATTTCACAATGTTCTAAATGAGAGTAAACAACATTAAGAGAGATGGTTTGAAACCAGCAAAGAAATAAATTACTATCCTGTGCAAACATATGGATATTAATCCTGGACCTTACCCAATCACTAAAGAAGAAAATCAAGGAATATGAACTTAAATGTTACAGAAAACTTTCTGGAATATACAGTGTATCACAAAGTACAAAAATGCAGAAATTCTAAAAGATCTGAACATATTTGAAAACGAGCTCATAAAAAGCATTGTGTCTCAGAAAGTGAAATACTTTGATATATTAAACATTATAGTGTTTTAAAATATGAATAAAATTAGTGGAACTACCGTAAAGCTGTGGAAATGTAAACAACATAAAATAACACAAAGTGCATTACAGAACAGAATTGTCTTAGGGTCTTCTCCGTGATTATATGTTGTGTTTTGTGTAAGTATTGTTTGCTGATGAAGACTAGTTGCCGCAACATCCTGTATTTTATCGTAATTCTGTTCTGTAAAGCTGCATTACTTTGTGTTATTTTATATTGTTTAAAAAGAACAGTATTAAAAGCATGGCTCCTGAAAGAAGAGGGAGGTGTTGAATAACACGATTGTAGACAGAGAATATTAAAGACACTCTGGGTATGTAAATAGTGACAGGAGAACTGGCGAAGGAAAGAATCATTGTAGCCGGTTGTGATGTTCTGCAAAAGACTTGATACACTATTTATGAATGTTCTAATTAATAATATGAGAATATTAGCAAAGTGCATATCTTCTAACCTCTAGCTTTTGTAGTTTTAACAACTTGATTACTGAACTGGCTCCGCCCGGCCGAATTGAAACTTTGCATCCGGATATTATAAGGAGTGTTGGGAAGTAGGTCTCTGATGACATCATTGCGAATGCCAGCACCAGGGATCAGCTTCTCCTTATCTTCACTGGCACCAAATGGTTTGTAGAAAATAATAAATCCTTCTATAGGTGAGGCAGTCTCGGCTTTGTACTGAAAACAAATCAAAGATGAAATAAACAAAAACAATATAAACAAATAAACAAAATCAATTTAAACAAATCAATAAAACAATGTAAACATTAACTGTACTAAAGTCTCTAATGTGATGACAGATTGGGGTATAGCTGTACTAAAGTCTCTAATGTGATGACAGATTGGGGTATAGCTGTACTAAAGTCTCTAATGTGATGACAGATTGGGGTATAGCTGTACTAAAGTCTCTAATGTGATGACAGATTGGGGTATAGCTGTACTAAAGTCTCTAATGTGATGACAGATTGGGGTATAGCTGTACTAAAGTCTCTAATGTGATGACAGAATGGGGTATAGCTGTACTAAAGTCTCTAATGTGATGACAGATTGGGGTATAGCTGTACTAAAGTCTCTAATGTGATGACAGATTGGGGTATAGCTGTACTAAAGTCTCTAATCTAATGACAGATTGGGGTATAGCTGTACTAAAGTCTCTAATGTGATGACAGATTGGGGTATAGCTGTACTAAAGTCTCTAATGTGATGACAGATTGGGGTATAGCTGTACTAAAGTCTCTAATGTGATGGCAGATTGGGGTATAGCTGTACTAAAGTCTCTAATATAATAACAGATTGGGGTATAGCTGTACTAAAGTCTCTAATGTGTTGACAGATTGGGGTATAGCTGAACTAAAGTCTCTAATGTGATGACAGATTGGGGTATAGCTGTACTAAAGTCTCTAATCTGATGACAGATTGGGGTATAGATGTACTAAAGTCTCTAATCTGTTGACAGATTGGGGTATAGCTGAACTAAAGTCTCTAATCTAATGACAGATTGGGGTATAGCTGAACTAAAGTCTCTAATGTGATGACAGATTGGGGTATAGCTGTACTAAAGTCTCTAATATAATAACAGATTGGGGTATAGCTGTACTAAAGACTCTAATGTGTTGACAGATTGGGGTATAGCTGAACTAAAGTCTCTAATCTAATGACAGATTGGGGTATAGCTGTACTAAAGTCTCTAATATAATAACAGATTGGGGTATAGCTGAACTAAAGTCTCTAATATAATAACAGATTGCGGTATAGCTGAACTAAAGTCTCTAATATAATAACAGATTGGGGTATAGCTGTACTAAAGTCTCTAATGTGTTGACAGATTGGGATATAGCTTTACTAAAGTCTCTAATCTAATGACAGATTGGGGTATAGCTGTACTAAAGTCTCTAATGCGATGAAAGATTGGGGTATAGCTGTACTAAAGTCTCTAATGTGATGAAAGATTGGGGTATAGCTGTACTAAAGTCTCTAATATAATAACAGATTGGGGTATAGCTGAACTAAAGACTCTAATATAATAACAGATTGGGGTATAGCTGTACTAAAGTCTCTAATGTGATGACAGATTGGGGTATAGCTGTACTAAAGTCTCTAATGTGATGACAGATTGGGGTATAGCTGTACTAAAGTCTCTAATGTGATGACAGATTGGGGTATAGCTGTACTAAAGTCTCTAATGTGATGGCAGATTGGGGTATAGCTGTACTAAAGTCTCTAATATAATAACAGATTGGGGTATAGCTGTACTAAAGTCTCTAATGTGTTGACAGATTGGGGTATAGCTGAACTAAAGTCTCTAATGTGATGACAGATTGGGGTATAGCTGTACTAAAGTCTCTAATCTGATGACAGATTGGGGTATAGATGTACTAAAGTCTCTAATCTGTTGACAGATTGGGGTATAGCTGAACTAAAGTCTCTAATCTAATGACAGATTGGGGTATAGCTGAACTAAAGTCTCTAATGTGATGACAGATTGGGGTATAGCTGTACTAAAGTCTCTAATATAATAACAGATTGGGGTATAGCTGTACTAAAGACTCTAATGTGTTGACAGATTGGGGTATAGCTGAACTAAAGTCTCTAATCTAATGACAGATTGGGGTATAGCTGTACTAAAGTCTCTAATATAATAACAGATTGGGGTATAGCTGAACTAAAGTCTCTAATATAATAACAGATTGGGGTATAGCTGAACTAAAGTCTCTAATATAATAACAGATTGGGGTATAGCTGTACTAAAGTCTCTAATGTGATGACAGATTGGGGTATAGCTGTACTAAAGTCTCTAATGTGATGACAGATTGGGGTATAGCTGTACTAAAGTCTCTAATGTGATGACAGATTGGGGTATAGCTGTACTAAAGTCTCTAATGTGATGGCAGATTGGGGTATAGCTGTACTAAAGTCTCTAATATAATAACAGATTGGGGTATAGCTGTACTAAAGTCTCTAATGTGTTGACAGATTGGGGTATAGCTGAACTAAAGTCTCTAATGTGATGACAGATTGGGGTATAGCTGTACTAAAGTCTCTAATCTGATGACAGATTGGGGTATAGATGTACTAAAGTCTCTAATCTGTTGACAGATTGGGGTATAGCTGAACTAAAGTCTCTAATCTAATGACAGATTGGGGTATAGCTGAACTAAAGTCTCTAATGTGATGACAGATTGGGGTATAGCTGTACTAAAGTCTCTAATATAATAACAGATTGGGGTATAGCTGTACTAAAGACTCTAATGTGTTGACAGATTGGGGTATAGCTGAACTAAAGTCTCTAATCTAATGACAGATTGGGGTATAGCTGTACTAAAGTCTCTAATATAATAACAGATTGGGGTATAGCTGAACTAAAGTCTCTAATATAATAACAGATTGCGGTATAGCTGAACTAAAGTCTCTAATATAATAACAGATTGGGGTATAGCTGTACTAAAGTCTCTAATGTGTTGACAGATTGGGATATAGCTTTACTAAAGTCTCTAATCTAATGACAGATTGGGGTATAGCTGTACTAAAGTCTCTAATGCGATGAAAGATTGGGGTATAGCTGTACTAAAGTCTCTAATGTGATGAAAGATTGGGGTATAGCTGTACTAAAGTCTCTAATATAATAACAGATTGGGGTATAGCTGAACTAAAGTCTCTAATATAATAACAGATTGGGGTATAGCTGTACTAAAGTCTCTAATGCGATAACAGATTGGGGTATAGCTGTACTAAAGTTTCTGATGTGATGACAGATTGGGGTATAGCTGTACTAAAGTATCTAATGTGTTGACAGATTGGGGTATAGCTGTACTAAAGTCTCTAATGTGATGATAGATTGGGTTATAGCTGTACTAAAGTCTCTAATGTGATGATAGATTGGGTTATAGCTGTACTAAAGTCTCTAATGTGATGAAAGATTGGGGTATAGCTGAACTAAAGCCTCTAATATGTTGACAGATTGGGGTATAGCTGTACTAAAGTCTCTAATCTGCTGACAGATTGGGGTATAGCTGTACTAAAGTCTCTAATCTGTTGACAGATTGGGGTATAGCTGTATTAAAGCCTTTAATCTGTTGACAGATTGGGGTATAGCTGTACTAAAGTCTCTAATCTGTTGACAGATTGGGGTATAGCTGTACTAAAGTCTCTAATATAATAACAGATTGGGGTATAGCTGAACTAAAGTCTCTAATATAATAACAGATTGGGGTATAGCTGTACTAAAGTCTCTAATGCGATGACAGATTGGGGTATAGCTGTACTAAAGTCTCTAATGTGATGACAGATTGGGGTATAGCTGTACTAAAGTCTCTAATGTGTTGACAGATTGGGGTATAGCTGTACTAAAGTCTCTAATCTGTTGACAGATTGGGGTATAGCTGTACTAAAGTCTCTAATCTGTTGACAGATTGGGGTATAGCTGTATTAAAGCCTTTAATCTGTTGACAGATTGGGGTATAGCTGTACTAAAGTCTCTAATCTGTTGACAGATTGGGGTATAGCTGTACTAAAGTCTCTAATCTGCTGACAGATTGGGGTATAGCTGTACTAAAGTCTCTAATCTAATGACAGATTGGGGTATAGCTGTACTAAAGTCTCTAATCTGTTGACAGATTGGGGTATAGCTGTACTAATCTCTAATCTGTTGACAGATTGGAGTAAAGCTGTACTAAAGTCTCTAATCTAATGACAGATTGGGGTATAGCTGAACTAAAGTCTCTAATCTGTTGACAGATTGGGGTATAGCTGTACTAGTCTCTAATCTGTTAACAGATTGGGGTATAGCTGTACTAAAGTCTCTAATCTGTTGACAGATTGGGGTATAGCTGTACTAAAGTCTCTAATCTGTTGACAGATTGGGGTATAGCTGTACTAAAGTCTCTAAACTAATGACAGATTGGGGTATAGCTGAACTAAAGTCTCTAATCTGTTGACAGATTGGGGTATAGCTGTACTAGTCTCTAATCTGTTGACAGATTGGGGTATAGCTGTACTAAAGTCTCTAATCTGTTGACAGATTGGGGTATAGCTGTACTAAAGTCTATAATCTGTTGATAGATTTGGGTATAGCTGTACTAGTCTCTAATCTGTTGACATATTGGGGTATAGCTGTACTAAAGTCTCTAATCTGTTGACAGATTGGGGTATAGCTGTATTAAAGCCTTTAATCTGTTGACATATTGGGGTATAGCTGTACTAAAGTCTCTAATCTGTTGACAGATTGGGGTATAGCTGTACTAGTCTCTAATCTGTTGACAAATTGGGGTATAGCTGTACTACAGTCTCTAATCTAATGACAGATTGGGGTATAACTGAACTAAAGTCTCTAATCTGTTGACAGATTGGGGTATAGCTGTACTAGTCTCTAATCTGTTGACAGATTGGGGTATAGCTGTACTAAAGTCTCTAATCTAATGACAGATTGGGGTATAGCTGTACTAGTCTCTAATCTGTTGACAGATTGGGGTAAAGCTGTACTAAAGTCTCTAATCTGATGACAGATTGGGGTATAGATGTACTAAAGTCTCTAATCTGTTGACAGATTCGGGTATAGCTGTACTAAAGTCTCTAATCTGTTGACAGATTGGGGTATGGCTGAACTAAAGTCTCTAATCTGTTGACAGATTGGGATACAGCTTAACTAAAGTCTCTAATCTAATGACAGATTGAGGTTTAGCTGTACTAAAGTCTCTAATCTAATGACAGATTGGGGTATATCTGTACTAAAGTCTCTAATGTGATGACAAATTGAGGTATTGTATCAGTAACTTTGCTAAAGTAAACAATGAACACCAATGGACACACACACACGCACCTGCCACTTGACACCTATACCAAAGTTCTGCTGGTAGACGATGGGTTTGGCCTCCACTATGGTAGGAGCTGTATCCGGAGATTTAGCTTGTGTATGAGGCTGGATGGACAGTTTGAAAATTGGAGTGTTGGCAGAGTTTTTGTTGTCAAGGTCCTCGTACACAGCCAAAATACGAAACTTGTAGGATCCTCCTATGGAAGAATAATAAGTAACCCAGTAATATAATTGGTATTTGCGTAATTTAGTCTAGACCAGTGTTTCCCAACCTTTTTGTGCTATGCCCCACCTAAGCCTTTCTAAAATTCTTATGCCCCCCCCCCCCCCTCCCCTCGCGGCCCCCCAACATATACATTATTTTTAATATTCAAAAATTGAAATGTTCACTAAAGAAACTTGATTGATATGTTTTAGGAAGAAATCACTAGGAAATAATTGAGCAAACACAGTAAGTAAATTTTCAAAACATAGTGGAGAACTGAAATTCAAGTACAAAATAATTTTAATGAAAGATTTTTTAAATATTATTCTATTATTAGTAATTATTTATTATTTAAATTTAGTGAGACCCTTGCGCTTGATGCTTGCTGCAAAGCGATCTTATGTCAGGTTCTAATTTAGTTAACTTAAGTCTCAAGTCTCCCCGTTTTGTTATATCCAGCCGATTTCTTCCATTTTCGAATTGCCCCCCTTAACAATCGAATTGCCCCCATGTGGGGCGTGGGCCCCACGTTGGGAAACACTGGTCTAGACCATAAAATTGTTGCTGCAAATAAGAAAAGATAGAAAATACCAAGAAACATTCCTCAAAAATATTTACTAACATTAAGAAATATTACGTAGTTAACCAAAACTCTGGAATTGACAAATGTTCTTTTAAAATATGTATACAATACTTAAAACTAAGAAACATTTCTTAAAGTTTACAAATATTCATATAAACTAATTGCTATTTTTTTTATATTAAGAAATATTACATAATATTAAAATCAAATGGAAAAATATCTTCCAAAAAGAAACACAATAAAAATAAGCAAAATTCCCTACAACTAAGAAACATTATTCCAAAACTAAGAACTATTTCCAACGAAGAAAAATTATCCCAAAACTAAGAAATATTCACAAGTAACAAACATCACCTGAAAACTAAGAAATATTCACAAGAATTGGGAAACGTTACCTTAAAATTAAGCAATATTCCTTCATTTCCTAGAACTCAAAGGAATTTATTGCAGCAACAAATGTTTCCCTAAAACTAACAAACGTTTTCTTAAATGATGCTTTAGATCAGAGTGGTCTCCCTTCAACTCCACAGACACAATACTTATTCTGTTGTCAGTGGGTTTTCTTCTTTGGAAATTGTGCACAGGCGACCTTAATGTTTTCTAATCCTGAAATATTTATGAGGTGACCTCTAAGATGTCCAAGTGAACACAGGACCTAATTTTTGCACTTATCTGATAATGCCCGCCATCAGACCCAGCAAGCAGAGATCAAGAGAGCAGTGGAGTTTGTCCTTCCATTGGATCTGACCCTGGGAAGTTTCATGCTTCATAATTCCATGACACCTCATGAACATTTCAGAACCACTATCTAGAATGTTGCTCTTTTACTGGTGTACCAACTCCCGTATACAAGAATCTACTGTGTTCGCCATAAATGAGGCGCTGGAACCTCTTGCCCCCTGGTAGATTGGGCCCATTAGCTATTACAGCAGCCAGTCTAGGTCCGTTAGCTATTACAGCAGTCAACCTAGGAGATGAAAAACTCCAATTATAAAACCCCAAGTTTAAGGTGGACCGACGCGCCGAGAACTGAATGGCCACGGGTGAGATGGTCATGAATGTGCAACGACTGGTATGCGGGCGGGGCGGCGCCAGGCGTAAGGACTCCTGAGGGACATCCCCTGCCCCTTCCCTAGCAGGCACTCTCTACTAGGGTGACCGCTTATTTCCTGCAATATCCAAACTTTGTGTATATGGTATTAATCAAACACAGGAATCGTCGCCGGAGCTACGGAGCACGTGCTCTGCGCTTGACACATCCTTCAGTGGCTAGCGAAGAGAAAGTGAGGAGGAGAAGACGAGGAAATGGTGTGAGAAGAAGGCATAGAAATAGGAGGGCAGGCGCCAGAAGAACAAGACGAAAAGTGGAGAGACTAGGTTTCAACTATGTAAGAGTGGAATACTGGAACTGTCATAGTGCCAGGCAGAGAGGTCCTGTATTGGAGAGGCTAATATATATAAATGATTTTGATGTCCTCATGCTCCAGGAGCTAAATACAGACAAATACTATTGCCCTGGGTACGCCAGTTATATAAACCCTACTGGGCAGATGAGACATGGGCAAGGTCTGCTGGTGAAGGAAGGAGTGAAGCATGTGGTACTTGACTTGAGCCAGTGGAATCACAGTGCAAGAGAGGTCCAGGGTATGCAAATGGAGATTGGTGGCTTAAGTTGGAACATCATAAATATATATGCCACAGTGGACTGTTTTGTCAGAAAGGAACACTGGGACTGGCTTAAGGAATCTGGAGGAATTACCAGGTGATAGGCTACTCATATGTGGAGACTTCAATGCGAGGAACAGAGATTGGGACAGTAGTGGAGAAAACCGACAGGAATTGCCCTTGCGGATGCCATGGTGGACTCCGATGTGGTCTGCATAAATGATGGTAGGCCGACTAGAATGGCAATGAGGCCTGGCGATGCAGACACAGCTATTGACTTGGCACTTGTCTCCCAGTCATCAGTCCTTGATGTAAAGTGGACTGTTTTTAATAATCATGAGAGTGACACATGCCATGCGCAGTCCTGATCTCTAAATCCAGGAAAGTTAAGGCTGGGAGAGCGCGCAAGACCTTCCGGTATGAGTGGACCGACAGCCTTCTTGGACGCCTCAGACAGGGGGCTTGCAACAGGACTGTTAAAACTCCCTTTTTTGCAGCCCCCATGGTGGACCCCAGAAGTAGACCATGCTTGGAAAGCAAAGAGAGCTGCAGTGAAGCAGCTAAAGAAAGTGCGACAGACACCTCGAAGCTCACGAGAGGAAGTGGACACAGCGGAAAATGTCAAGAAAGACAAGGTGGAGGTTTTCAAGCGCTGTGCTGCAGAGGCAAAAACGGCAAAATGGGAATGTTTCATGAAGGAGATTGGAGGTGATAAAACACTGCAAAAATTCTGGAAACTGCACAGACAAATACAAAGAAAAGATCGGCCTATGACAGTGGGAACAATTTATAGAGATGATGGTGTGCGCGTGACAACAGACAAAGAGAAAGGGGAGGCGTTTCTCCAGAGATTTTTAGAGCAGACCAATCATAATGATGCAGACACCAGGGATGCAGTTAGAGAGGAGTTATCTGGCACCATAAAGAATATGCATTATGAAGAAATCATACGGGTTGAAGATGTTAAACATATTTTGAAAAAGGCAAAAGACACGGCACCAGGGCCTGATGGGGTCAGGTATGGCCACATGAAGGCTTTGAGCGATGTAGACCTGAAGGAGATGACCGACTGCTTTAACCAGAGCATTAGGACAGCATCAGTACCGCAGGATTGGGTACACAGCTATCTCATCCCTCTCCCAAAACCATTCAAGGATCATTCAAAGCTTAGCGGCTTTAGGATCATCACCCTTCAAAATACATTTGGGAAGGTTTTAGAGAAGATAGTCGCTGTCAAGCTGCAAGAGTTTTTGGAAAGGGGGAAGCTTCTTCCAAGAGGCCTGGGGAGCTACAGGCCAGGAAAAGATACCTGGTCAAATGCAGCCACTTTTGCCTTTGAAGTTTATGAGGGGTTTCAGAGTAGACAGGAAACGATGGCGGCAGCGCTTGATCTCGAGGATGCGTACAATAGAGTTCAATATGATATTTTGATGACCGCACTGATGGAGAAGGGGGTCAATCCCTGGTTGGTGAACTGGATAGCGGCCGTCCTGCACTCTCGTCGGGTTGCTCTCCGTCTGGGTGCATGGACCTCAGAGCCACATATTTTAACCCCGGGACTGCCACAGGGATCTGCAATCTCACCGGTGCTCTTTAACGTGTATACGAGCAAGATTGCAAACCTAGAAGCACCAGGGGTTGGAAGGATACTAACATTTGCAGATGATATTCTTGCATATAGGCAGGGGAGAGATAGGGAGCAAACAGCCCAGGAGCTACAGGCGACAGTAGACAAAGTGATTGACTGTTGCACTGAAATGAGTGCTGTCATCCACCCAGAAAAGGCAGCTATTTAGTGGTGCTCTCTGGACAACAGGATTGTGAGAACTGATGTCCCAAGCCTCACGATAGATGGTAGAAGCATCAACAGAGAGAACAAACTGAAGTATCTGGGAATCACATTTGACAGGAGCCTGTCCTTCAAGGACCATGTGGAGACGGTTGTGACAAGATCTCAAAAGGGACTCAATGCACTTAAAACTATGGCTGCAATGGACACAGAGCAGAGAATGCTTTTCACACTATACCAGCACTTGATCCTCTCAGTGATTGATTATGGACTAGGACTGCTCACTGTCTCAAAGAGTCAGTTGGTGAAATTAGAGCACATACACAGGTCATTCTGGGATGCACCAGAGACACCCCAGTAGTGTGTATGCGTTACATCCTTGGTTTGCCGACTGTTGCTGGTAGGCTCAAGGTGATGCAAGCGAAGGCATACCTCAGAGTAGCTGCAGACACAGATCACCCGTTGCATGAGGCGCTGGACGAAGTTAAGAGTCAGAGACTGATAAGAGGGAAATCATGGATGGCTCAGGCGGAGGATACGATCAGACAGGTGTGCATCTTGGAGAACATTAGGCGAGGAGAGGAATGGGTCAGAATGCCAGCGGAACAGTCAGACTTGTGCAGAGTTATAATCACATTGAGCCGGGAGTGCAGGGAGTGGCCAGCAGGGGCCACAGAAGTGGAAATCCAGCAACTAATTCAGGATAATGCTCGCCCGGGTGATGTGATTATCTACACAGAGAGGTAGGAGAAGTGCCTGAGGGTTCTTGGCAAAGGCTAATGGTCGACGTTTGGTGCAGGAGAGCTTGGCATATAACACCACAACATCTAGCTTAAGAATGGAGGTAGAGGCGGTCAGTGCAGCTTTCCGCTGGATGAAGAATACGATACACACACACATATCATGATTGTAACTGACTCAGAAAGCATGCTGAGTAGGGTGAGGACAGGCAAGCTTCGTGCAGAGTGGCTTGCTTCGCTTTGGAGGACACGGGTGGCAAGCATCGCCTGGACCTTTTCTCCGGGGCATGCTGCTGTGCTGGGGAATGAACAGACGGACAGACTGGCTGGCTCTGCAAATCTTGGTGGAGTATTGATGTATGATAAGGCAGACGTGGTTGCGGCCTTGTGGGAGCACGTGTACACCTCGGAGGAACAAATGGATCACCATGATCTGGCAAGAATACAACAGCGAGTAGTGACGAGGGGATCTGGCCGACGCTTGATGCTCAGAGGAAAGGCAAGACGGACATATAATCAGATTGCTACTGGTACTATTGGTGTTGGAACTCTTCGCTAGCTGCTGAGGATGGGGACGGAGCGCTTATGAGAATGCCCCGAATGCTGTGATGTTGGTTCCTAAATCAATCAATCATGGTGTACCAACTAGACACCCCGTTGAAGTATGCTTGTTCCTACAGTGAGGCACTTTCGTCATTTGGAGGTGACAGTTTTGAATCCTGGTCGGTAACTACAGCTTTCAATTTTTATGTTGTCTAGTGCGTCCTCTAGTTATTTATGAACTGTCTAAGTGGCCTCAAAGGGTTCCCCAATTGATATTCTATAAGGAACTATTTCAGACCTCCTGATGGTCTTCAAGTTATGACAAGTATTGCTTTCTTGGCCTTCCTTTGGTTCTGCATCCATATCTCTGTTGTTGTTGTAAATTCTTGTTCGTAGTTGATCAGGTGTCATTCTATTTATGTCCAAACCACTTTATATACTGTCTCTCGATGAAATGCAGACATGCAAAACCTCTTAGTTTTCTATGTCTTCGTTTCACATTCCATCTCCTCTGGAAACCCCAACGGCCTTTTTCAAACATTCCTTCTCACACGTGAATCTGACAATGAATCAATTCTGTGATTTATAATCCTATTTGTACCTGATTTGAGATTTGAAACTTCAAATGTCCTTGTGTTGAAATTAAGGTGAGCATCACTCGTGCGCCAAGGTCCCTTCTCAGGGCTCATCTCTTTGAACTGCACCTTGAAAAACTTTATTGTCTGACCATTGTCCTTGTCTTGAACTGACCAATTGAGCATCACAGAGCGGTCAGACAACTGAGACACTGTCGGGACTGATGGAGGTAATTTGGCTGAAAAAGAAGGCAAATTAGAAAAAGTTTATAAAGACCTTATTGTTACTGACTCATTTCAGAATAATTGAGAACAAATCTTCATTAACTGATTCATTGCCAAACAAATGGTAGGTTTGGACCGAACATGGTTGACAATCAAATGAACAAGTTATTATAATGTAAATTTCCATTTACTGAACACTGGAATTGCAGAAGATACCACAAAACAAAACAAATAACACTATGAACCTAGCATGGTAATATAATGTCCTTCTGTCCAAATGGGACACTGAATCAGTTCAGAGGAAGATATGAAGAGGAAGGCCAAAGAGAAGATAGGTGCAGGATGTGGCGGACGATCTCCAGATGGGTGTAGACATTTTGCTTATGATCAAGAGGTATTTCGGAAGGTTGTTATGGGAGTGAGGTTCTGCAAAGGACATGCAGAATGAATGAATGAACTGAATCAGTTAACTAACAGAGATGACAGACATATTTTCTTCGTTGTCTTCAGATGTCTGGTCTGGTGTAGGCTGGTGATGATGACTGTCCAATCTTCTTTGTCACTGACATTTTGATGAAGATGGCATTGTTTATATTGTTATTTGTTGCCCAGCTACTTAACACATTAACTACCAGGATATGCATTCACTGACACCCTGTCCTATCCATTATTGTGAAAGAACACACAAATCGACACTCTATATCTAGTTATAAAACAACTTAAAAATAAATCATAGTTGGCTAAAAATCAAATCCAACTTTCTAAAAACACCACACGAAGTAAAGCTGGTGAAGTTGATAGGAACTGCGCTGATAATAACATGAGCATGGTCAGAAGCAGGTTCAATGTCTGGGCTCATTGCTGGTTAAAGTGAGGGAAACATTTAACGCTTATTCCTTCTTGTTTTCAGGCCTCCAAAATGTTACATCACATCACAGACCCAAAGCAGTAAACTACATCGGAACAAATTAAATTAAATTACCAGGAAGTAACCTTTAGTGTGATCTGAAAGCATTTAATGTATTTATTTTAAACAAAGATCTTAACAATATGTTACCAAACCATTTACAGATTACTATAGTTAACAGAAAGAGATCACAACAGCAACTCAAATGTCTAGCCAACCTGCCAACATGGCTAGCCAACCTGCCAACAATGCTAGCCAACCTGCCAACAATGCTAGCCAACCTGCCAACAAGACTAGGAAATTGTTTGAAAAGATATTAGGTAAAGAAAACATTGATGGAATAAGTAAACATATGTGGAACAGTGAATGAATATTTGCAGTGAGTATACTATTTAAAAAAAATAGTGGCAAAGATTATATCTCTATGAAATTTTAACTTTTGTTCATGAAATGTTGAGTAGAAGTGGCTAAATAATTGAAAACAGGAGAAGATATTAGTTAACATGTGTTCTTGATTATATCAACTCATAATTTGACATAACCATAAGAATATTGAAGAAAAAGCTATAAGATGTCTTCGAATGTCAGAATTTGGCTGTAAGTTTAATAATTTCACATTACTGTTTTTAAATATAATTGTTTCCAATTTATCATCATTTAATACAATTGTAGCATCTACAAAATTGTGTGTGTGTGAGTAGGTATACCTAAAATTAATAAAACTACAACTGAACTTATAGGTATCTCTATAAGTTAAAAGATGAACATAAATGTATTCTGCCGTAGTGTTTTTTTTTTTTAAATTCCTGTAATTAATGTGTTATGAGCAAGTCCTACAAGAAGCAGATGAACATCATCAGCTGATTAGAGAAATTTGATGTAGAGAGTCACAATATTTTGGACAAGTTATGAGAAGAAATAAACTAGAGAACTTGGTAACAACTGGTAAGACTGAGGGGAAAAGAACAAGGGGAAGGCAGAGAAGTAAATATCTGGATGGCTTAGCCATGTGGCATGGTTGAGATAAGAACACGGAGCTGATCTATGACTCTGGTGATCATTAAAAAAAATGACGAAACATGACCACCCATGCTTATCAGCATGTACAATGAAGATGAATTAATGTGTTAAGCTTTCCACAGACATCATTCCATCTCTAGTCATATTTATTATAAGCAAATAAAGCCAAGAAATCTGCATATTTTATAGTAAAATAAGTCATTTAAAATATAACGTTTTCAAAAGGAAATGGTATATTCTATGTTCAAAAAGTTTTGAAAACTTCTAATGAAAGATTTTAATTGTGTATTTATAATAACAAGACTGTTTAAAGTAAACATATTTTAAAAGTACACTTTCTATTTATGGAACTCTTTTATGTTTCAAGTCCCGCATCACATGTGATTGGCTATTATTCAATGTGTACTAATCAACATCTCACATGTAAATTCTACCGTTCACCAATCAGCATGTCAAGAGTAATTGGCTATCCATCATGTGTGCTACTCAGCGTGCTGTGTGTGACCATCCATCATGTGTGCTACTCAGCGTGCTGTGTGTGACCATCCATCATGTGTGCTACACAGCATGCTGTGTGTGACCGTACTTCTTACGTTTAGTCACAGTATACTAAAGAAATCTACCCAGGTATTTCTTGTATACAAGGTGTATCTATACAAGTAAAAGACCCTTGTCCATGTCAGGAGTCCCACTGGGTGTATGGTGCTAGCCAAGTATTTTACAGACCAATCTGAACTGGCTAGGTGATGTAAATACTGCACCGGCCACTTTTACTTTACAGAAAATTTTCTGGTGCGCATTTTAGGCTGGGTCGACCTAAAGGCCAGGTCAATTGAAAAAAAAAAAAAATCCCTGCCCTGAGTGAGATTCAAACACATTGCTACTGAGATGGTAGGCAAGCATACAAGTATATCTATGTGGTCCCTGGAAACATATACTCTGGTGATTTTGTTTTTGTCATTAGTAATGTTTTCTTCAGAATCACTTTTGTAATACTTTTTTGCTTGTTTATGTCTACTCCCATGGTATTCCTCCTCTAAATCTATACAAGCACATTTCACAATCTTTCATCCCAACCCCTTTCGTTTATTCAATATCCATATTACTGCACCACACAATACTGAAGACTGACTGAGTAAATAAGAATCTAGAGACTACATAGATGTCATTTATTTGTTGCATGCTAAGAGAGGAGAGGTAGTGAAGCGGCTGGATGCTTGCCTGCCGGCTGGCTCAGTAGTCATGGGATCCACATTGGGGTGGATTCAAATATTAGTGTACCACACATACTGTATTATAGCTCCCTCACCGAACAATAAAAATGTCTCATTGTGTGGAGGTACCACACATTACTGTTTTATGGCTTTCTCTCAAAAACATACAAAACAATCTCAATGTGTGTAGGCACACAATACAATTCTAAAAAACACACAAGAGAAACAACAACAAAATCCTTACGTTTTTCAGTATCTGCATGTCCATTTAGGTCAATTTTCTTCTTTTTCTTTTTCTCTCTTATTTTGTCAATTTTCTGTCTCCCATTCTTTCTCCTGTCACTCCATCCTGGCTGTCTCTTCTCATAATCCAGACTTCCGTTACCCGAGGAAACCCCCTCATCCTCATCATCAGCTAACATTTTTTGTAATTTGTCTGTTGAAAAAAACAAGAACAAAGCTGCAATGCCCAAAATGCCATAATGATAAAAAAGACAAAAGTCAGACCTAGAAAATTTCCATTAATGATAACACCTACACTTTTTGTTTAGTAGAATGTGGAATATTTTCTGTAGATCTTATAAAAAGTTAGTTGCATGTCTTTTACAAGATTTTGCAATGATCTTCAGCAGTTATTGCCTGTTTGTGATATACTAGGCAATGTTAGTTTAGTAGCTTGCCATTACTTTCTGAATGGCCACCATCTCATATCATCGGAATCAAAGCAAAGCAAATCAAACCAAATCGCCACAAGCTGAATTCAAACGCTCGACTCGGTGTGTCGAGAATCATTAAACTGCTCACCTCACTATCTCCTAAGCCACAGGTGGATCTTATAATCACCGTCAATCCCCCACAACTTTCAATATTGTGAACTCAGAATCTTAGACCAATGTCAAACACCTCCTTCATCTCCACCAATACTGTTGTTTTAATGATTGCATCCCTTTGCTGAACAGTTGTCTACTCATGGAAGCAATATGTCTCATTTGTGAAGGTGAAGGTCCTCTGCAGCTGTCCCAGGGTCCAGAGAGTGAGTAAGTAATTGTGGTGATGGAGTTAATCAGAGGTTACTGGGTCCACCTTTGGCTCAAGCAGACCAGATTCATTTCATGTGTTCACTGTTTAGATTTTCACAAAAACAAGAGAAAGAATGGTATACACCACCCTAATCCTGGGATAGTTAATTGGATGTATAGCTTTCATTGACAAGGAAAAATAAATCAGAGGAAATGTATGTACATTGCACAAATTTAAAATACTTGTGCAGTTGAAAATCAAAAGGGGCAGGCCAAACAGGCAACATTCCTAAATTAGAAAAGATACCCACAATAAATTAGAAGAGATTAGAACAAGAATCGCTATGGTAAAGGTAGTCTTTTGCAAGATGGAAAACATACTAACCAATTAAAAGATGCCAACTGCAATGAGAAAAAGAGTGTTGGAATGCTACATAGAACCTATTCTATGCATCAAAGAGAAGAAAGTGCTATTCACACTTTTTCAGCATTTGATCATTTCAGTGGCAGAGTATGGACTAGCAATGCTCACTGTCTCAAAGAGTCAGATAGTGAAACTAGAGCACATACAGAATGCAGGGTGAATCAGGGATGAACAAGGAAAACCCCAATAATGTGTATGGATACATCCTGGCACTGCCGGTCATTACAGACAGACCCAAGGTGTTGCAGGCAAGGTCATACCTCAGGGCAGCTGCGGACAAGGAATACCTCCTGCATGATTTCCTGGATGCAGTCAATGGCTACAGGCTGTTAAGAGGAAGATCATGGATGATTCAGGCAGAAGATACCGTCAGAAAAGTATGCACACTGGAGAAGACTGGCAGAGGCACGGAGTGGGTCAGAGTGCAGAATAGAAATTCAGACTTGTATGGGTTTATAATCACACTGAGCCGCGAGTGTAGGGAGTGGCCAGCAGGCGCTACGGAAGTAGAAATTCAGCAATTAATTAATGATTACTCTCGTCCTGCCAATGTGATTGTCTATACTGATGGCTCTGTCTTAAGAAGCAAAAAAAGTACCTGAAGATTCATAGTAACAGCAAATGGCTAATGTTACATATTCCTGCAGATTTCAACATCACAAAATAATATCAAGCACACAGACCTTGCAGATTTCAACATCACAAAAGAACATCAATTACACATCCCTTGAAAAATTCAACATCGCACAAGAACATCAAGTACACATTCCTAGCAGATTTCAACATCACAAAAGAACATCAAATACACATGCCTCACAGAATTCAACATTACATAAGAACATCAAGTACACATCCTTTGCAGATTTCAACATCACCATACAAAAAACAAACAAAAAAACAAACAAACATGAAGTACACATTCCTTGCAGTTTTTAACATCAAAGCCGACCATGTGGTACACACAAATGACAAGAGATGAGATAATACAGTTACCTTACTAATAATAAATATTGTACAAAGCCGACCATATGGTACACACAAATGACAAGAGATGAGATAATACAGTTACCTTTCTAATCATAAATATTGTACAAAGCCGACCATATGGTACACACAAATGACAAGAGATGAGATAAAGTTACCTTACTAATCATAAATATTGTACAAAGCCGACCATATGGTACACACAAATGACAAGAGATGAGATAATACAGTTACCTTACTAATCATAAATATTGTACTAACCAGTAAGTGAGAATGTTCCCTTTTCATGACCTCTAACCTTCAACCTGATGACTTCATAAGCTGTTCTCAGCTTGTTTGTTGCCATGCACTGGTAGATGCCAGCATCAGCAGGACTGACTGAGGCTAGGATGAGGTTTCCTGGTTAATGAGAGACCACAAAATAACAGCTCTCATTAGCACAGAGGACAGTTCAAGACAGAGCGTATGGAGACATTCACAGAGACATGATCAATTCACAAATAGAGAGAGAGAGAGAGAGAGAGACAGAGAGACAGAGAGAGAGAGAGAGATAACTTTCATCTTCTGGTGCTCGCTCTCAGCAGACAATGACAATGACAACCCTCCAATTCTCTCCTTCATCTGCCATTTAAATGATGTCAATGTCACCAATGTGTTGCCAAGTCACCCATGCCCCTTACAAATATTTCCCGCTCCGTCCCCCAACCTGGCCTGCCCACCATCCATCTACACAAGGCCAGTCTCTCCACTTCGGCTTCTCCATTGACATTACCCACAAACTCCACCATTCCTTCTCTGTGGTTGAGATATGACAGGTAAGATAAATGGAAACAACTTATTGAAACTGATCTTCTGAAAATCCCTCCACTCCTACCACACAGACACAGACTGACCAATTCGTGTACTTAAAGGATAGCCCTTTTCATAACATAAGATGGTAATCAATCACAAATATACTGCAGGCTTTCCAGCAGCATACATCATTCCCTCCTTTAAGTGGATTACTATTGATCAAAAATTCTACCAGAAGCTAGCATGCCAGATACAGGATGAACTTAGATCTACAAGGTTGACCAAACTCGTCTGATCAGTATAAGAGATATATTGATTATCTCAATGGGTTAGAGTTGTCTGCTCTTAGCAGACCAATTTAGTATATCAGCATGGTGCCATGTTCTTCAGCCCCCAAAAACTGGATTAGATACAAAAATATTAAAAGACATGTTACAGAATTTTAAATAAAAGATAATTAGAATAGTTGTTGGTTGTTAATGCAAGGCAGTCACATACAAATGTTGATAATAGTATAACTAGAAAACTCTCTCACAGAGAACATGAAACAGAGGGACACCCACAAATATATGGAGAGGAGAATTGGAGACAGAGATGAAGAGTTTACAAGAGTTTACAAGGCAAGAGGATTGACTTCATTTCACCGGGTTTTATCCCATTTGGCTCGATCTCTTTCTGAAAGGCGACCTGCTGAAAGCGTCACACAAAGCACAAACTCCGCGTCTACAATGACGACCCCCAGGAGCCTCCAAGAAAATTTCACTCGTGAAATGAATGCTGTAGCCCAGAATCGGACCCACAGCCATCAGAGCATAAGGCAGGCAGTGAACCACTTTGCCACAGAGCCTCCAAGAAATGAATAATATGGGGAGATGGGGCGGATATGGACGAGCTGCAGGAGATAGCAAAAGAAAGGAAGGTATGGCAGGAGTTGCTTAGGGCCCAGGCTCCAATAGGAGATAAAAAACAGAAGAACAAATACAAGGTTCATAAACTTTATTTAGGAGAATGAAATGCTCTTAAAACAACACCAAGCTATGCAGCAAAGAGTTTCTTATGTAAAAAAAGCACATAAGTTTACAGTTAGAAGTATCTAAATGACACAACTACCACCACAAAGACAGAGGGCACAGAAACTCACTCAATGCAATTCCAACATGGTGTAAATACAAAATGTGACAAGGAAATTTGACACAAGAAAGACAGAAACAAATGCAAGTGAACTTTTCAAAAACCATCTCTATCAATAAATACAAATTGGAAAACAATACTTTGTCTTCTTCTTCTTTAGTTCGCTTGAAATTGGGCGTCTATATTTGCAATGTTGTCGTTTATATGAACTTCACTGTCTTTGTTAGTTCACACAGTGGTCCATAGAGTTTATCTTCCACTGTTGTTTATCTAGGCCTGAAGGTTTGCCTAGGTATGTCATATTTTGGGCAGTCTTGGAGCGTGTGGTCTGCGGTGCCAATCCATATGTGTACATGTATGATTCGCCAATCTTGAATTTTGTATCCATGTGGTTGCGTAGTTATTTCTATCCCGTTCTGAGGTGCAGAATAATTATTTCTTCTAGTGCAAGAATACATATTACCTGAGGTGTATTTCATATGTTAAGCTTCAGTGTCATATTTTGGATTCATTCATGTTTAGTAACAGATCGGTTGCAATAGTCCACATTTCCCATAGGATCATGACATATTGGAGATATTGTCTTAATTTTATATTTAAAAAGTAAAATAGTTAAATATTTACATTCACCCTTATTGGTTAATTCACGGCCCCATGGACAAACGGACAATACTGCCAATACAGTTAAATATTTACCTTCATCCTTAGTGGTCAACTCGCGGCCATTATGAAACCAGTGAAGCTCTGGTTTGGGAAAGCCTGCCACTTTGCAAGCCATGTCAACACGATTCCCAGCTTCTGCTACTATCTCTGGTTCTTCGATCACTTGTACAACTGGAGGAGTTAGGATCTCCAAATATACCTGCCCTTCCTCTTTTTCCTTTGCACCTGTGCTGCAGATGAATGTCCCTGAATCTTCATACTGGGTAGCATGAATTTTGAGGTTGCCTGGAAAATTTCCAAAGTCAGTTTAAGAAAAGCAAACAATTAATGCTTATATAAGACACGATACTACTTAAGGATCATTATCTCCTGTTGGGACCAGCTCTGCAAAAGCATCCAAAGTCACCTGGTTTCCAAGTTTGGGGGAGGTGTGACTGAGAAGTTAGGGTGTCCTCCTTAGCCTCAGAAGGCATTCAGTTTGATTTCAGCATAGAGATGGGAATTATTCCCAAGAATCTCTCATGATATCCCACATCATCTCAGCATAGAGATGGGAATTGTTCCAAGAATCTCTCATGATATCCCACATCATCTCAGCACATTCCTCCGAAGTCGGAGAGTGTCTGCCTGTACGGCGAGGAACCACCAGTCTGCACACCAATAAGCTAGACATGGGACAACGGATACTCACGCAAACCTCAAGTCCTGTATGACATCACACTGATGTTGGACAACAGGATGCCTTCATCCGACATACAGGACTTCGCGTTGGAGCTCAAGCCAACGAACACAAGCAAGCAAGCAAGCATCTCAGCACAGAGATGAGAATTGTTCCCAAGAATCTCTAACGATATCACACATCATCTCAACATAGAGCTGGGATTTGTTCCCAAGGATCTTCAACGATATCACACATCATCTCAATCTCAGAGGTAGTGAGATCTCAGCATAGATATGGGCATTGTTCCCAAGAATCTCTAATGATATCATACATCATCTCAGCACAGAGATAGGAATTGTTCCCAAGAATCTCCAATGATATCAGAATCATCTCAATCTCTGAGATAGAGAGCTCTCAGCTTAGAGATGGGAATTGTTCCCAAGAATCTCTCATGATATCCCACATCATCTTAGCATAGAGATGGGAATTGTTCACAAGAATCTCTCATGATATCCTACATCATCTCAGCATAGAGATGGGAATTGTTCCCAAGAATCTCCAATGATAGCACATATCATCTCAGCATAAAGATGGGAATTGTTCCCAAGAATCTCTCATGATATCCCACATCATCTCAGCATAGAGATGGGAATTGTTCCCAAGAATCTCCAATGATAGCACATATCATCTCAGCACAGAGATGGGAATTGTTCCCAAGAATCTATAATGATATTGTACATAATCTCAGCATAGAGATGGGAATTGTTCCCACGAATCTCCAATGATAGCACATATCTCCATCTCTAGGGTAGTGAGATCAAATACCTAGTCTTCTTGGAAAATAGAAATACAACAGGTGGTCCTGTCTGCAAGTTGTGCATGTCATAAAAGACCCACTGCAGTTGGAAATTGAAAAGAGTAGGCCATAAGGTTGCTGCCTGGGCAACATTGTTAGAAAAGAAACCCTATGCATAGGTAGATAAAGCCTGTTAGCCTGACTATGAGAGACAGAGACAGAGAGAGACAGATAGAGACAGAGAGAGACAGACAGATAGAGAGAGACTGACAGGTAGAGAGAGAGACAGACAGGTAGAGAGAGAGAGAGAGAGAGAGAATTTGGAGAGAGAGAGAGAGAGAGAGAGAGAGAGAGAGAGAGAGAGAGAGAGAGAGAGAGAGAGAGAGAGAGAGAGAAAGAGAGAGAGAGAGAGAGAGAGAGAGATCAAATTTTGCCGTGAAGAAAACCAAGCCTCGATGTTAAACATAACTAAAGAAACAAATTCCTAAACAGACATAATATATAAATAAACACACATAGTATTTGTTGGCACTTACAGAAGGAGAAGAAGGAAGTAGAGATTTGAGGATGCACTAAACAACATAAAATTTGAAAGCTGTAGTTACCGACCGGGATTTGAACCTGTCACCTCCAAATGACAACAACGCCTCGCTGCAGGAACAAGTGTACTTCGACGCATGACCAACTAGACACTCCAAAAAAGTGTCTTCATTGGCCTTGTCTATCATACAGATGAACCTACAACTATGGAATACAGACAGAATTTGTATCAAACCATTGAGATAGCACCATAGGTCTCATAATTTTATATTAAACCAGCATAGGTCAAATAAGAAACACATCTGATCGTAATGCAGTGTCTAGTTGGTCATGCATCGAAGTACAATTGTTCCTACAGTGAGGCGCTGATGTCATTTGGAGGTGACAGGTTCAAATCCCGGTCTGTAACTATAGCTTTCAAATTTTATGTTGTCTAGTGCTTTCTCTAATCTCTACTCCCTTCTTTTCCTTCTGTGAGCGCCAAACAATACTATATGTGTTTATTTATGTACTGTCTCAGTGGCCTCAAAGGAATGCCCAATTGATTTTCTGTGTAATACGGGTACAGCATTAGAACCGACCAATCATTTCTCTTCTTTAAATGTTTGTTAATATACTGGAAACAGCATTACGGTCCGATGTGTTTGTGTGTTTGTTATTTGACCTATGCTGTTAAATATAAAATTATGAGACCTATGGTGCTATCTCAATGGTTTGATGCAAATTCTGTCCGTATTCCATAGTTGTAGGTTCATCTGTATGATAGACATGACTAATGAAGACACGTTTTGGAGTGTCTAGTTGGTCATGCGTTAAAGTAAACATTTTCCTGCAGCGAGGCGTTGCCATCATTTGGAGGTGACAGGTTCAAATCCTGGTCAGTAATTATAGCTTTCAAATTTTATGTTGTCTAGTGCAGTGGTTCTCAACAGGTGAGGAATTCCCCCGTAGGGGGGGAATTTTAGGGTTTCGGAGGGAGGAATTAAGATTATTTCAAGATCGCGTTAATACAAGAACTGATTACTTAATATTGTTTTTTTTCCCTCCGTACTTTATGGTTCTGTACTTCTCGCCCTTCTGAACTTCATTTTATAACATAAGTAGACCCGCAAATCATGTTTTATGTAGACGTCTAGACTTGTTCGTGTATGTTTATTCTATTTAGCTTCCATTTTTTACGTATACTATGTAAAAAAAAAAGGGGGGGGGGGAGGGGGGGGGGTTATAGGGAGAAAATACGAAAGGAGAGGAATGACGTTCTGAACATATGGTGAAAAGGGGGGGGGGGGGGGGCATGGGCCAAAAAAAGTTGAGAACCACTGGTCTAGTGCATCCTCTAATCTCTACTTCCTTCTTCTCCTTCTGTGAGCGCCAAACAATACTATGTGTGTTTATTTATAGACTGTCTCAGTGGCCTTAAAAGGTTCCCCAAATGATTTTCTGATGAACAGATATAATGTACTGTGTGCATCCGCAATACTTTAATTTCTGTAAGACATTATTATAAACATGTTTTTACATTCATCACTATAGTTAGTCAACAGATCATCATCCTCATTGCACATCAAATTGTTAGTCCATAAATGCTTAAATCCTCTCCTGAGTATCTCCCTCAGTGTGAATCAGCTGACGACATCAGTTCTTCCTTGGCTTCCCGCAGGGTGCTATAGTCTAGCTTGACACTGCATGGTGCTCTATCTAGCTTGACACTGCATGGTGCTCTATCTAGCTTGACACTGCATGGTACTCTATCTAGCTTGACACTGCATGGTGCTCTATCTAGCTTGACACTGCATGGTGCTCTATCTAGCTTGACACTGCATGGTGCTCTATCTAGCTTGACACTGCATGGTGCTCTATCTAGCTTGACACTGCATGGTACTCTATCTAGCTTAACACAGCTTGGTGCTCTATCTAGCTTAACACTGCATGGTACTCTATCTAGCTTAACACAGCATGGTACTCTATCTAGCTTAACACAGCATGGTGCTCTATCTAGCTTGACACTGCATGGTGCTCTATCTAGCTTGACACTGCATAGTGCTCTAGTCTAGCTTGACACCGCATGGTGCTCTATCTAGCTTAACACCGCATGGTGCTCTATCTAGCTTGACACCGCATAGTGCTCTAGTCTAGCTTGACACCACATGGTGCTCTATCTAGCTTAACACCGCATGGTGCTCTATCTAGCTTGACACCGCATAGTGCTCTAGTCTAGCTTGACACCACATGGTGCTCTATCTAGCTTAACACAGCATGGTGCTCTATCTAGCTTGACACTGCATAGTGCTCTAGTCTAGCTTGACACCGCATGGTGCTCTATCTAGCTTAACACCGCATGGTGCTCTATCTAGCTTGACACCGCATAGTGCTCTAGTCTAGCTTAACACAGCATGGTGCTCTATCTACTTAACACGGCATTATACTCTATCTAGCTTAACACCGCATAGTGCTCTATCTAGCTTGGTACAGCATTGTGCTCTATCTAGCTTGACACGCACGGTACTCTATCTATCTTGATGCCGTTTGACTGGATGTTCTTGCAATGTTATCAAAGTTGCAGAATCACATCCATTCCCTGAGTCCATCCTGTCTAACTGAGGACAATAAGGATGCCAACTGTCCTTTGCTCATCTGCTCATCTACTCTTCTCCCCCCCCCCCCTCCTTAACCCCAAGCATCCAAGGCCGCTGCTCCTTCATTTCCTATACCGGTGTGCCCTGGCACTATTGTCTTTGCTACTGTCATGCCCTCCATGGCTAAACTGCTGGCAGTCATGGCAAAGGCTTCACTGTTTCCCTTAACAATTCTCTCTCTAACCTGGACCGTGAACACCCTACGCTCTGCATGTGCTACACAACAGACCCATCTGTGTAGATGATTGTATCACCCTGTGTAGATGAACAACAGTGAATAATGGAATGTAAATGAAGAAGAGAGGCAATGTAGAAAGAGCAATGATGCTGGATGAATTGAGATGGAGGCATGGAGGAATATCATCAGCAGAGTTAATCCAGAAAACCAAAGACCAAGATCTGTGGAGAGTCATGAATGTCTATGCCAGCTGGCATGGCACTTAGTGATGATGATAGATGAACAAAGCAATTACCAAAGTGGGACAGAGTGAATCGTCCAGCTGGAAGACTGCTGCCATACTTGCTCCAGGTGATGTTGGCTGCCATGGGTCCATAGCTGGGACACTCCAGGGTGATGTCTGACCCAATCTCCACCTGGACCCTTCGCTTCATACCCGCCATGATGTGAGCATCCTGACTGGCATCTGTAATAGAGAGAAACCGAGTTCTGGAATCTATTTTATCGTCTAGTTTATAAGTGCTAATCAGTACATTCTTTCTCCATGTGAGGAATGTAACCTGCGCGAGAATCGGTATGTGAGCCGGTCGCTCAGAAAGCAATGGCAAACTACTAAGCGCAATCTTGCCAAGAAATCAACAATCAACTGAAAGATGCTGATGTGGACAGCGATGTCCTGTAAAGGATATGCCGGGGGGGGGGGGGGGGGGAGATAAGTACATACAAGCCATAGTTTGATAGTGAGAAAGAGAAAGAGAGACAGACAGGCAGACAGAGACACAGAGAGAGAGAGAGAGAGAGAGAGAGAGAGAGAGAGAGAGAGAGAGAGAGAGAGAGAGAGACTTCAAGTGCGAGAGATAGAGAGAGACATAGAGAGAAGACAATTGCAAGAGAGAGAGACATAGGGAGTATAAGACAAATGCGACAGAGAGAGAGAGAGAGAGAGAGAGGGGGGGAGGGGGAAGAGGCAGGAGAGAAGGGGAAGAGGGCGGACACACACGCACGCACGCACACACACACACACACACACACACACACACACACACAAAGCGGGGTTGTTAAAGCGATTAGCCTACCGACTGTTGACTTTTGAATTTTGGGTCGTCTCCTTAACCAGTTGACAGCCTGTCAGATTTCGTGCAGGAGGCTTCCGCTCCAGCGCACCGGCGACTGTTCCGCGGTCCGGACAAACCAGATAATAACAAAGGACTAAATAAAAGGGTATGGCGTTTTATGGGGAGGGGAGAAGAGGGATGGGGAAGAAAACAAAATGGGGGAGGGGGAGGTGAATGAGGAAGAAAGGATGTAACTTTAAAAAATTCAACTTGTACACACTTTGGGAGAATGAAGTGAGCCGAGGGCGAGAATGTGCACGCGTGTTGCTAATATCGCACCTGGAAGGCAGAGGCTTGGACATGTCGGGTATAGGGTTCATACCTAGGATAAGGCCAAGAGATTTTTAAGAAGCCATTACAGAACCAGGTGGGAAAATCAGAGCATCCAGGTCACCAGAGAGATGATGCATAAATACCAACTTCGCGGAAAAGAACCAGTAACAATTTGCAGACTCCGCACAAGGCCTAGCCGACTCTTTCTGGGTGTTATTACAACAACAACAACAACAACAACAACAACAACAACAACAACAACACTAAAATCATCATCATCATGTGACATGCCGGTAAGCGTGGGCGGTCACGTTTTGCCATCTTACTCGATCACCAGAGTCGTGGATCAACTCTGTATTCTTGGCTAAGCCATCCAGGTATTTACTTATCTGCCCCCCCCCCCCTCTCTTCCTCTCGATCTTGCCAGTTGTCACCAAGCTCTCCAATTTATTTCTTCTCATGACGTGACCAAAAATACTAAAATAATAACAGCACAACAACACCACTAAATATAAATATATCACCACAACAATAACAACAACACCACTACTAAAATAATAACAACAAAACTACAACACCGCTAACTGTCTGTCTGACTAACTAATAATAACAACATCACTACAATAACAACAACACCATTACCACAAAAAAAATAACGACACTACAACACCACTAACTAATCATAAATAACGTCACTACAACGACAACAACAACAACAACACCACTACTAAAATAATAACAACAAAACTACAACACCGCTAACTGTCTGTCTGACTAACTAATAATAACAACATCACTACAATAACAACAACACCATTACCACAAAAAAAAATAACGACACTACAACACCACTAACTAATAATAAATAACGTCACTACAACGACGACAACAACAACAACACTAAAATCATCATCATCATGTGACATGCCGGTAAGCGTGGGCGGTCACGTTTTGCCATCTTACTCGATCACCAGAGTCGTGGATCAACTCTGTATTCTTGGCTAAGCCATCCAGGTATTTACTTATCTGCCCCCCCCCCTCTCTTCCTCTCGATCTTGCCAGTTGTCACCAAGCTCTCCAATTTATTTCTTCTCATGACGTGACCAAAAATACTAAAATAATAACAGCACAACAACACCACTAATTAATAATAAATATATCACCACAACAATAACAACAACACCACTACTAAAATAATAACAACAAAACTACAACACCGCTAACTGTCTGACTAACTAATAATAACAACATCACTACAATAACAACAACACCATTACCACACAAAAAAATAACGACACTACAACACCACTAACTAATAATAAATAACGTCACTACAACGACAACAACAACAACAACAACAGCTAGAACCACCACAAACAACAACACAGCAACCAATAACAACAACAAAGTAGAGGAGATCGATATATCAACTGCAGAGTTTCTATGCCAGTGCGCGCAACTGTCGCTTCCCTCAGCATGCTCAACTGCTTCCATACATCCAATGGGGCACGTAGATAGACAGGCACAGAGATAGACAGGCACAGAGATAGACAGGCACAGAGATAGACAGGCACAGAGATAGACAGGCACAGAGATAGACAGGCATAGAGATAATCCCGCTATATGTAATATGCAGTATAAAAGGCGTAGCACTCCATACGCACGGATTGGCAATTATAAAAGATGTGGAGGAAAAACAGGTTAAACCCGAGGACAATCCATCGCAGAAATATTGAAAACTACAGGCACGCTTGTCTACCTGTCCATCAGGTGGTAATGCTCGACCCAGCATAAAATGAGTACCTGGAAATGTTCTGGAGATTAAAGGCGGCCGACATGATATAGCGTGCCGAATGGTCTATTAAATTATTGGACTCGCACCATATACCCACTATGTCTCAATGAGTGTACATAAGTCCTTCACTTTTACTTTATGGGTACATGGAAGTGTTGAATGATTTTGATTGAACTCTGGTTAGTCGAGTGTTGTGATACACTTCTCCATGTGTTGAGGGAACAAGAGAGACAGAAGTAACGATGTGGACATAGACATAAAGTAGATGATGATGATGGGGGTGAAGGAGGAGGAGGAGGAGGAGGAGGAGGAGAAGAAGAAGAAGAAGAAGAAGAAGAAGAAGAAGAAGAAGAAGAAGAAGAAGAAGAAGAAGAAGAAGAACAATAGCAGCAGCAGCCACAGAATATCATTTGATGCCATGCCCCCAAAAATTACAAGCAATCTAGATCCCTCCAGATTATATCATTTCTCCAGCGACAACCTCAAAACTGAAGCTGGTTACACAGCTACTGCTGAAGATGAAAATGAATAACTGTGGAGGCACATGTCGATCTACAATGCCCATCTTGTCTGTCTTCCTGCAGGCGGAGACGGTTGCAGTGTAAATCACTGGAGCTGGCTTCACCAACCTAATGATGCTAATTTGCTTCCACCTCGTTTCACCTGTCATCGTCTTCCTCAATTTTCTCCCTCACTTCCTCTATCTGGCTGGCTGCTGATCGCATGCTGCGATTGTTATGAAAAATAACCACAATATGGTTTCTGGTTTTCTTGTTCACGTAACCAGCTCCTGTAGCTGTACTAAAGATGTTCAGATAATTTAAGCTGTTCAAATAAATTCCCTTGAATAGATGGCCAGTCATTCCTCTCTTAGCGAGACGACTAGTGCTGGTGACAAACCCTCGTCTGGTGGAGCTCATGATGCTGTCAACGTAACCGCCTAAGGATGACCAAACGCACCCGCTAGTCGAGTATTAGTATCATTATTTTGTTGCTGCTGCCACTACCACAACTGCTAATATATAGCATTGTATTTGGGCCTTGATTTTTGGAAACTCGGTAGCGATGGCATGGTAGTTGCTGCTAAAGCTGACGCTTTTACTACTACTGTTGCTGCTATAGATACTACTATTACTACTGCTGCTGTTGTAGCTACTATTACTACTACTACTGCTGATGCTACAACAACTAGCTCTACTCCTACTGCTATTACTGTTGCTACTGCTACTATTATTACTAGTGCTACTACTACTGTTGTTACTATATATTGTTGTTGCTGCTACTACAATTATTATCACCACAACTACCACAACCAATACTACTACTGCTGCTGCTGCTACTCCTCCTCCTCCTACTACTACTACTACTACTACTACTACTACTACTGTTGCTGCTGCTACTACTACTACTTCTACAACTCCTCCTCCTCCTACTACTACTACTACTACTACTACTGTTGCTGCTGCTACTACTACTACTTCTACAACTCCTCCTCCTCCTCCTACTACTACTACTACTACTGCTACTACTGTTGCTGCTGCTACTACTACTACTTCTACAACTCCTCCTCCTCCACCTCCTACTACTACTACTACTACTACTACTACTACTACTACTACTACTACTACTACTACTACTACTACTACTACTGTTGCTGCTGCTACTACTACAACTACAGCTGCTACTACTGCTACTACTACGGTAAGAGACCACCACGGATAAAGAAATACAAAAAGGCAGATTGAGAGACATAATGAAATAAAGAATTAAAGAATTAAAGAAAGAAAGAAAGAAAGAAAGAAAGAAAGAAAGACAGACAGACAGAAAGAAAGAACGAAAGAAAGAAAGAAAGACAACGTTTTAAAAGCAAACCAAACTAACATACAAAAGGAGCATTTCATTTAACGAAAAAGTGACAATCATGCTGAAAGAAGAGGTATAGAGGCAGGAAAACAAGAAAGAAAGAAAAAAACAAATAAAAAGACCACAAGAAACAAGCACAACAAGAAACGAAATAAAATATTTTTCTCCTTTCTAAAAGATACCAAACAGAAATGAGTGGGGAATCGCAAAATGTGCAGGATAAACAAACTAAAAAATTAGTACCATTATTATTGGGCGCCTCATGTTTCACATGTTATTTCTTCTGCTTGTTACAGGGACGTTACCTCCCTTCTAATCCCCATTTCTCCTATTTCAGGAAAGATGTCGGTTTCAGGAGGAGGTGTGTGTAGGGGATGCCTGGCCGATGGTTGTTTCAGGTGTTCTCAATGAATGAAAACGGTGGCTTGCACACTTTCTGTTCTCGGGTCCGAACTGTTTGCGACCCAAGAACATTTTTATTGGTCAGAAATGCGTTCAGTCCAGCACCGTTCCTTCTTCATTTCTCTTTCGGCAGGAGTGCATCACACTTAGCTACACACTTCAGAGATCAGGTTGTCCGACTTCAGCATGCATTTGTGTAAAGTTTACTTTCTCTAGACATATGCAATCACAGGTAACGAGCTGTGTCCACCCGTGGGTAGGTTCAATTAACCGGAAAGGGGGGGGGGGGGGGGGGGCAACGGTATTACTGCCTACTATACGTTTTCCAACTTTCACACAGGACTTTCTCTTTTTCACACTTATCCGAGAAGGTTAGGCGTCGGATCTCACTGCCCAAGAGATCAGTGGATCGTGGGATATAATTACATATCAATGGTTCTTGGAGCAAGTCCATGCCCTATGCTGAGATCGAATTACTGTATTAGAGCATTGCTTTGTTGACCCGACAGCTTCTGCGGCTTGTCTTGTTCCAGACTATTAGTGTTACATTTCCTCTGAATTAAACTAGGCAGGCCGAGAGACGGATCACGCCGCATGGGCAACACATGATCTCTAAAGCCCAGGCTGTGTGTTCTGGAGAGGCATAACTCAACTTTATAAACTATCGTCTGTCAAGACGGCAAGGTGCCAATCATTTTAGTATCCCCATCATTAGTCCAATTTCTGTCCAAATCGCTACCTAAATATGTGAATGATTCCACCTACTGGGGTGAGGTTTAGCCAGGGACAGTTGGGTAATTATTTGTTGATTTATTCTCATTATCTTTGCACTTGAGCACATTATTATCACTACAGGGGAGATGCCTTAGAAGAACGGTGGGAATAACCGTGAGAGATACAGTTAGGGGTGGGGAAATTATAGGACAACTGGGCCTGTCGGTGGGAGTAACCGAGAGAGATACAGTTATGGATGGGGAAATTAGAGGACAACTGGGTCTGTCGGTGGGAGTAACCGTGAGAGATAAGAGTTAGGGATGGGGCAATTAGAGGACAACTGTGGGAGTAACCGTGAGAGATAAGAGTTAGGTATGGGGAAATTAGGGGACAACTGGGTCTGCCGGTGGGAGTAACCGTGAGAGATACAGTTAGGGGTGGGGAAATTATAGGACAACTGGGCCTGTCGGTGGGAGTAACCGTGAGAGATACAGTTATGGATGGGGAAATTAGAGGACAACTGGGTCTGTCGGTGGGAGTAACCGTGAGAGATAAGAGTTAGGGATGGGGCAATTAGAGGACAACTGTGGGAGTAACCGTGAGAGATAAGAGTTAGGAATGGGGAAATTAGGGGACAACTGGGTCTGCCGGTGGGAGTAACCGTGAGAGATACAGTTAGGGATGGGGAAATTAGAGGACAACTGTGTCTGTCAGTGGGAGTAACCGTGAGAGATAAGAGTTAGGAATGGGGAAATTAGAGGACAACTGGGTCTGCCGGTGGGAGTAACCGTGATAGATAAGAGTTAGGGATGGGGAAATTAGAGGACAACTGTGGGAGTAACCGTGAGTGATAAGAGTTAGGGATGGGGAAATTAGAGGACAACTGGGTCTGCCGGTGGGAGTAACCGTGATAGATAAGAGTTAGGGATGGGGAAATTAGAGGACAACTGTGTCTGTCGGTGGGAGTAACCGTGAGAGATAAGAGTTAGGGATGGGGAAATTAGAGGACAACTGTGTCTGTCGGTGGGAGTAACCGTGAGAGATAAGAGTTAGGAATGGGGAAATTAGAGGACAACTGTGGGAGTAACCGTGAGAGATAAGAGTTAGGAATGGGGAAATTAAAGGACAACTGGGTCTGCCGGTGGGAGTAACCGTGAGAGATACAGTTAGGGAAAGGGAAATTAGAGGACAACTGTGGGAGTAACCTTGAGAGATACAATTAGGAATGGGGAAATTAGAAGACAACTGTGGGAGTAACCGTGAGAGATACAATTAGGAATGGGGAAATTAGAGGACAACTGTGGGAGTAACCGTGAGAGATACAATTAGGAATGGGGAAATTAGAAGACAACTGTGGGAGTAACCGTGAGATATGAAGTTAGGGATGAGGAAATTAGAGGACAACTGTGGGAGTAACCGTGAGAGATACAATTAGGAATGGGGAAATTAGAAGACAACTGTGGGAGCAACCGTGAGAGATAAGAGTTAGGGATGGGGAAAATAGAGGACAACTGGGTCTGTTGGTGGGAGTAGATAAGAATTAGGGATGGGGAAATTATAGGACAACTGTGGGATTAACCGTGAGAGATAAGAGTTAGGGATGGGGAAATTAGAGGACAACTGTGGGAGTAACCGTGAGAGATAAGAGTTAGGGATGGGGAAATTAGAGGACAACTGGATCTGTCGGAGATGTGGCGAAGGGCTACGAACGCAATTCGTAATCCCGCATACCGCGTTTGAAACATTGCTGCGGGCGATTTGGAAGCAGACCGCCTTGTGCTAATTTGTATGCAATGGTATGAATGCCGGTTATTCAGAAAGCAATGGTAAACTACTGAACGTAAACCTGCCAAGAAATTACAACCAGCCAAACAATGCTGTGGTTGACTGTGACGTCTTGTACATTATATGTATCTACAGTGGTTATAATACCAGACATGCATTACATTAAAGGACAACATATTAAATGGTCTGGCCATCTCACAAGAATGCCTTGGTACTATCTTCCACAAAGAGTCACATTGAAGAGATATAATGTATACAGAGGAAGGGAAAGATTACGTAAAAGAAAGAGTGATGGTATCAAGAACAAACTTAGAGAAATGAATACGGACTAACAAAGAGCATTAGAAAGAGGGCATAAAGGATTCCATCTTCCCCAACCCTCGACTGAGGTAAACGGGGGAAGATGAGAAGAAGAGGAAGAAGAATCGCCCCATGAATTTTGAGACCTAACTGTTATAACCTCCTATCAAGTGTTGAATGTATCCAGCATCTGATTTCGTATGTGAGACAGAAAGGCAATGTTGACAGCGAACTACAGGTCATCAAGCTGATGGATCCACTGACTTCCACTTCTTGTGGTAGTTCTGTTGTCTTAATAATCAAATCAACAGTCGCACTCATGTTCTTATCTCAAACGCGGTTAGCTTTCCCTCACGTATAACTCTGCATTTCATATGTTGCCTTTATTAAGTTAATGATCTTCTGCGGGATCGCATAGTGCCAGATCAATTCCCAAGGAGATTCACTGTTAGCGCTGTAAAAGGCCTTCTCAAATTCCCCAAATCCAATACAAAGATGTGAATTCAACCCAAATGCTTTCTCTATGATTTCACAATGTTGCTATTTGGCCAGTGCAGGATTGGTTGGATGGGAACCTACCTGCTGATTCCTTAGTTATGTGTCAATGGCATCTCTTAATCTCTCTAGAATATGGTTAAAGAGGTAACAAAGTTGACTATCTCTGTGGCGAAGTGGTCAAGCCGTTTGACGTTTGACTCGTGAGCCGAAGGTTGTGGGTTCGATTCCGGGCCGCGTCCTTCGGTTTACGAGTTAAATGTTTCGGAGACTCCCATGGGTCGTCGCTAAAAGCTACGGAGTTCGTGCTTTGTGCGACGCTTTCCGTACTGCGGAAAGAGACCGAGCCATATGGGATAAAAACCCGGTGCAATGAAGTCGACCCTGTCGACTTTTAAGCGACTTTTTTAAGAGACAACAACTTTGACTATCTAATTATAGAGGTAACAACGTTGACTATCTAATTATAGAGGTAACAACGTTGACTATCTAGTTATAGAGATAACATTGACTATCTAATTATAGAGGTAACAACGTTGACTATCTAATTATAGAGGTAACAACGTTGACTATTTAATTACAGAGGTAACAACGTTGACTATCTAGTTATAGAGATAACAACTTTGACTATCTAATTACAGACGTAACAACGTTGACTATCTAGTTATAGAGATAACATTGGCTATCTACTTATAGAGGTAACAACGTTGACTATCTAGTTATAGAGATAACAACTTTGACTATCTAATTATGGAGGTAACAACGTTGACTATCTAATTATAGAGGTAACAACGTTGACTATCAAGCTATAGAGGGGTGGCTTTAAGCACGAACTCGAAAAGCACCGAGTCAAAACCCGGACAACATTATTCTCATGACAAATTTATCAGAGGAATCAGGTGATTTCAAAGATCTCTTCTCGTGACCGGGCACATATAACAGGTTCCAGGTTCATTGTAAACATACACGATGCAGCTTGTCCTTTTCAGGTGAAGAAGAAGAAGAAGAAGAAGAAGAAGAAGAAGAAGAAGAAGAAGAAGAAGAAGAAGAAGAAGAAGAAGAAGAAGAAGAAGAAGAAGAAGAAGAAGAAGAAGAAGAAGAAGCAACAAGTAAATTGTTCTATCACATATATCATCCCCTGTAGCTAGCTGGTTAATACGTGACGAATTCTTTTAGAATCACATGTTTTATTTCTCCCTGAATATATGAATCTCGAGCTGACCTGGGAACTTCGCACGAACCTATTTATGGCCAGGTATATCTCTCAGCTTGCAACAAAAAGAGTTTTAAAAAAATGTGTAGTTGCACTGACAACCTCCACTCTAAAAATGAAAAATGTAATGACAGACAGAACTTAAGCGGAGGCGGAGGAAACAGGGACGAGCCTTTAGCTTTCAGATACCATTTTAAAAGGACCAGTGGGTATGCTCAGTGTGAACTGTGTCAGGGAAACAACGCTGGCATTGAAAACGAACAGGTCTATAGAAAACGACATGCAAAGGTGGCTGAAATAATTGCTAACTGCCGAACTGGGCTGAAAGACGCCCCAGGGAGAAGAACAAGTATAGGTACACCATTTACTTAGCGCCGGCCTATGAGAACCGTTGCCTGTAAAGCTTTTTGTACCGGGTTTATTTTGGACTCAAAGAATATGAAACAACGTGGACAAAACGAGTGGAAAGGGAGGAACTGAACGAACGTAATTAAACAGGCGGGTTAAGGGGGAAAAAATGGGGAAAGAATGGTTTTCAAGAATTCGGGACCAGGAGCAAAGTTCAACAAAAATTGTTCAGAACAGTGCCCCAAGGCATGAAGTGAAATCTTCCTGAACCCAGCACTGCATGTGATGAATGTTTGAGTAAAACGAGGGAAGGACATGAACAATACGGGAAGAAACAAGACAACCTGGAAACTACGTAAAAAACGTGAACATGGAGTAACGCATATTTGAAAACATTTCCATAGAAAAAGGTTCACCAAAGGCTATTATTATACACAGTTCTGCGACCCCCAACAACGTAACAACTCAGTCAACATTGTTAATTCACACATGCCGGTAAAAACACTGACGTTTTTACTTCTTTCCTGCTAATTATTTCTTGTAGGCGGTTGTTTCTATGTACGAACTGCTTACACATCACAATTATGATGTGCCATGCCGATAAGCTTGGGCGGTTATATTTAGCTTTCTCACACGATCACTGGTCGTGGATCAGCTATGTTTTCTTGTCTCGACCTTGTCAGATGGCCAAGCCTTACAGATTTATACTTCTCTGTCTTTCCCCTCAATCTTGCCAGTTGTCACCAAGTTCTCTAGTTTATTTCTTCTCATAACGTGCCTAAAAATATTAACTGTCTGCATCTCATCGCATCATCTGACCTTGTTCCTCTTGTACCTTGCGGTGTCGAGGTGAAGAATAAACAGCGGGAGAGTGCCCGATTATGGGCTTCATATATCGAGATCCCCATGGACTGTTATTCTCTCTGTCCATCGTTTACATGGTTGGCCTCTTATTCTGGTTCAGTTTTGTCTGTTCGCCATTGCTTGTTGTGGTATACTGTTAGTTGATAGTCTAATTATATGGCCGAACCATTTAACTGCCTACGTCTAATTTCTCTAAACATTTGACGTCTCATGAGAGGCTGTTGGACACCTTCCTAGAAGAAGGTCAATAAACCCTCTAGAAGAGAACCAGATCAACCAGCGGCGAGAGCGATCTACATGAGAGAAGAGGGATACAAGGTGACAAGGCGATCTAGGAAGAGATGGCTAGGTGGAGTCAAAGAAGCACAGAAGTCAAACATGTGGCATTAGCCCAAGCAACAAGAGTAACGAAAAGCGGCAAATTACAGCTAACTTCAGGAGTCGCCGTGGCCGAATGAATAAGAGCGCCTGATCTTAAACTTCCAGTGTGCTGATGCCGAGGTAGCGGGTTAAACCCCTATACCGGTCAGTTGGACTACAGACTTCTCGTCCTTGATTTCGGGACGTAAATTACAGGTACCTTTGAAGTCCGAGTGGGTTCCCCTGATGAATAGGGAAAACTAATCCACACGCAAAAATCAGTCCAGTGGAGGAAACAGTGTGTAGTTGTGCAGTATCTGTCTGTCTGGCTGGACCTGTGCGAGAGTTCAAGGCCAGTGAACAAGAAATTCTACCTCATCTTTGCCACGCTTCACGGCAAAAACAGCAGGGCAAAAGAAGAAGAAGAGGAAGAAGAACCCTGAACAAAAGGTTTCCGGAGACAAATCCATGAAGAGGAACAACTGGCAGGCGATAAGGCAGGGTTAACATCTTAATTTATCTGTGACCAAATCTACACTAAAGGCAAGATGAATGTGAGAAGGGATTCTTCCTGCCACGTATTCTACCGTATACACACAAAATAAGTTTCCCCCGCTTTCTCTCTCCGCTCTGGGCATTGATTTGCGGAGTCTGATGGCAATGAAATAACATACGAGAGAAGAGACATACCGTAGGACGGGCAGAATGTTAGACGAGCCTGCGTGCCCAAATCTTAGCCCTTTGAAAATAAAGTTCCTTGGTTACGTTCTCTCTGTCTCTCTCTCTCTCTGTCTCTCTCTGTCTCTCTCTCTCTCTCTCCTTGTCGTTCTCTCTCCCCCTCTCTCTTTCTGCCTCTCTCCAAGCAGAGAGAAAAGGAGAGAGAGAGAGAGAGAGAGAGAGAGAGAGAGAGAGAGAGAGAGAGAGAGAGAGAGAGAAAAGGAAAGAATGAACGAATGAACGAACGAACTTTATTTTCAAAGGTATATATATATATATATATATCGCCGGTCTCTCTGGCTGTGGGGTTACAACACTTTCTCTCTGTAATCCCGTTTATCACGCAGTCTCGTAGCGGAGCGAGAGCTGAGGCGGTTCGACCCCCGCTCGTGACTTGCGGGATACTGAGCCGGCCGCTCAGAAAGCAATGGCAAACTACTGAGCGTAATCTTGCCAAGAGATCAACATACAGCTGAAAGATGCTGCTGTTGACAGCTAAGTCCTGTAAAGGACATGCTAAAAAAAAAAATATATATATATATATATATATATATATATATATATATATATATATATATATATATATATATATATATATATATATATATATATATATATATATATATATCCACGTTACCAATGACAACGCAAGCTGACAGACAGAGTGTAGAAGAAGAACCACACAGCACAGTCACTCCGGCAACTTACTTGACATCAATGGGGCAACCCTCACAGATATGCTCCATGACGATGTTCTGTTGAGCTGAGAGAGCGGGTTCACTGCCACACACCGAAAGCTGTCCTCAGAGGCACTGCTGATGTTGCTCAATACCACATTCCCAGAGGGAAGCTGATGAACCGTGCCTGGAGGTCATACATAAAGTGTTAGGAACTCATTCCGTTTATAACATCTGTTCAAAGATGCAATAAGTGTACAATCTGTACATAACGTCTTTAAAACGATACCCTTTCATAGTGTACTATTACACTAGTCAACAACCAAAATGTACCGGATAAGAAAATATAAGATCTTAACTAATTTTGGTATGCTGAAAACGATCATGACATTTAAAAATGTTGATTTGCTCTAGTTTTTAAGATAAATGCTACTAGTTTATTTAATTACGGTCAATTATATATATGACGCAACTGTTGTGGGCGATGCCATAATGTTTTCTAATGACCAATAACAGTTGATGATGTAATCCTACCTATGATTACATCACCGTTGTGTATACATATCTTATCTCTAATACAATTTGGCGATTAGTTAGTGCTTTTGTCCTTATCAAGAGTATCATAATTAGAAATGCCTAGGACATATGTGAACAGCGCTAATAATTTCTGTTATATATATGGTGATGTGACATTTCTATCACATAAACGAAATATAACTAAAGTGATTAAGAACGCGTACGGTTTGTATTTTGGTTGCAGAATAGGAGATCAAGAAAAGAGCTGGGCGCCACACATGCTGCAATACATGTGCAGCACATCTTAAACTAGTTGACTGGCAAAAGGCAAGCTATGCCTTTTGCAGTCCCATTGATTTGGAGAGAGCACACTGATCATCTCAACAACTGTTACTTTTGCATAGTGCCTCCATTTTTGAAAGGCATATCAAAGAAGCAAAAATGTACTCTGCAATATTCAAACATCCCCTCTGTAATATATCCGGTACCACACGGCGATGACCTACCAGTTCCCAAGGTGCCAGAATCGTTTTCAGCTGCTTCTACTGATGAAGAAGAGGACATTGGTGGTCCTGAGCCATCAACATCAAGCGACCCAGATTTTGAGCAAACTACATCCACTAATCCACACTTAATCACCCAAAGTGAACTGAGTAATCTTGTACCCTCGACTACAACAATGTGCAATAGTTGGTGTATTTCTGCAGTTTTCAGTTTTCATATTGCCCACTATCTCTTCTAATGTCTACCTCTTTCTGATTTCGTCTATGCGTACCAGTCAATACGTGTTTATTTATTTCACATGCTTTTTCAGTGGAGTCAAGGCAACTGCCCTGCGACTGATTTTTCTGGAGAGAATCTTTACAGCCAGAAGAATAATCCGCTCGAAAGACACACAAAGAATGACGCACGACAAGCTTTTATATCTCCTGGTGTGTAATTGTCTCCCAGCGGCCATTGTAAATACAAATATGGCTACTCGCTGTGTCATTCATAACGGTAATCCCTGAAAACGGAAGTGCGGGGAAAGGAACTGCACGGGGAAAGTATTAAAGAATACACTGTGTAAACTGTGGGATGAGAGAGTTGTCCGAGTTGGTAAAAGATGAACAACAGCTGGAGTTTGGGCGTTGCCTCTGGGGATCGTGGCTGGGAGTTGCTGCCAGAAGTATATTCTGCTTCTTCTTCTCCCTCCTTCTCTTCGTCACCTATCCTTCCCACTGTTTTCAAACAGAGTCTCGTACCCATTTTTAAAAGGCTAGGTCGACATCCAGAATCGTGCTAGTCGGAAAACAATAATCGTGCCTCTGTTGGTGACTGAACCTGGGCCAATGTGTTGGTAGGCTAGCGAACTAACTACTATGTCACCGCAGCTCCTTACTGCTCTAACATGACAGATATATTAACACATTTCAGAGACCAAACGTTACTGGTGGGCTGATGCCATCACACAAAAAGACCAACTTCGTGGATGACAGATATGATCCGACAGATCAGAACGATCACAAACCATGTTGAGAACAACTTTCCAGGCCATTATCATCATGTGCCATGTCGATGGGTGGTCATACTTTGCTCTATAACACGATCAGCGTCTTAGATCAGGTCTACATTCTTGGCACGATTATGCCCGCGCGGGCGCACAGACACACACACACACATCAGGCTTCAACTGCATGAGGTGGGAAACACAGTTCCCTTCTTCAACACTTTTCCCACTCCCACTTCAGACCCACATCAAGTGTTTAATATACGAATGAATGTGTGAATCCACTTATTTGGCATCGAACTGAAAACCAGGGACAACCCCTTTCCATGCTTCATTCACACCTCTCGCATTGCCTTCAGCTTCTCTTGCATTCCGTCAGCTCATCGTCTGTATCATTTCTTTAAAAAAATTCCACTAATTTTCATATTTATCTTAAGGTCGCTTATCGGCAATGTTTTTATTATTAGTCACCGCCTCTTATAAATATTATCAGATTAAACATGCCATAAGCACACCTCACTTTTTGGAGTCTGCGCGTGCCTGCCTTAATTCAATCAATATACTTTTGGAGGCGTCAGCCGAGTATCCAATGAAAACACTGTAAAAATAAATCCGCGGATATCTGAGGAAAAATGACTCGGCGGGAAAGCTAAATCTGGGTAATCCTAGATGGTTTATGCTTGGAGTCAGGGTCGTTTATACTGGAGTCGCGTGACAGAAGATATATGCAGAGTATAAGCTGCTCTGGTTATTCCGAAAATGACACGGCTATAGTGGGCGAACGCGGCGCGCCAGTAACTACTGTTGGCAGTCAGGCATCATGCAGTCAGTCAGCTTCTCAGTGACACTAACTGTGTTGATACGGTGCACCGACGAGAGCACTTTCCATCAAACAGCTGATGATTTATGCAGAAGCTACAGAGGTTCTAGCGGGTGGGTTAGTAACGCTGATGACAACTACGCGGATTATGTTATAAGCACGGTCGGATGGTCGCCTGCTAAGTGAAGGGAAGACTTGCCACCTATACCGCCTTACATTGACTTCCGGTGTCCAACATGGAGGAAAGGCGGTTGAGCTGTTAAGGCTTCTGTAGTTTTTATGCTTGTGGTTATGGTTTGCTTACGCATTTTCCCAACGTTGGACTGACAGTGCATGGTTCCGTCACCCTGCTACTGAGATCATCTTCTGCGTTCATCCGGAGTTTTTTACGGACGTGATTGCGTTGTGTCTGTTCACTACTGAGATGATGACGAAGTCGACGGCGACGACGACGACGACGAAGAAGAAGAAGAAGAAGAAGAAGAAGAAGAAGAAGAAGAAGAAGAAGAAGAAGAAGAAGAAGAAGAAGAAGAAGAAGAAGAAGAAGAAGAAGAAGAAGAAGAAGAAGAAACAGCAGCAGCAGCAGCAGCAGCAGCAGTAGCAGCAGCAGAAGAAGAAGAAGAAGAGAATAAGAAGAAGAAGAAGAAGAAGAAGAAGAAGAAGAAGAAGAAGAAGAAGAAGAAGAAGAAGAAGAAGAAGAAGAAGAAGAAGAAGAAGAAACAGCAGCAGCAGCAGTAGCAGCAGCAGCAGCAGAAGAAGAAGAAGAAGAAGAAGAAGAAGAAGAAGAAGAAGAAGAAGAAGAAGAAGAAGAAGAAGAAGAAGAAGAAGAAGAAGAAGAAGAAGAAGAAACAGCAGCAGCAGCAGTAGCAGCAGCAGCAGCAGTAGCAGAAGAAGAAGAAGAAGAAGAAGAAGAAGAAGAAGAAGAAGAAGAAGAAGAAGAAGAAGAAGAAGAAGAAGAAGAAGAAGAAGAAGAAGAAACAGAAGCAACAGAAGCAACAGCAGCAACAGCAGCAGCAGCAGCAGCAGCAGCAGAAGAAGAAGAAGAAGAAGAAGAAGAAGAAGAAGAAGAAGAAGAAGAAGAAGAAGAAGAAGAAGAAGAAGAAGAAGAAGAAGAAGAAGATATACAAAAACACGGAACAATATCCAAAGTTTTTTTTTTAAATTCCTAGTTTTTAATATTCATCGGATTACTCTTACATTTTCTGTTTTGTTTATTGTTTATTTTTTTATTTGTTTGTTTGATTGTTTACAGAACCAATGTTTAGCCATGCGGATTGTAGCAACATCAGCAAATCTTAACATTCTCTTTCTACATTTTTGTGATTAATTTCCCGGTGTGCAAACATGCAAGTAATTACATGACACGTGAACTCGCAAGTATTGATCCGTGCTCATAGAAGGTGAAGGGGAGCATGTAGAAATGAGAGAACAGACTAGACTGCAGGGAACAATGCACAGCTATGGGCAAATTAGTCCTTGAATGTGTTTGTTACTCCCGACTGACGCCAGAAACTCACCTGTATGAAAAATCAGAACTTAACAGATTCTGTGAGAAATCCAAAGTAGATTTGGACCGAACAAAAATGGATGGCGGAAAATGGGAAGCAGAGGAGTGTCACAACTATGCCCTGAAAGATGTTAATATGGTAGCAGACATGCTGTATTATATATCAAATTAAATGAGGTTGCTTAGGGAAAACTACAGTATTGATATTTTAATTGTGACAACATTTCGTAGCGACAACATTTACGGCGATATATAAGCAGATAAAGGAAGTCGCTTAAGACGACTGATCATCCCATAGCACGTAATCATTTAAGAAGTGTTTGAATCCAGGATCAGTTAGCCTAGTATACTTGCCACTATGCACCAGTCATATGTATGAATCCAGGATCAGTTAGCCTAGTATACTTGCCACTATGCACCAGTCATATGTATGAATCCAGGATCAGTTAGCCTAGTATACTTGCCACTATGCATGCACCAGTCATATGTTTGAATCCAGGATCAGTTAGCCTAGTATACTTGCCACTATACACCAGTCATATGTATGAATCCAGGATCAGTTAGCCTAGTATACTTGCCACTATACACCAGTCATATGTTTGAATCCAGGATCAGTTAGCCTAGTATACTTGCCACTATACACCAGTCATATGTATGAATCCAGGATCAGTTAGTCTAGTATACTTGCCACTATGCATGCACCAGTCATATGTTTGAATCCAGGATCAGTTAGTCTAGTATACTTGCCACTATACACCAGTCATATGTATGAATCCAGGATCAGTTAGCCTAGTATATTTGCCACTATACACCAGTCATATGTATGAATCCAGGATCAGTTAGCCTAGTATACTTGCCACTATACACCAGTCATATGTTTGAATCCAGGATCAGTTAGCCTAGTATACTTGCCACTATATACCAGTCATATGTATGAATCCAGGATCAGTTAGCCTAGTATATTTGCCACTATATACCAGTCATATGTATGAATCCAGGATCAGTTAGCCTAGTATACTTGCCACTATACACCAGTTGAGCTCAAAGCCAGCAAGCGCAAATAAAAAAAACAAACAAAACCACGAGTTCAATTTTCATCACAGAAATTTCGAGCTCATCGAAGGGCTACGGAGTTCATGCTTTGTGCAATGCTTTCAGATGGAGAATTAGTTCTGTAGAAAGAGATCTAACTAAATGGCGATCAAATCAGTTGAAATGATGAAGGTCCTCTAGACTTTAATACTTATTAATATGTGTAAACTGACTTGGTTAGCAGAGCATTACTTTACTGACCACACCTCCTTAGTCGCAGTGACCTATAGAGAAAGATCTAAATAGACTCAGCATCGCTAGATGAGCTATTCCTGCGGTACGAGCATATCAGACATTTATCAGGTTGGTGGGGGGGGGGGGGGGGGGGGGGAAGCCAAACCGTTTCTTGATCTTCAATTTACAGCAACCGTCGTCGGGGTTATCTTATCCCCGCAGATAGCAAACGACCAATGTTATGTCGTCAAAAATGTCCCGATTACTGAGGATATTATGGGATAGCTTGAGGTGCAGTGAGCGAGTGGGGTGTGATTGTGTGTGGAGGAGGGAGGTGTGGAGTGACACGTAGATGAGTAGAAGACGTTATGGGAGGATATAGAGAAGAGAAAGGTGGTGTAGGTATTCGATGTGGGGAAAAATCTGTAGGCTTTATATGTTTCTGTCGTAGTTGTAACTTTAACTTCTTTCCGAGCAGAGATACTGGTATATTTACATATAGATGGACGGACAGAGGGATACATAGATGGGTGGACAGAGGGACGGATAGATGGGTGGATACAGGGATACACAGATGGGTGGACAGAGGGTCGGATAGATGGGTGGATACAGGGATACACAGATGGGTGGACAGAGGGATACATAGATGGGTGGACAGAGGGTCGGATAGATGGGTGGATACAGGGATACACAGATGGGTGGACAGAGGGTCGGATAGATGGGTGGATACAGGGATACACAGATGGGTGGACAGAGGGTCGGATAGATGGGTGGATACAGGGATACACAGATGGGTGGACAGAGGGTCGGATAGATGGGTGGATACAGGGATACACAGATGGGTGGGCAGAGGGATACATAGATGGGTGGACAGAGGGTCGGATAGATGGGTGGATACAGGGATACACAGATGGGTGGACAGAGGGTCGGATAGATGGGTGGATACAGGGATACACAGATGGGTGGACAGAGGGATACATAGATGGGTGGACAGAGGGTCGGATAGATGGGTGGATACAGGGATACACAGATGGGTGGACAGAGGGTCGGATAGATGGGTGGATACAGGGATACACAGATGGGTGGACAGAGGGTCGGATAGATGGGTGGATACAGGGATACACAGATGGGTGGACAGAGGGTCGGATAGATGGGTGGATACAGGGATACACAGATGCGTGGGCAGAGGGTCGGATAGATGGGTGTCCAGAGGGACGGATAGATGGGTGGACAGAGGGATACATAGATGGGTGGACAGAGGGTCGGATAGATGGGTGGATACAGGGATACATAGATGGGTGGGCAGAGGGACGGATAGATGGGTGGATACAGGGATACACAGATGGGTGGGCAGAGGGACGGATAGATGGGTGGACAGAGGGATACATAGATGGATGGATACAGGGATGGATAGATGGGTGGGCGGAGGGAGGATAGATGGGTGGGTACAGGTACCGATAGATGGATGGGTATAGGGACGGATATATGGATGGGCAGAGGGGCGGAAAGATGGGTGTCCAGAGGGACGGATAGATGGGTGGACAGAGGGACGGATAGATGGGTGGGCAGAGGGTCGGATAGATGGGTGGACAGAGGGTCGGATAGATGGGTGGACAGAGGGTCGGATAGATGGGTGTCCAGAGGGACGGATAGATGGGTGGGCAGAGGGATACATAGATGGATGGATACAGGGATGGATAGATGGGTCGGCGGAGGGATGGATAGATGGGTGGGCGGAGGGAGGATAGATGGGTGGGTACAGGTACCGATAGATGGATGGGCATAGGGACGGATATATGGATGGGCAGAGGGGCGGAAAGATGGGTGTCCAGAGGGACGGATAGATGGGTGGACAGAGGGACGGATAGATGGGTGGGCAGAGGGATAGATAGATGGGTGAACAGAGTGACAAATGCATGGATAGATGAGCGGACAGAGAGACACTCATATATACAGACAGATGAGCGGACATACAGACATTCATATATACAGACAGATGAACGGATCGAAACAGACATATAGAAAGACTATTGGACAACAGAGAGACAGACATTACATAAACATATAAGAGGACAGACAGACAGACAGACAAACAGAGAGGCAGGCGAACGGGTATAGAGGCAGACATATACACAGACAGATAAGAGGACAGTGAGAGAGAGAGAGAGACAGACATACACACAGACAGACAGATGCGTGGACAGAGAGACAGACACATACACAGACAGCCGGGCGGACAGAGAGACAGACACATACACAGACAGCCGGGCGGACAGAGAGACAGACACATACACAGACAGCCGGGCGGATAGAGAGACAGACACACAAATACAGACAGCTGGGCGGACAGAGAGACAAACACACACATAGACAGCTGGGCGGACAGAGAGACAGACACATACACAGACAGCCGGGCGGACAGAGAGACAGACACACACAGACAGATGGAAGAACAAAGGGACAGATCAATTCAGGCCGGATTATCATAACGCCTGCCACACACGTCAATTAGGGCTGCCATCTCGTGCCCCAGTAAACCCACCAGCGTACAAACGACTAACCGTGCCCCCCAGGGCGACTGCCGACACTCCTCGCACCCCTGTGTGTGGCCCCTAACTGCTCATCATCATCATGCGCCATGCGACAAGCGAGGACGGTCATGATCTGCCATGATCACTAGTGTTAGATCAGGTCTGTGTGCTTTTCCAGATAATGCCATACAGAGAAACTATCCGGACATCTATCTCTATATCTTCCTTTTGCTCTTTCCCGTCAGTTTTGCCAGATGTCGGACGGACGGACGGACGGACGAACAGACAGACAGAGAGACAGACAGAGAGACAGGCAGACAGACAGACAGAAAGACAGACAGACAAACAGACGATAACCTGTCGATACAACATTCCAAACTCTCTTACTCATACCTATACATCAACAGCCTAAACACATAACAATTATACATATACTATAGGAATCTCATAATCAGAATATAATAGTCAGAGAATTCAGCTCTGAAACAAGCTTCGGTTCAGCATCTCTGGCACGACAGCCGAGAACTCCAAGATCTCGGTAGATTGCTCGGCAGAAATACCTCAATTTGCCAAGACGCCGGCGAAAGAAATTTCTGGGAATGTATTCCACCCATTACACAAAAGAAAACAGGAAAAGCCTGCATTGGCAGCCTCTCCGAAGATCTAGACAGGCAGGCTAGCAGGTAGTCTGACAGCACAGCTAGCTTCTGGGACGCAATGCACCCCCTTTTACCGTGCCCAGGTGTACCGCTTCTGGTCACATTTATTCTCGTCACATTTATCATCGATGTTCTCAAGGTAATTATTTCCATCCTTTCAGCCCAGCCCGGCTAATATCTAATTTCCCGAGTTTCATTTTCCCGTTCTCTGCGACTTAAAAGAAAAATAAAAACAGTCGGGGGGAAAGTAACAAAGTTCAGAAAGAAAAAATTGGCGCGCTACAGAAAATGTATGATTGATCGTAGGCAAAAAAAAAAAAAAAATCCAGTGCAAGGGCGGGTAATCATATAGCAGGAAGTTACGAGTTATCTCTGCTTCGCATCTCCAAGGAAGGCGCAAGAGTAAGCCCCGGAGAGACTCTGATCTCATAGAGAAATTGCTGGATGTCTTTCAAACGCTCGCAGATTCCAACAGTCGTCGGTTCATGAGCAGACAGATGAAGGGAGCCGATAACCAAGTGTCATTCTTCTGTCACTCACACATACATACACCCTGTCAGTTTGTGACGCATCGTGAAATCTGACTTTTCAAGTATATTATACTGTATGCCATCTCCGACACCAAACCTGACCGCAGCTTAACAGATTCAGAGCCAAACAAAACGTAAGTTTGGACGAAACAAAAAGTAAGTTTGGAAGAAAAACAAAAATTGATGGTAGAAAATGGGAAGTAGGGTTGTGTCACAGTTATGACTTCTTCTTCTTGTTCGCTCTCTTAAACTCGAGCGTAGTCCTTTCACACTGTTTAAAGTAGTAAAGGACTGAGTTTTGCGTGTGGGGTTACTTTCCCCTTTACCGGTATCCCTCGCCATTCAGGCGAGCCCACTCCGACTTCAGAGGTACAGTTATGACTAAGAATGTTGTTCATACGATAGTAGCAAGGTTGTATTATAAGGCTATGACAACATTTCGGCCATATATAAGCCCATGGTAGATACAGGAATTCACTTAAGACGATTAATCATCCCATGGCACTTAATCAGTTAAGTCGAATACATTCAAGGGTACTGATTCGCTTTCATAGAAACTATATCAGAGGACTGAGGGTAGTAGAATAAACAAGTGGACATCAGAGGACACAGATAATAAGTATCCAACCGGATATTGGACAATGTTGTTATGGAAATTCAGATGAGATGACGTTGGAGTAGCGGGTTCATTCTCTACACCAGCCAGATGGACTTCATCGTTGATTTCTAAATGAAAGCAATGGCAAGCTACTGAAATCAACATGGAGTTGGTTAGTCATCCTCAGCATTGTGATTTACTAGCCAGTTTCGTTCAGTATTTTGCCGTTGCTTTCTGAACGGTCGACGCCTCAAATAATCGAAAACAACGCAGATCGGTTCTGCTGCCAAATCACCGGCGGACGATTTCGAACTCTCAACCCGTTATGTCAAGGAATTATGAGACTGCGTGCCTCACTATCCCCTTAACACGGCGCCGGATTCTTCCACATAACTAAGCCGCACACACCTCAAGACAAGCTGAAACATGAACAATTCACAAAAGGAATAGCGGAATAGCAAACCATGGATACATACAAAGCAACTATTAGACAACAGATGACAAGTACGCTATGTACGCGAAAAGCACACACACACAACTTATTAAACGGATATCCTGCTCTATAAGTGACACGGCGCATGCCCGGCCCACAAGTACATATGTTTCCGGTTACTTTGTCTTCATGGAGAATGACAGTGGCAAGCAAACATATGACAGCGGGGCCGGCTGGGGGTAGAGAAACACAACACTTCACCTATCAAGTACGGCAACTATAGGTAATGAGAAGACATATGCCGCTGTTGAGGCGTGAGTTTATGGGGTGTTATATTTGATATATAATAGAACAAAGAAGACACGGTAAAAGTCACCTTCAACCATATCAGCCTATGGATTGATGCGCTCCTCGAGCAGGAAGTCTCCGGCCATATAAAGTGTTTTGAATATATATGTGTTTTGAAAATGATTAGTAACACGCGAAACAGAAGATTGTGAACAAACCAAGATTATAAACTATAAGTAGAGCGAGGGCACGCACAAACACGGCTTAGTACCCAGAGAAGTAGAACCCCAACCTACTGACATCACCCGCACGCCCCGCCAAGACCTGCTCACCAACCAGAGCCCTAGTTCCACGGTTAGCCACAGGTGCAATGAGAGAACACGCTCCAGCCTACAGAAGGAAAAATATAAAAAAAAACACACACAAAAACACCCAGAGCAGGCGAAAATCCTCACCGAAGATACAGTTATGAAAAATATATATTAGCCGCGGAATCTTCCCTCCCCCTCTCTGTCCTGGGAGAACTGAACATTTGACACCGCGATATGGGTAAAACGAGAAATGGAAGTGGGGGAGGGGAGAGGGAGAGAGAGAGAGAGAGAGAGAGAGAGAGAGAGAGAGAGAGAGAGAGAGAGAGAGAGAGAGAGAGAGGGGGGGGGGAGGGAACAGGTTCGGGTCGAGGGAGGCAGAGGATACTGATAATTCTGGTAATTTTTTTCTGACAACTTCTGTTACCTCTCGGTGAGTTTTCCTGGATGAAGGGGAGGGGGGCTTGAGTCGTGGCAACTAGTTCGTTTTAGATTTGGTAAATGAGTGGAGGGCGGTCTCCTTGGCCCAGAGTTTAACAACTTTTTCCGTAATCCCATATATTCACGTGGGTTGAAAGATGCTGATGTTGACAGCAATGTCCTGTAAAGGATATGCAAACAATTTTTTTTTAACGCAGCTGCGCTAGATTCGGTAGCGGATCGCGTCGCGTTGGTTTCTTACGGGGGTATGTGAGCGGGTCGCTCAGAAAGCAATGGCGAACTACTGAGCGTAATCTTGCCAAGACATCAACAGTAGCTGAAAAATGCTGGTTTTGACTGCAATGTCCTGTAAAAGATATGAGGGGGAAAAATAATGAGTGGGGGTGGCGGAATGGGGTGGGAGGGGATGGTGTAGGAGAGTCGTCGCAACTAGTTCCTTTTAGACACGATAAGGGAGATAAGGGAGGGGAGGGAGGAACACACACACACACACACACACACACACACACACCACGGTTGGGACGGAGCGGGAAGACGAGATAGAAGAGAAGTGGGTGGTTGGGGGTGGGGTGGGGAAGTGAGACGAGAGTAGTGACAACTAGTTCATGTTAAATGTGGTAATGAGTGGAGGGTGGGGAATGGGGATTTGAGGGCGGTGTGGGATAGACGTAGCAACTAGTTCATTTTAAACTTGGTAATGAGCGGGTAGATGATTGGGTGGGGGACTTTGGACGAGGGTCGTGACTAGTTCATATTAAGCTTGGTAATGAGGAGATAGAGGAAGAGTGGGTGGAGACGACGGTCGTGACAACTAGTTCCTTTTAAACGTGGTAATCAATGGAGGGTGAGGGAATTGGTGTAGGAGAGTCCTTGACAACTGTATAGGTAAGCAGACATGTAGGCAGACAGACAGTCAAGTATACAAACAGGTAAGCATGCATGCAGGTACACAGACAGTCATACAGACAGCCGGACATAAATGGCAGGTAGATAGTCATGTAGGCAGACAGATAGTCATATAGACAGCGATACTGGTCTGTAGACATGTAGTTAGGCAGACAGTCATACAGACAGTCGGACATAAATGGCAGGTAGGCAGTCATGTAGGCAGACAGTCATACAGTCGGACATAAATGGCAGGTAGGCAGTCATGCAGGCAGACAGACAGTCATATAGACAGAGATATTGGCCTGTAGACATGTAGTTAGGCAGACAGTCATACAGACAGTCGGACATAAATGGCAGGTAGGCAGTCATGCAGGCAGACAGACAATCATATAGACAGAGATATTGGCCTGTAGACATGTAGTTAGGCAGACAGTCATACAGACAGTCGGACATAAATGGCAGGTAGGCAGTCATGCAGGCAGACAGACAATCATATAGACAGAGATATTGGCCTGTAGACATGTAGTTAGGCAGACAGTCATACAGACAGTCGGACATAAATGGCAGGTAGGCAGTCATGCAGGCAGACAGACAATCATATAGACAGAGATATTGGCCTGTAGACATGTAGTTAGGCAGACAGTCATACAGACAGTCGGACATAAATGGCAGGTAGGCAGTCATGCAGGCAGACAGACAATCATATAGACAGAGATATTGGCCTGTAGACATGTAGTTAGGCAGACAGTCATACAGACAGAGATATTGGTCTGTAGACATGTAGTTAGACAGACAGTCATACTAACAGTCGGATATAAATGGCAGATAGGCAGTCATGCAGGCAGACAGACAATCAAACGTACAGACAGATAAGCAGACACTTAGGCTGACACAAACACAGACACTGTGACAGACAAACAGACCCAGCTGTTCAAGAGCCCTCCTCGTGTTCTACTCCATATCCCCAACTGGTGTAAACAATAAACTGCCTCATTCCGTAAAGACACCATATACTTTCTATAATTACCTCTCAGAAACAAACCAGCTAATATCTCTCGTCCCAGCAGCCGCTTCCTCCTTACCCATCCCACCGCCCCTCACCCACACTACCAGCTACCTGTACGCGCGCCCAGATGAGGCATGGTAATGCGGCCTGACAGCTGAGCCGCGCGTCCGACAGCAGAGCCCCCTGTGAAAACGGATGGCACCAGATGGCAGGAGGGCAGGCCAAGGGTTGTAACTCGGCGGTGTCAGATCTGCCTCTTCTCTCCCCTCTATCTGGAAAAATTCCTTGGGATACCTCTGTCGCAGGGTAACCGATCCTCGCAGGCTTGAATGAGGCAGCGCCGTTTTAATAATAGAGTTTGTCAGATCATCGCTTCAACTTTCTTGCTGTACTCTTGTGCCCCAGCGGTGAAGAATATTTGAAGTTTACATTTCAGCTATCTACGTTTAATCTAGAATATTACAGACATACAGTAGTGTGGTGCGGATGTTTTTGGTTTAAATGTAATCGCGCGGATTAGAAATATATTCAAACGCCTCCTGAGAGCAGGCATTTGTGTGCGAAGAAATCATTATTTGCTTCGAATTAGAAATAAACCCTGCACCTAATGTATCTAGTGAGAAATGCATTTGTGGGTTCTGATTTGCTTTCATAAAAGTATAGGACAGGTGTAGGGGTCAGAGGGCATACTAGGCAACGGAATCATTGATAGCTACTGGATTCGAACCAACAGCCTTAAATTTATGAGGGCAACTGGTTGTATACATGTTAACTTTGAGGAAAGATTAACTTGATGCCACTAAATAGGTGTCATCTTTAGTCAGGTCTATCCTATCATACACCTGAACTCTCACCTGTGGACTATGGACAGAGTTCGTATCCAGCCATTTGAACATCCATGTTAGGTGTCACACTCGGGTGTAATCACCGAGTAGCAGGTCCATTGCCGAACGTCGCCCTCATTACGGCCCACCAAACAGAATCTGGATCCTTCTCCTGTTCCCCTGCCTCATGTATTTTCATGTCCCAATGTGTCTTCAATGTCCCGTTTCCATCTTCCCCTGTTCCCCTGCCTCGTGTATTTTCATGTCCGAATGTGTCTTCGATGTCCCGTGCCCATCTTCTCCTGTTCCCTTGTCTCATGTATTTTCATGTCCCAATGTGTCTTCGATGTCCCGTATCCATCTTCCCCTGTTCCCCTGCCTCATATATTTTCACGTCCCAATGTATCTTTGATGTCCCGTGCCCATCTTCGGGCTGGTAGATCAATGCCTCTCCTCCCAGAAACCATGCCTTCCACCACTGCTCTGTCTAAATCACTGTCACATTTAATATGGCCAAAGAAGTTCACTTTCTAAATCACTGTCACATTTAATATGGCCAAATAAGTTCACTTTCTAAATCACTGTCACATTTAATATGGCCAAATAAGTTCAGTTTCTAAAACCCTGTCATATTTAATATGGCCAAAGAAGTTCAGTTTCTAAATCCCTGTCACATTTAACATGGCCAAAGAAGTTCAGTTTCTAAATCCCTGTCACATTTAATACGGACAAAGAAGTTCAGTTTCTAAATCACTGTCATATTTAATACAGCCAAAGAAGTTCAGTTTCCGAGACATAATGCTATTTATGAATTAGTTCGGCGCCGTGGCGAAGAGGGTGTTAGGAATGCAGTTCGTAATCCCGCGTACCGCGTTCGAAACAGCTGCGGGAGATATGGAAGCAGACCGTCTTGCGCTCATGTTCATACAATGATATGAGTGCTGGTCGTTCATAAAGCAATGGCAAACTACTGAACGTAAACTTGCCAAGAAATCACAAACAGCCAAAAAAATGGGGTTGACCGCGACATTCTGTAAAGGATATGCAACTAACTTTTTGATTTAAATGTTAAGGTCCTGTAGGATACCAGTACGTAATAAGACATTATATCCTATATGATACAAGTAAGTAATCAGACAGTAGATCATGTAGGGTACCAGTATGTAATAAGACACTAGATCCTATATAATACCAGTACGTAATAAGACAGTAGACCCTGTAGGATACTTGTATATAATAAGACAAATAGCTAACTGTTATCTATACCGAAGAAAGGAAGCAGCTATGCCAGCTCAAGAAACCCTGACCAAATAAGTGCGATCACTCCTTTCCATAGCTCTACACTAGGACTCGATCCATCATGTACCTTTGTTCCAAAACGCGACAATCAAACTCCCAAATTAGTTAGACACCACCCTACACTGCCAGCTCGCCAACGCCATCCATCTTAATTTTCAGGCTAAAATCCCCAGCCGTGCCTGGGAATGCCAGAAGATGTTGGACAGACGTGAGGACTCAGAACCCGGGTATTGCGGCTGGCACCAACTCTTAAACTCGTAAACGGCTATCTGGTGATAACCCACATTTGAAGAATTGCGAAGCTTCTAGTTTTTTTTTTTTTCTAAAACAAAACAAAAACTAAAATTTCTTGATTATAAACAAATGAGTGCTCCTCTGAATTGAATCTTCAAGTTGTTTTAAGGCTTAGCGAGATGGTTTCATTGCTGGGTGGAAGGGTGGGTCCAGAACAGGTTGTTGGAATAGTTGTGTTCTAGACACACAATAGAGCAACAAATGTCCGATGATAAACCATGCAAAAACAACAACAAAATGCTAGTTAATGAGTCTTGGCAGACGCCCGGAAAACCGAACTAGACATTAAAACAACAGACAAGAAGAAGAAGAAGAAGAAGAAGAAGAAGAAGAAGAAGACGAAGAAGAAGAAGAAGAAGAAGAAGAAGAAGAAGAAGAAGAAGAAGAAGAAGAAGAAGAAGAAGAAGAAGAAGAAGAAGAAGAAGAAGAAGAAGAAAAAAAAGAAGAATGTATATCTAGTCAAAACGTGCACACAATAAACTGCTTGAATGAAGCTGTATTTATATATTGTTCCGAGCTGTTAATGCGAGACAATTCTCCATACATTTATTTTGTAAACTTAAATTGCACTATTTAACATTTGTAGTTTGATTATGTCGGTCTCCCTGGCGTAAGGATTAACGTCTTTCTCCGTAATCCCGTATATTGTCGTGAGTAACGCAGCTGCGAGAGAATCGGCAGCGGTTCGAGCCACTCTGGTAACTTACGGGGGTATGTGAGCCGGTTGCTCAGAAAGCAATGGCAAACTACTGAGCGTAATCTTGCCTAGGACATCAACAGCAGCTGAAAAATGCTGGTGTTGACTGCAGTGTCCTGTAAGGGATATGCAACAACAACAACAACAACAACAAACACAAGTTTGATTATGTTATGTTAGAATATGTTTAATGAAAGCAGCAAAGGCGTAAATATGTTTAAAATGCTTAAACGACAACCATACTTAACTATCTGTCATTCTTTACGGCTGCATGTTAATATGTGCATGGAGCAAGAAAATAACCTTGTCATCTTGTATGTTTGATATTTAAACCAATTTCTCTGTCTGTCTGTGTCTATATATCCAACTCTCTCTCTCGACCTCTCTGTCTGTGTCTATATATCCAACTCTCTCTCTCTCTCGACCTCTCTGTCTGTGTCTATATATCCAACTCTCTCTCTCTCTCGACCTCTCTGTCTGTGTCTACATATCCAACTCTCTCTCTCTCTCTCGACCTCTCTGTCTGTGTCTATATATCCAACTCTCTCTCTCTCTCTCGACCTCTCTGTCTGTGTCTATATATCCAACTCTCTCGACCTCTCTACTCTCTCTGTCTGTGTCTATATATCCAACTCTCTCTCTCTCGACCTCTCTGTCTGTGTCTATATATCCAACTCTCTCTCTCTCGACCTCTCTGTCTGTGTCTATATATCCAACTCTCTCTCTCGACCTCTCTGTCTGTGTCTATATATCCAACTCTCTCTCTCTCTCTCGACCTCTCTGTCTGTGTCTATATATCCAACTCTCTCTCTCTCGACCTCTCTGTCTGTGTCTATATATCTAACTCTCTCTCTCTCGACCTCTCTGTCTGTGTCTATATATCCAACTCTCTCTCTCGACCTCTCTGTCTGTGTCTATATATCCAACTCTCTCTCTCGACCGCTCTGTCTGTGTCTATATATCCATCTCTCTCTCTCTCGACCTCTCTGTCTGTGTCTATATATCCAACTCTCTCTCTCGACCTCTCTGCCTGTGTCTATATATCTAACTCTCTCGACCTCTCTGTCTGTGTCTATATATCCAACTCTCTCTCTCTCTCGACCTCTCTGTCTGTGTCTATATATCCAACTCTCTCTCTCGACCTCTCTGTCTGTGTCTATATACCCAACTCTCTCGACCTCTCTACTCTTTCTGTCTTCCGCTGACTGTCTATTTCTCTGTGCCGGCCACACTTTTTATATCTGTCCCTCTTTTCTATGCCTCTCTAACTCCCTTTTTCCATCAATCTGCGTCTCTCTATCTGCCCCTGCCTCTTTCTGTCCGCATTGATACATTGGATCTCTCTCTCTCTCTCTCTCTCTCTCTCTCTCTCTCTCTCTCTCTCTCTCTCTCTCTCTCTCTCTCTCTCTCTCTCTCTCGTCTATCTATCCTACATGATTTGTCGAATCTCTCCTAAAATCTCTTAACGACCCATAGCGTGATTGTTTGCGTCTGGGTTTTCTAGTCATAACCGACCAAGGCCGTATTCCACCGCCAAGTGCCAGTCCTGGAAACAAGCTGTATATCGACAATCTGACCCAGAAAGTGGACATACACGAGGGAAGCCAAACTAGGCTCCTCGCAAATGGTGCATAAACCGAAGCTGTAAACGAGGATCATTTTGGGGACGAGCGACAAACATGAATAATGTGGTAATGAGGTACAATATAACAACTATAACAAGTGTTAGAACTGAGGAGAGTTGGGTTATCATTGTTATCTGTGCAGGGAAATAGTCAGACAGAAAGACGGATATACGGACGGAAGGACAGACAGACAGTCGGATGGACAGACAGCCAGCTGGGTAGGTAGTTGGGTGGATGCTTTTGGACATAGATAGATAGATAGATAGATAGATAGATAGATAGATAGATAGATAGATAGATAGATAGATAGATAGATAGATAGATTTGGCTGGAAGATAGGTTTGTAGTTAGGTAGGCAAACAGGCAGGTAGGTAGATAAAAGATAAACGAAAGGTCATATTGACAGACTGACCTACCGAGACAGACATATGCAAACAGACAGATACATATTAAATAACAACTCACTTGTATTAGCATTCACGATCTCTCCCCGAGCCGTCTGAAAGAGGATGATAGCTGGCGGGGAACTTCGGGGCTCATCACAAGTCAAGGTCACATAACCCCTCTCCGGAACTACAATGGTAACACTATCCATGGGACTGAACCGCGACAACTCTGAAACAGGGGAGAAAACCAAGCATATGTTTATATGTCCACAGCAAAGGCACGGAGAGAAAATTTAACTGATTCTGGTGAAAACAAACGGTTTGAAACAAGCATAGTGCACAACCACATGAACAAGTGTTATAATATAAATTTCCGTTCACTGAGCATTGAGACTAGGGAAGATAACACGAAATAAAACAAATAACACTGTGACCCTAGTATGGCGATATATCGTCCCTCTGTCAAAATGGGAGGTGGCATTTAGCGATATATTATCCTTTACCAATGAATCAGTTAATAAAGACTGTGTACGCCGTTAGAGATTTGTCGAGAGCAGAGGGCTCTGACCCCAGCAATCCACATCGATGTCCAGAATGAGAGACCGACACGGTCGAACGTCAGAGGGACATCGTGAGAACGTCAAATAACACAGAACTGACACTATTCGCCGCCGGACGCTGATGTATATGTTGGGATTGACTGCGACGCCCTGTAAAGAATATGCAATTGTGGAAGGGAGGGTGCAAGATAGGGTGAAGGAACAGATTATTCCTGCACACACAATAGGGGAACACACGTCCGATGATATACAAGACTCAAAAACAACAACAACATGCTAATTAGAGAGTCCTGCCAAATGTCCCGAAAGTCAAACTACGTGTGGAAACACCGAAACTTAGGAAAGTAGAAACACTAAAACACAGGAACGTAGCAAACACTGAAACAGAAAAGTAGCAAACACTGAAACATAGGGAAGTAGCAAACACTGAAGCATAGGACAGTAGCAAACACTGAAACACAAGAAAGTAGCAAACACTGAAACACAGGAAAGCAGCAAACACTGAAACATAAGAAAATAGCAAACACTGAAGCATAGGCAAGTACTCAGCACTGATGTCGGGAATGTACTTAGCACTACAACACACTATAATATTCAACAAATGAACCTATAATGAACAGGACGCGACATCCCGACTGGCAGCGATGCGGAATGAAACCATACCACCCATCACCGACAATAAGTGTCACTTCTCGTGACCCCAGAACGGTGGTGCTATCAACACATTACTGCCATACTTCTGCCTGCATTTGGTCATGCATTAGACTCTTCTGTGGTCATTGCTACTGCATTCGGTACACGAGAATTCTTTCATACAAGAAACAGAAGGGCAGCAGCCCCGGATGTCATGATTGTTAATTATGTCTATGCCTGCCATACCTGTGGCAGCTGCCGTAGAGTGTTGCGGCTGGTACGCTTGCCCTCCGGTCCGATGGTCAAGCTGTTCAAATCTCCATCAAGACGGATGTGTAAGACTGACATGGCGACTACGCATAACGGATACCGGGCATGTTTAAAAAGTGTTTCTTTTATTTTGCGTTCATTCGCTTTTAATTCAAGCATAGTCCATACACATGCTACTAACTTCTAGTGCACTTGATTGATATTTGCGTGTGGATTAGCTTTCCCTATTACCAGTGTCCATTGTCATTAGGCGAACCAACTCCGTCTTCAGAGGTACTTGTAATTTACGCCCCCAAGTCAAGGACGAGAAATCAACATTTTAGTCTAATTGAACAGTGTAGGGGTTGAACCCACTACCTCGGCATCAGCACACCGGATGTTTAAAAACGAGCGTTCCTATCCATACGCCCGTGCTGATGTCCAACAAGGATATATCATAGGAAATAAATTCGGCCGCCGTGATGATATTCACAATGCCCATCGGGCGCCGATTGGTCGATACAAATGTGGAGCAGGAGCTTTAAGCCCGTCGGCCTCATGGCGTGTCAAAGGGTTCTATACATGTCCTATCTGTGTTTTGTGGTCTCTGCATGTCTCCAAGAGGTTCGGGGTACTACATTTATGCAACATGAAAATTCATAGAAATACAATCGAGGTACTCTTTTAGGTCACTAATGGCTGTCTGGATGGTCGTGTGTCGAAGTACACTTGTTCCTGCAGCGAGGCGCTGTCGTTATTTGGAGGTGACAGGTTCCAATCCCGGTGTGGTAACGATAGTTATTATTGTTTATGTTGTCTGGTGTACTTCTTTCTTCCACTTATATGAACTCCAAACAATACATGTGAATGTATGTATTCATAGAATATCGTAAATTTAGAGTTAGTTAATACAAGATGCTCCCGCTTTCGTATCTCCATCTTGCAGTGGTAGAGGAACTCGAATGACTTCCCCAAGAGTTGTGCCCGTGGTGGTATTTAAGAAGACATGCTGACATTCTTCAGGATGTGAACATCTTCGTGCAGCAGCTCTTATCAGAACGTCGCTGTCATCACTGCCCGACTGTGAGCGTTTTCAGTTGTCTGGTCAATAAACAACATTCTCTCTTTGACACTGCAATAATTCGGCCATGTTGAACATGGCAGTGGCGTAGAAAGTACAGTAATGGAACTCATTATCTTTGTAAGTAGAGGTAGGGGTGGACCAGCGTGAAGGTGGACACGGGACAGTAAAGACACTATGGGTTTGAAAATGCATGAAGCAAGGGAACTGGTAAAGATCGAGAGTTCTTTTTTTTCAGGCAACCCATGATGGGAGCTACTTTCTGTTAATGACCTGCTACATGGGGGGCCAACAAATAATGCGCATACACGCACGCGCATAGGTCGGGGCTTCGGTATCCGCCGCAAGCGATTTGGGTGTAGATAGCTTTGCGATGTTTTAAATTATTATGATGAGCGTCGGCCGTTCAGAAAGCAATGGAAAATTACTGAACGTAAATTTACCTAGTTAATCACAAACAGCCAATAAATGCTACGGTTGTTTGCAGGGAACATGCAACTATTCTTTTTCTCTCTCTCTCTGTCTTTCTCTCTCTCTCTGTCTCTCTCTCTCTTTCTCACACAAAAAACACACCACCACCACAACCACCGCCGCCGCCATCGCCGTCGCCGCCACTGCCACCACCACTACCACCACCACCACACTAACATATCCATGCGTTCAACTGGTTCATACACTAATACCTTCCTCAGTCTGTCTGCCTGTCTGTCGGTCAGTCTGTCGGTCAGCCTGTCTGTTCACATCTCTACATACCTGGTTTAGATAACACGGCCGGCGGGCTAATGATAGTTCCCGCATTCGTGGTAGCCGTACATCGATACTCCCCAATGTTGCTATCATCCTCCTCTGACGGCTGTACACGGGTGAAATGGAGATTTGAACCAACAATCTCCAGGTTGGGATGTCGGCGCTCGTCTAGAGGCTGTCCATCAAACAGCCACCGAATATGGGCATTATCTGGAGTCGCTGAACATTTCAAGGTCGCTGGGGCACTATGGGATATGACTTGTGACTCAGGCTGTTCCAGAAATTCTGGCGTCTTTTCTGTGAGTTCTGTAAGTAAGCAAACAAATATTTAAGTAGATACACACCTATATACACAAACCAGTAAATAAATGTGTACACCGTTAAGCTAATTCACGCATAAATAAATAAATAAATAAATAGCCGATAATAAAATCATAAAGTAACTAAATAAATAAGTAAATAAATAGCTAAGCTAGTAAACAAATGTACATTCAAATAAGTAAATAAATAGACAAGTAAGTAAAGAAATATATCACGGACAAAGATAATGAATAGATAAGCCATAAACTGTCATTTACTGCCAATATAGTACCTTGCGGTGTATGGCAGAGGGGTCTTTGAGCCTGAGGAATAAAGGCCGCCTGGCTAGTGCAGTCACAGCGAACTGTGGAGGTTAGGATTTTCTTTTTGCCCCAGACAGAAAAAAAAAACCCACACTTTACCGAGGATTCGAACCCGGGTCTCCCGAAGGATAATCAGGCGTGCTAGCCACTCGGCCAGAGCAAAGAAATATATAAGGAAATGATGTAATGAAATAAGTAACTAAATAGATAAGCCAGGGGAGAAATATATCATGAAATAAATAGATAAATATATAAGTTAGTAAATAAATATATAATAAAACAAAATTAAATAAACAGATAAGTCAGTAAAAATGATCATGAAATAAGCAGATACATACAGGAGGGGTTACAACTGCTTGAATTCAAATGATCAACTCGTGTGCGACTTGACGAATTAGACAAATGATGATGCCCTCATTCTATTCAGGCAGGCAAACAACACATTCATGTTTAGCATGTTTGTGAGCTCTAACAGCAACTGTGAGTGCAAGACTTAGTGCTGATAGTCTACCATCACCCTAGTGAATGAATCGCATGCAGTCTCGCCGAGGGAAACGTCTGTGTGCCTCATTAGGCTTTACGATATCAAAGACCATAATCAATCCCTACTTCGTTAGCGAAACTAGTGTTTAAATAGGATGCACTGAGAGGAGATCAAGAGTGTCTTCATCTATATTGAACCCGACTCTGGGACACCATCGTATTCATTCTGGCTGCATTTGCGTCACTGCACTCTGTCGACCGGCTCCTCGGAAGATCAGTGACATTTGAGCTTGAAATGTGTACACCAGATTTAAAAAATTTTTTAACGAAAGCATGTGAAGAACAGGAAGAAATCATGAAATACTTGTTCCATCCCCACCTATATTTCTTTTGGTGTTCTTTCCTGTAACGTGACATCTTGAATTTTATGACAACCCTGGCCTGCGACTTCTCGATTATTCTGCCTAATCGTTGGGGCATAAGTTGCTATGTTGCGCTGGACACTATAGTGAGAACATCCGTTGAAGAAACAAATGCATACTTAACACGTTCAGAACGAATATGAAGAGCTTTTAATGTACCCAGTTTCAACTTCCTCCTGTTGCCAATAAGGAGTACCCTTTTACGCGTTGGACACGTGGGGCTAGACCCATATTTGAATAGACAAATCGGCACTCGGTGGCTGAGACGGCCTATATCACGCTGGCCGCCTTTACTCCCCAAGACACTTTCAGATACCCATTTTAGTCTACGCTGGCCTGAGAGTCCAGATCAGTTTTAAAAACCCGCGGTGATGTGGATTCAAACTCATGACAACAGGGGGGGGGGGGCATGCGAGAGCCTAGCCACTAGACCATCGCGGCTCTCAGATACGTTGTAGCAAACTTCCACGTGGAGACGGCACTTGATTGACTGACTAGAGGAAACATACACGCATACAACAGACTAGCATACCCTACCAAATGACTAATGACGTTAAGAAAAATATGCAGGGAAAAGAAAATGAAATCATGCGTAAACACAGGTCAGAAAATGTAGGTTTGACTCTTGTCAACAACCGCCAGTAATTATAACGCTAACATTCTGGGCCGCTTTACAACAAATACACCCATGTGGTAAAGCAATCAACCAACATTTCCAGAGGAACCGCGCCAGCCCTGTCAAGGTTTTCTAGCCCGAGTAACGACGCCATACCAGCTGCTCAAATGTTAGCCACTCTTTTGTACTTAACAGTCGCTTGTACCGTCGATGAGCTCCGACATGGTTTCACTTCTTCAACAATTTGGAATGAGGGTGGAAGAGGTAAGAGGGATGAGGGTTTAAACAACCGTTGGCAGCTTCTGGTGTTGTCTTCTCGCTGATTCACTAACACTCAGCTTCAGTTCTTTGTAAATAAAATGCTGCATGTCTTTTTCAATGAATGAAACACCCAATAGGGAGATGTAGACGGTAATCTTTACTAGAACACACACACACAACATTCCATGTGCTTCTCAGGACGTTGCGCTCATCCCCATACTTCTTAGTTAAATAGACCTTCGGGAATCCAAGACAACAAGGCACTGTATTGGAATTGAACTAGGTACTCGGGGAGGTCACCCGGTCAAAAAAATGCCTGAAGAAGAAGGATGTGTCGGCAGAAAGGTGCAAGAAGAAGAAGAAGAAGAAGAAGAAGAAGAAGAAGAAGAAGAAGAAGAAGAAGAAGAAGAAGAAGAAGAGGAAGAAGAAGAAGAAGGTACTTGCCATACTTATTAGTTAAACAGATTTTAGTACGAGTTAAGCGGATTGCGGAGAGTCTAAGACAACAACACACTGTACTGGATTTGAAGTAGGCACTTATATATCCTTGATATTATCCCTTACTTTAGCGGGCGATGAAAGCAGGCGTCAACACTTCGTCCGACCGCGGTCATGACATAATCAGTGAATTGATTATGTGGTTGTTTCAGGATTTGAAATTTAAATATTGAGCACAACCCACTACTGGCAACGCCGATCGCATTCTGGTATGAACCTAAGGCCTATCCACGTCAATATGGAAGCACTATACGAGTTAATCAGTGAAGTTCCTTTTGCGACTGGACTACCGCGCCGCTTTCCTAGATTTATTAGCTAATCAGATATCCGGATAGTTAAAGTATTGTATTGGGGTGGATTTTAGTTCGGCTCTTTCTATACTTCATTTTCCATACTTCACTTTATATACTTCATTTTCTATACTGAGTGTTTTATACTTCACTTTCTAAACTTCATTTTTTTATACTTCACTTTTATGCTTCCATTTCTATATTTCTCTTTTTATACTTAGCTAATCAGATCTACAGATAATCAAAGTATTTCATTTTTATTGGATTTGAAATCGGCGCTTTTCATACTTCACTTTCTATACTTTATTTTCTATACTTCACTTCCTATACTTATCTAATCAGAATCAGCAAAGTCCAAACACTGTAATTTACAAAGAAAACAACATTCACTACCAGGGCGCGTGATATTGTAGATGTGTGCTCTGAATGTGTGACCCTCTGACTGTCTTCACCCGTTCTCTTCACACAGCTATGCGACCCTGTAGTACAACTATGGTCATCTCAACTTTCAAGCCGTGTACATCCAACCCGAAAATACTGGAAACCCCACACGCCGTAAAGTGTCAGGGCTTACTCTTATGCCTGGCTCAGGGTCTGGGGTCGGTGTTCTCGCTCTGCGCTCCCCCTCTGTTTTCTAATGCTGGGTTAGTGGATTCGACTGACAGAAGACGGGTAGTGAACAAAAGGAACCGACCCTCAGTCAAAGCAATGGGGAGAAAGGTGTAATAAATGTCACGATCTTTAACTTATTTTGTGGACTAGGGCTGCGGGGAACAAAAGTTTGTGAGAAGGATTGCTGTAAATGTTGATGGTACAACTCCACCGTGGAGCAAGCACGTCAGGAGGCTTCTGGTCGTCTGATGTGGTTCTCTTTCTAGGGGAGAACCCACCAGTTTCATGACTTGGGGTATCTTTCTAAGATCTTTAACTAATTTTGTGGACCAGGGCTGGAAGGAACAATAGTTTGCGCGAAGGATTGAGGTAAATGTTAAGATACTGCAACAAGTCAGGTGTAGCTGCACTGTTGTTGGTTGGTTCTGAACCCTCTGAAATATTGGCAGTGTTAACTCTTAAGTTTGATGCATTGGGTTTCAGTCCGTCTGAGCCATGAAAGAGTTTTAGTCTATGGGAGTGAAGTTGGTGTACAGACTTTCCTCGCGACCGTGTACCAAAGTACCACCTCCATGGAAACTGTGTTCCAGACCTCTCTGCTAAAAAAAAAACAAACAGACTTGTATGTCTTTCCATACATCTAGTTCTGTGGTGTTCCGGGTCAACTCTGCTGCTGGTATTCCCCCATGTCACCGTCTCAGTCCATCCCCCATCGTTTGTCTCGGTCTGGCTCTGCCTTGCTTCCCAAAGGTCATTTTAGTCGACACGGTGTTTTCCGATGGCTCTCGTCAAGTCCAAAGAATGCTGTCTATCTTTGTATTATATGTGTTGTTAATTCATTCGTCTTTTCTAAGTCATCATTATTAGTTATTTCAGCAGTTCAAAGTATTCAACGGATCTATCTATCTATCTATCTATCTATCTATCTATCTATCTATCTATCTATCTATCTATCTATCTATCTATCTATCTATCTATCTATCTATCTATCTATCTATCTATCTATCTATCTATCTATCTATCTATCTCTATCTATCTATCTCTGTCTGTCTGTCTGTCTGTCTGTCTGTCTGTCTGTCTGTCTGTCTGTCTGTCTGTCTGTCTGTCTGTCTGTCTATATATTTGTTCGCATATCCTTTACAGGACATCGCTGTCAACCATCAGCAACGTTCAGCTGATTGTTGATTTCTTGGCAAGATGACGCGCAGTAGTTTGTCATTGCTTTCTGAGCGACCGGCTCACATACCCCGTAAGTTACCGACGCGGAGAGAACCACTACCAATTCTCGCGCACGTCACGTTACTCACAAGAGTATACGGGATTGCGGGGGGAAAGTCGTGTAACGCCTAGACCAGGGAGACCGGCTTTTATCATATGGATACTCGAAAATTTACTTCAACTCTTTCTACTCCAGTCAACTCTTAAGTTTCAGTAATGATGTCGGTGGGAAAAGAAGTTACAGTAACAACTGGTTGAGGGCGGCGGGGCTAAACTAACAGATAATACCGAGTGGATGGAAGAAAATTAACTAGAACAGAATACAGCGCCAGAGTCCAGACACGATGATGTGGCGGGGTGGTGTGTGCCGGCACTGTTGGCGTTTAATGTCACAGCGATATGGTCTTGCTATACAACGATGGAGATCTCAACTTTCAGTCGGTGCAGACAGACAGACAGACAGACAGACAGACAGACAGATGACTGGATCGATGGATGAACAGATTGATGGATGAATTAGATGGGTGAATGGGCGGCGAGGGATAGTGTGGCCCGACTAACGTCCTCCCATCTCTCTCTCCCTTTATATATATATATATATATATATATATATATATATATATATATATATATATATATATATATATATATATATATATATATGAGACATGTGCCTCTGAGCCATAGTTTGAGCACCGTTTCTATAAAGAGTGAAACATGAACTATGGCGGTGTCTAGATGAGGTTGCCGTTGTAGAAAACATCCCAGAGATTCACACCGTGTAAATGCTATCCATCTCATTAATGGCTGCAGAAAGAGACTTATCTTCGCCAGATTATGCCCAACTGATCCGGCGTGCAGCATATCACATCAGAAAGCCCAGAGATGGATGTGTTTTTCTCATCTTCCGGGCGCCAACAAGGCGCATGCGCTATTATCAATTTCTAACCTTTTTCACCATGACCTTTGCCAGCTGACCTATAATCGCCATTGTGGTCCTTTCTTTGGTTTACGATAAAAGGTGAAAGTCATAGAGGAAGTCTGAACGGGGAGATGGGTCAAGTTCGAAGCGCAGTGTCTGGTTTGTTCTTAGCATCCCAGTATAACAAATAAAACATTTGTATTAAGAGAGATGTTAGGCAGGGATGTGTGATGTCTCCAGATCTTTTTTCCCTATACAGTAAAAATATTTTCAGAAATGTAGAGGATGTAAATGTAATCAGCATTGGAGGACGAAACATCAATAACATTAGATATGCAGATGATACAGTATTAATTGCAGACCATGCGCAGGACCTGCAACATTTAGTAGATGCGGTTGTTGTACACAGTGAGCAATTGGGGTTAGAATTAAATTGTAAAAAGACTCAGGTTATGGTCGTCACTAGGAAGAAAGAAGTGCCACAATGTAATATACAAGTAAATGGAAATATTCTCCAACAAGTGAATCGGTACAATTATCTTGGAACAGTCTGATGGGAGATGCCTTGAAGAGATTAGAACAAGAATCGCCATGGCGAAAGTAGCCTTTAGCAAGATGAAAAATATTCTGACCAATAAAAAGATGTCAATTGAAACGAGAAAAAGAGTGTTGATGGGATACATAGAGCCTGTTCTTTTGTGTGGATGTGAAACTTGGACAATGAGCAGTCAAGCTGAAAAACATCTGATGGCTGCAGAAATGTGGTTTCTGAGGAAAATGCAAAGAATACCATGGAAAGACAGAAAAACCAATGACCAAGTACTACAGGAGACAAATGAACATCGTAAACTGATTAGAGAAATTAGACGTAGACAGTCCAAATTTTTTTGACATGTTATGAGAAGAAATGGATAGGAGAACTTGGTGACAACTGGCAAGATCGAAGGGAACATACCAAGAGAAAGACCGAGAGGAAAATACCTGGATGGCTTGGCCACATGGCATGGACGAGACAGGAACACTGAGCTGATCCACGACACTGGTGATCGAGTGAAATGGCGAGTCATGACCGCCCAAGCTTTCCGGCATGGCACATGATTGATTGATTGATATCCATTGCAGGACGTTGCGTTCAACTTCTTGTTGATTTTAAGGCAATTTTACGTTCAGTAGTTATAGACGCGTTCTAAGAGTATCTTGGGTAAAGAAAAGAACAAATGCATCCATACTTCAAGAGCTGAATATTGAAGAAGGTTGGCTATTAAAGACGATAAAACAAAGAAAATTGAAATATTTCGGTCACTTGAAACGTCATGGAAGTTTGGAGAAAACAATAATGGAGGGGTATATGCCTGGGAAGGGAGGAAGAGGAAGGCCAAAGAGAAGATAGGTGCATGATGTGGCAGATGATCTCCAGATGGGTGTATCGGACGCGGGACATCTTGCTTATGATCGAGAGGTTTTCCGGAAGGTTGTTATGTAAGAGAGGTTCTGCAAAGGACATGCTACTGAATGAATGAATGAGTTTGCCATTTATTCTACGTCCGTGTGTTACCCGGGTTCGCACAGAAAGCAAAGAATTGTAACACTGCATACACTCAAGCATGTCGTAAGAAGTAACTAAGGAAGGACTGTGCTTTGGGCAGGCTGCCCGGTAACGTGGACAAATGCAACCACACAATCCAACCAACCATGTTCCTTCCCGTGTGTTGCTGGGGCCCATAAGGGAAGCAAAGAATAGCAACACTGCAGCCTACCACGCATGTCGTAAGAGGCGACTAAGGAGGCTTGATTGTTCCGTCGCCCTGCTACTGAGTGAGTGCGTGGCGTGACACTGTGAGCTGTGAGTTTCGTTTGAAATGCTTTTGAATCTGCCTGAGGTTTTTTGGAACGTGACTGCATGTTCGGAGTGATGGCATATGGCTATGTCCCAGAGTTGACCGGTTTTTGCCTTATGCAGAAATGCGTGGCTGCTGGGCTTCTGGTTGACTGCCACTGCCATCAGCGATGAACTGTATTTTCGTGGACTGTGTGGGTGAACATCTAGGAAACATTCAGATAGGAAAATGACTGCCGATTCCATCAGAGATGAACTGGGTGTTTCGTGGGGGACTGGTGTGTTGACATTCTGGGGGCGGCATTATGCACAGTGTATCTGTGCGGGCTGTTGTTTGTCGAGACTCCTGTCTTTTCCACTTTTCACATTGGGCAGTGGGGAGCTTTTTGTATATTCACTGGCACAGGAACGGAGCATAATGGGGACGACCCGTTGCTGTGAAGTTGGAGCCGCGACTAACTAACCAACCATGTTCAAATAATATAGAGGAAAAAATTATTTCTCAGCCAACCAAGATAGCCAAAGATAGGACGGCTAGCGTAGTGTGGTTGAGGGACTAGGCCCCAATGGGGGACAAAAAGAGAAGAAGAAGAAGAAGAAGAAGAAGAAGAAGAAGAAGAAGAAGAAGAAGAAGAAGAAGAAGAAGAAGAAGAAGACGAAGACGAAGAATAAGAAGGACGGAGAGAAAGAGAGGAGATAGATAGATAGATAGATAGATATATAGATAGATAGATAGATAGATAGATAGATAGATAGATAGATAGATAGATAGATAGATAGATAGACGGACGGACGGACAGACAGAAAGACAGATAGATAGTTGAACGGACGGACGGGTGGGTGGATGGAAAGACGGATTGATGGGTGGATGGATGGATGGATGGTTGGATGGATGGATGGATGGTTGAAGAGATAGACAACACACATAAAAACTGCAGGGTGGACAGAAGAAGGAATAGACAGCTAGACAGAAAAATGTTCTCTTATAACTGCAAACCATCTGCCCGCTCTTAAGCACAGCACATCACATCCCATCACATCAATCACATCACATCACAGTACAACACATCAATCACAACACAAGACATCACATCACATCACATCTAACAAAAAACTAACATCCAATTCCAGTCTTAAATCAACACAGCCTTTCCAGAGCAACCCTCGTACACAAGGGCGGACGCTCACACACAGCAACCCAGGCTTGGCAAAATGAAGGTGTTGTCATGGTTACCCCCATCCGTTTCCATGTCAGAGATGTCCGCTTACACATTCTCTATGTGGCAACCGAAGCCGGACAACAACGGACAATCTCGTAAATCTGACACAAAATAAAAACGTAATTCTAGAATTGAAATCTTGCCCAGACTGGAACGCCTTTTTATAGTTTCCCTAATGTTGAATAGGAGCTTTATGGCTTTAGGAAGACAAGTCAATTTTTCTAAAAACGAAAATATGTCCAAGATGCAGATGCCACCTCAAGCACCATGTCGATGGATGGAATATCATGATCATCAAGTAGAAGTGGCGTTGCGGAAAGGTACAGAACGCTCGTTCTTAAACTTCCAATGCGCTGATGGTGAGGTAGTGGGTTCTCTAACTACAGTGATCAGTTGGACTTTAAAAAGTTAACTTAGCGCCCGTGACTTGGAAACGTATTTTACAAGTACCTCGGAAGTCGGAGTCGGTTCGCCTAACGCGCAGGACACAATAGGGAAAGCTGGCCCACAAATAAGTTCTATATGTTCTCAGGTCGAGGTCAAAGCGAGCGAAAGGAAAAACATCAATTAGCAGATCCTTAATAGATTGTAGCTATCTCATCATGGCCCGCAGAAAGACTTGATCTGGTTCCAGTTCCTCGGCCCCATGTCTGCTCATGCCCACCGTGTCTTTAATACCCCTTGTCCACGAGGAGCGACTGGCCGAGTGGCTAGAATGCTGGATTTTCTTTCGGGGGACCTGGGTTCGAATCCTCGGTAAGGTGGGGAGTTTTTTTCTGTCGGGGGCAAAAAGAAAACCGTGACGTCATAAGGACAGATTAAAGATGGCAACCCTGCACAATAAGTGGCGACTGCAATAGCCAGGCGGCCTTAATACCTCATGTTCAAGCCCCCCCCCCCCCACACACACACACACACACACTGCAAGGTACAATACAGTATAATACAGTAAATAACAGTCCACCTGGCAGCTAGTCGACCTATGCCTCTTCTTTCAGGCATCACGCCTTCCATCCCTGTTTTCTCTAACCCACTGTGATGTTTAAAATGGCTAAACTATTTCCGTTTCGGAGACATGGTGACGTGAAACAAGCTTTCTGCCATGTTCAGATCTTGTAGAGCGCCGGTATGCTTCAAATGAAAACCTTCAATGTTTTTCTTTTTCTTTCGGTGAATATATTCTGATAAAGAAAAGAACAAGTGTATCATTTCTCGATGTAGTCACCACTGCGTTCAATGCAAGTCTTCCAGCGCCGATAAAGTTCTTGGACTCCTGTAGAAAAGTCGACTCTGGGGTCACTTCTTGGTGTGCCTGACCCGGTCGTGAACAGTTTGTCACAGAAGTCACGACGTTTTGAAACTATCTACTCCACCCACACACTTGCTGGATTGACAGGTATGTATCACCATACTGGACCTTCATTCTGCGATGAATTTCTATAGGGTTCACCACTTCACTCTTCAAAATATGGATAACAGAACGCTGCTCCATCTTTGCTGCATGTCAAAAGCGGGGTTGCCATCTTTAACCTGTCCTTATGACGTCACGGTGTCCGTCTGCACCGTGATGCACGTGCTAACACTCTTGGCATCCATAACAACAATACTGACAGGTTACAAGACAATGGCATGGTTACTGTACTTTCTATCACACTTTTAAGGTTTTAATTTGAAGCCCCCCCCCCCCACCCCCGTATAAAACATAAATAAAATGGCGATAAAACATAAAGTGGCGAAAGCGGGTGCAGTGGAGCAGTAAAATGTAAGGGATCCTTTCACTCGACCTAATTATTTTAACTTGCCATTTGTATAGATCAATCGGCGCTCGGTGCGATTCCCAGAATTCTGGGTATAGACTTGGCAGACCAGGTCAATTTCTTGTTATCCGCATTAATGGGAGTTCGAACTCACGATGACCGGGCCTGCAGGCAAGTGTGCTGGTGATTCATCCATCCATCATGTGCCATGCCGGTAAGCGTGGGCGGTCATGATCTGCCATCTCACTCGATCACCAGAGTCGTGGATCAGCTCCGTATTTCTGTCTCGACCATGCCACAAGGCCAAGCCATCCAGGTACTTGCTTCTAGGTCTTCCCTTTGGTATGTTCCCCTCGATCTTACCAGTTGTCACCAAGTTCTCCAAATAATTTCTTCTGATAACATGCCCAAAAAATTGTGCCTGTCTACGTCTAATGTCCCTAATCAGTTTACGATCTTCATTTGTTTGTTGAAGGACTTGTTCATTGGCCTTTCTGGCTGTCCATGGTATTCTTTGCTGATGATACCTGTGGTGTCTCTTCATGTCTAAGGATGTCCCCAGGTTATCAAGGCCTTCACTTCACCTAACTGGAGTAGTAGTTCCCAAGCTTTTCAAGCAGAGGGCCATAACTACTATTTTCGGCAGTGAAGCGGGCCACAACTTTATACAATTATAGAAGTCGTGTAATATCATTCTTACCTTTCTTAACTTAAATTTTAAATCAGTTTCGAAAATCGATATTAATGTAGTTAATTTACAATTGTAACTGTTCTTCATAACCAGTTACTTAAGTTCAGATGCCAGTTTATCAATGTCTGGGCACAAATCTGTCGTGTCTAAAAAAAGTCGCTTAAAAGTCGACGGGGTCGACTTCATTGCACCGGGTTTTATCCCATATGGCTCGGCCTCTTTCCTCAGCGCGGAAAGGGTCGCACAAAGCAAGAACTCCGTAGCTAGAGCGACGACCCACAGGAGTCTCTGAAAATTTGACTCATAAACCGAAGAACGCGGCCCGGAATCGAACCCACAACCTTCAGAGCCCGAGTCAAACGGCTTGACCACTTCGCCACAGAGATTCCCTGTCGTGCCCATTGTCATAAGTGCAGCTAGGTTACTGTCGGTGAGTGTGAATTCGGGAGACCCGGGTTCGATTCCTCGGTAAGGTGTGGGATATTTTTCTGGCGAGGGCAAGAAGAAAATCTTAACCTGCACAGTTCGCGGCGACTGCACTAGCCAGGCGGCCTTAATTCCTCAGGCTCAAAGACCCCTCTGCCATCACCGCAAGGTACTATATTGGCAGTAAATGACAGTTCTGTTTTGACAGTTGCGGAAAATGACTGCTCGAGGCCTCGCGTGCCACTTTCTGACAGTTGGCGGGCCACAAGTGGCCTGTGAACCTCTGGTATAGAGGAAGCAAACCTCACACAACAACATGGCAAGGCTGGGCACACTGGACTTTGAGGTGAATAACTGGGTCTGACGCACTTCCCTTCCAGGAGGGATATCAATGGGGAAGCTCTTGAGGCCACTAAGACAGGCCATAAATAAACACACGCGCATTGTTTGGTGTTGATAGAAGTAGATGAAAGAAGTAGAGATTAGAGCGCCCTCTAGTCTCTACTTATTTATTCGCTCAAAAGAGGAACGAGGAAGAAGTATTTAGTATTACTTAAATCGTCGTTATTGAATTGTCCACATTTTGTTGGTTTATCAATCAATGCTTCTTCTTGTCATTATTCGGTAGAACCGCATCTGGAATTCCATCATAAGCACTGTCCGTAGGCCGACAACTCGCCGTCTTGATAGACGATAGTTTGTAAAATGGAGCCTGGGGTTAGACCATGCGTTGCCCATGCAGCATGATCCCTCTTTAGGTCTGCCTGGTTTACTCCAGAGGAAAGGTGACACCAATACGTCTGGAACACGACAAGTTGCAGAAGCTGCCAGATCAGCAAAGCAATACTCTAACTGTCTGCCTGTCGGAGCTACCATCCTAAACCAGTTTCCGATTAAGGCTTGGGGGCTGGTCTGCCGTGCCATGACATTTAGTCTTAGGTTGAATTTCCTCGCACTAGGGTAAGACTTATACCCTCCCAATTGCGCTCATCCGCCCGAAGTCGTTGCTACATACTGGGGTTTCGGGTTTGGTCAACGCTGCCCAATATTCAACACTAATAGAAAGCAGGTAGTACCGTCTATTGTTCTACGATATCTCAGTCATATCAGACTTCGACCGCACATATACCGCCCGAAGAAAAGAACACATGAGCTAGACGGAAGAACAACCGACCTTCCAATGGTCAATAACCTTTGGATCCACAAACACATCTTTCAACGGCACGACACTATAAAACCGCATCCATACACCCATCATTCAGTGCCTAGCCCCTATGAAAGTTAACAGCAAAAGTTATCTTACAGTGACATCGGGCTGCCTCACGGAGCAGTAACGCAACAGCCACAAGAATCAATACCATCCCGATTGGGAACAAGATGTCCAAGAGATAGCAGAAAGACTCAAACATTTGTGACGGTCAATAATGGCAATTGAGCTAGAAGTAGCTAGCTGGAAAGGGGGGTGCGCTATACAAGGACGGTTAGTGATAGTGAGCACAATTCTTTATTCTACAGCTCCCACAATACAACAGTTAAGCATTATTATCAGTAGCATTATCATGCTCATCGTCGTCGTCATCATCATCATCAATCTCGTTGCCGTCGTTGGCTTCATCATCACAATCATAATCTTCTTCTTCTTCTTTCTATGCTTCTTCTTCTTTCTATGCTTCTTCTTCTTCTTCTTCTTCTTCTTCTTCTTCTTCTTCTTCTTCTTCTTCTTCTTCTTCTTCTTCTTCTTCTTCTGCTTCTTTCTATGCTTCTTCTTCTTCTTCCTATGCTTCTTCTTCTTCTTCTTCTTCTTCTTCTTCTTCTTCTTCTTCTACTATTATTGCTTCTTTCTTCCCTTTCTCCTCCTTCTTTTTCCTTCTCCTCCATCTATCTTCCCCTCCTCTTCCCTCTTCGTCTTGTGGTACATGCTGTTTACATTACAATGATCATTATGACGTTTTCCAGTCTTACCGATTGCCAATGATATTCACTAAAGATGATTCTCCACGCTACTTGCCAAGGTGTATAGCATCTTCTCGCCAGACCCTCCCCTGCCTATCTTTCCTTCTAACTGGCTTGCTGTCACAGCCCAGGCTAGTTTTACCCTTCCCACCTCTTGTCTAAAAGTAGATAATCATTGTCTGATGCGAGTAACTAGATTCTCTACGCGAGTTACTATCTCTCATGACGTATGTATAACTCTTTATATCTATTCGTGGTGTTTGTTCTATTCTGTCTTACAACCACATCGTCACAGCTGCTGAGAAACTTACCAATGACCATCGGATTGTCCGTCATTTACACCAACACGAAATTTCTCACGGAAATAGCATTTACCGGGGAAACTCTTGAGGTCACTAATATAGCAAGACAAATAAATTAACAGGTATTTATTTGCGCTTATAGAAGAACAGAAAAGAAGAAGAGATAAGACTGCACATTAGACAATATAACAGCTAGACACTTCAGTTTGTCGACCGTGCGTGGAAGCTTACTTGTTCCTTCATAGAAATGGTGTCATTATTTGGAGGCGGCGGGTTCGAATCCCTGTGTGGCCACATTCATCACCATGTAGAAGGTCCTTTGCAGAACGTTGCTCCCATCACGGTCCGCCGACAAGCCTCTCGATCTCTGGCCAGTTCACCTTCCTCAAGCACCGTCATGTTCAAGTAGTTTGCAATGTCCTGTGTCGACATTCGTGCTGCTCGGCCACTGCCTCTTCTTCTCAGCACAACGCCTTCCATCACTGTTATCCCCAAGCCCCTATAGCGTTAGTGCCTTTGGAATTTTTGCCTTCATCGAGTTGGAGCCATGGAGGTATTTCTCAAACCTTTCAATACTTCTAGGGTACGTGGCCAGTCTATAGTGCTCAACTGTTAATTGTCTAATGCATCCCCCTATCTCTAAATCTTGCCTTGACTTCTATGAGTCCTGATCAATACATGCCATTTCTCATAATATTTCTCATTGATCTGCTGACTATCCATAAATCATTCAACTCAAAAGCCATTTCTGAAGCACCCAGAAATAAGCCGGCAGTGGGTCGCGGGCAAAAAGCCAACATGGTTGTTTAGTGACGGACTGTTTATTCCCCCCTCCGGACATAAAGGATGATTCAACAAATAAATAACGCAACATATACCTAAATGTATTATCAACCTCTTCACAGATGAACACGATAATAACAGAACGACACGACAGCAGAACATAAAGTGCGCTTTAGTTAGGAACAAGTCGATCATCCAATATCAGAAATCATAAGATGATATTTTGGTAATAAGGAAACCGCAATGAATCAGGCTCACTATTTCATTTATCACAAATTATTCCGTGAGAATATCTGCCATTTGCAATGATTACAGATTATGGGAACACGCGGACAATTTTACATCGAGAAAGTTCCTTACATGTTCAAAATATGCTTATCTCGGCCAATGGTCTGATTAATTCGTTCCTTGAAGTTGCAGAAAATCCTTGCAATGAATCAGCCACAACAGGCAATGAGTATGCCTCGATTACTCGATTTCTTAGATCTGGAGTTTGTTCGTTCCCGCACATATATTTCGCATGATTAAGAACGCACGAATCTGCAGGCCGTTGCCACGATTATATTTTCCCCGTGTCCCAAGACCTTATTACAAGCTTGTAATTTTGGGACGGCAGACTGACAACAGCAAGTTTATAATGCGTGCTTTTCTCGTTCGAGTGTAATGGTGGGTTATATATGTTCAGCTTAAATAGTTTCCGAGGAAAAGAGTAAGTGGCGCAACTGTATGTAGTCACTGGAAACCTTACAAGGAAGGTACAAAAGAAGGTTTCTGATCAACAGATGCAAACCCGTTTCCAGGCAAAGTTAGTTAGCTGGGCGTGTGTGGAAATATACTCGTTCTGTCATCGAATCGTTATTGTCATTTGGGGACGGCAGATGAGAAATCCGGTGTACTGGAACTACAGCTTTGAATATTTATATTGACTATTGTGTTCTCTTGTCTCTACTTCATATCTCTAGTCTCTGCGCCTGCGAGCGTCGTTCAACCAAGTGAAGTTATTACTCAGGCAACTTCTCCATAATCTGCCGATTGTTTATAATTCACATCCACGCAATAGCCATCTCAGTAATGGTCAGCTTATATAGTTTCTGAGATGCCAGCGTGGCCGAGAGATGTATCACGCTTTCGCTGAAACTTCCTGGTCAATGACTTCTGGGTATTCGCTCCTTCTCACACGCCGGTCAGCTGGACTTTAACACTGACTTCCCTTTCAGAAATCAATGGCAAACTACTGAACTTAAAAGTGCGTAGAAAACCAACCTGGGGTTGATCGCAACGTATACAAAGGACATCATCACCATCATTATCCTGTGCCATGCCGATAAGCGTGGGCGGTCATGTTTCGCCACCTCAGACGATCACCAGAGTCGTGGGTCTGCTCTGTGTTCTTGTCTAGACTTTACCAGTGACAAAGCCATCCAGGTATTTACCTCTCTACTTACCTTTGTGCTTTCCCCTCAATCTTGCCGGATGTCACCAAGTTCTCCAATTTATTTCTTCTCATCACTGCTGTCAGAGGCCAGAATAGTGCAGTGATGCAGGGACATCGTTACGCCCGCCAGGCGAATTAGTCCCCAGCAGGGATGCCGTAACTTCGTTACGCCGCCAGGCGAGTAGTAGTTACCTGCCTGCAAGATTGCTGGCTGACGAGACGGCCAGCGGTCAGGCAAGGACGACGCAAGACGCACGCATGCCTCGTGAAGCCACTTCAGGTGGGAGGCAAGTTGCGAGCTATAGGCAGACAGCTCTGGGACGTCGACTCGACTGGACGCATGATGAGAGCAAGGCGTTGTGTGGTTTCTGTGCATGAACGTCGAGTGTCTGGACATCTTGAGAGATAGACTGTGAGCTGTATTGTGTATGTAAGTGTATTGAAGTGTCCAGTATATCTTGTAGTGATCATCGTACTGTATATGATCTGTAAATAAATCCATTGAACGTTGTGTCGTTGAGTCTCAAGTCAAATCACGTTGTACTTGTACTGTCTCACATGTGTTAGGTTAGCGAGCCAAGTTTAAGACCCTGACATGTGTGGACGTGGGGGCTCGTCGTTTGATCTTGTAAACGTGTAAAACATTTGTGATTTGTGAAACTTGTCACCGTTTTGACCTTGTCGACATTGTGATCTTGTCGCCATTGTGACCTTGTCGCCATCTTGTAAACTTGATGTCTATGTCCTTACTGAATGTCATCTTGATGTAAGTGATGTGTCATCAATGTTGTAGAGTGTTGAGATATATGTAGATTGTCATTGTGAATTGAGTTGTGGAACGCAGAAAGTTTTGGAAAGAAAGTGACTTGTGTTTTGAAAAAAAAATTATTGACTGACAAAATTACGACATACAATTACACTCAACGCCATACAAACCTAATAAACACTTAGTGACAAGCAGGCACACCACATCAAATAGACGCTAATTTATTTCCTCCAAAAACAAAGCAGGTTTTCCGTACCATCTGAAACCTTGCGCGTAGAGGTCATTTGTGTTTCGAAGTAGCGACCCTTCAGTTCCTAGCCCGATTTCCAACCGTTCTTCACCGCATCCAGGGCACTTGAGTATATTTTTCTTTTCATTTACTTTAAGGATGCAATTTTAGGCACGTATTGTCAATAGAACACAAATTGTAAATTGTTTATTTTACTAACCACTTATAACAAATTGTGTGGCTGGTATTTCATTGACATTTTCCATCATGTCGTCATTAAATGATTTCATCGATATGGGGTTAAAATTGAAGTTAACAGGTGATGAGTTAATGAAGTGGAGTGAGAATAAATACTCTGAACACCTTCGCGAGAAAGCTAATGAACGCGATGAAAGAGCGGCTGAAAGAGCATTAAAGCAGGCAGAGACTGAAAGGGCTGCCAAGCAAGTAGAGGCAGAAACAGCCTTAAAGCAGGCAGAAGCTGCAGCAAAACAGACCGAATTAGAACTGGCGGCAAAGACAAAGCAAGCTGAATTAGATAGTGCACTGAAAAAGGCCGAGATCGAAAAAGAAACAGAATTAAAGAAGGCAGAAATAGCAGCTCAGAGTAAGAGAGAAGAACTGGAGTTACAGTTAAAGATGAAACAACTTGATACTGAGACTGCCATTAACAAAGAGTCTAAGAAATTTGAGAGACTGGAGAAAGAAAACCAGTACAAGAAATATCAAGGTATTGTGCGTAATTAAACCTCGGGTGACTGCATCGCAGCCTTTACCCAAAATTTTGAGACTTTAATGGAACATTACCAGGTTCCACTGTCTGAATGGAATATTGTTTATATGAGGAGTTTATCAGGGGAGCCTCTTAAAGTCATTGAGACCATCCCCAAAGACCTCAGAAAAGACTACCATTATCTGAAATCAAAGATTATGGCACATTTTATGTTAGATGAGGCAGGTTACAGAGAACAATTCAGCAATTTGAGTCCCAAAACCGACTCAGACGTTCTCTGATTACCTCTGCTTAGTCCGAGATATATTTACCAAATGGACTTCAGCAGCTAAAATTGACAAAAATTATCAAAGATTAGAAGATCTGATCATTAGAGATAAAGTCATTTCATCCATTCCATCAGCATTTTCAAAATTTTTGCAGGAGAATGAATGCACTAGTGTAGATGAGATTGAGAGACGTGGTTCGGCGTATTACACAGCCAACAAACATTGTTTTGCCAGTGAAGCTACCGACATAAATTTTGTAGCATCGGCTAACTATGACAAGCCCTATAGTAGGCAGAAACCTCATAAGCCTACTTCTGAGAAGTATAATCACTGTAAATTTTGTAAAATTTCACATCATCAAGGTGAGATGTGCGACAAGAACCCCGCATATCATACTTATCTACAAAACATGGTAAACAGACAAGATAAGGAGCGTAGATCCTTCAGAAATTTGCGTAAATGTTTCCTCTGTAAGGCGTACGGACACTATCGCCAGGATTGTAAAGGTAGGCAAATGACCAACAAAGCAAATGCCGCCTTGTTTGACAGTTCATCGTCAGATGAAGAACAATCAGAGAAACATCCTGTGAACTCAGCACAGGCTTTTGACATGTTTAACGCAAATAAATGTACTGTTTGTAACACCTTTTATGAAGATGGTATTTTAACATGCAGCCACGCCATCCCTATTGCCAATGAAGAAGCTAATTTGGTAGTAGATTCTAAAGGCAAGATAAACGTCCATCACGGATATGTGAATGGCAGGTCTGCTACAGTGCTTCGGGACACGGGCAGCTCACTTATTGGTCTGAAGAGAACGTTCATAATGCCTACAGACTATACAGGCAGGCACGTAACATGCAGAACATTCTCAGGCAATATTGAGAAGTACCCACTAGCATGGGCATATATTGAAACACCTTTCCTCACTGGGAAAGTAAAGTGCGCTGCATTAACAAACCCAGTGTGTGATGTAATAATTGGAAATTTACCAGAGGTGAATGATAAACCTCATGACATAACATCTCTGTGTATTGATGATAGCATCATTGATAATGTTACACCACCTATTGAATGTATGGTAGCTAATGTAGCACTAAGATCTCATGACATCATTGATAACATTGTTTCATCACCATCTGATATCATTGAATGTGTGAACGCAGTAACTAGATCTACTGCTAGAGTGCAAGATGAAAGTAATCAAACTGAGGCTATACAAATGCTTAGCCCAGCATCACTACCTATTAACACCATGAAGGAAACGTTTGTAACAGCTCAAAAGGCTGACCCTTCATTGTTAAAATATTTTAATCTGATCGGCCAAAAGCCAAAGGTAACCAAGAATGCAAAATGGTATTTTGCTGTGAAAAATGATATCCTCACCAGGTATTATACCAGAGGTGACAACACCACAGAGCAAACTGTTTTGCCAACTAATTATCGTAAGCAAGCCTTACATCTTGCCCATGATATACCTCTTGCAGGGCATATGGCATACGCTAAGACCAGATCAAGATTATTAACACAGTTTCATTGGCCCAAATTTTGCAATGACATTAAACTATATTGCAGAAGTTGTGACATCTGCCAGAAACTGGTAAAAAAAGGTAAACACCCACAGGCAAAGTTACAAGTTACTGACTTAGCCAGTCGACCTTTTGAAAAATTATCTGTCGACATAGTGGGCCCTCTAAATCATACAACAACTAGAGGGAATAAATATATTCTAACTGTCATTGATCAATGTAGCCGCTGGCCGGAAGCTATTCCGCTAAAGAACATAACTGCCAATGATATAATGGAAGTTTTCTTCCATATTTTTTCTCGGATAGGATTTCCAGACACTATCCAATCAGATAGGGGCACTCAGTTTATCGCCGCATCTACCCAAGCTTTCACCAAAATGTTGGGAGTGAAGCAGTGTTTCAATTCCCCGTACCATCCTCACTCTAGTGGAATTATAGAAAAATTTAACGGCGATTTAAAGCACATGCTTGCAAAAGTCACGCAAGAACACCCCAATAACTGAGACGTCTATCTACCAGCTATTCTTTTTGCTTATCGCGAGGTACCACATTCTAGTACCGGTTTCTCTCCTTTTGAACTTATCTATGGTGCCAAACCACGTGGCCCATTAACTATTTATCATCAAATGTTAACTGACTCTACTCCAGTACTTAAACCCATATCATCATACGTATACGTTACATCATTGCGTGAAAGAATCATCAAATCTTGTATAATTGCAAAGAATGCACTAAAATTATCTGGTGCTACTTATAGACAGTATGCTGACAAAGGTAACAGGACAATAACGTTGACACCTGGACAGGACGTTCTTCTTCTATTACCTAGTGACAGACATTTATTAACTGATTCTTGGCAGGGACCTTTTACAGTGACGAGACAGATTTCACCTGTAGACTACGAGATCCAAATAAAAGACAAACACAAAATATTCCACATAAATATGCTAAGACCATACTACAACAGAGACAACGAACAAGACGATACAACAGCTTGTACAGTGATAATAGATCATGAAGATGACGAGGCTAGTGACGAGATTCCAACACCTGCATTAGACACGACAAACTGCTTGAAGGAGATCAAAATCAACCCAAAGTTAACTCAAGCAGAAACAGACAGTTGCAAACAGCTAATACAACAGTACAACACCATCTTCTCTAACAACCCAGGACAAACAGAATTAGTACAGCATCACATCACACTCACGTCAAACACACCCATAAGATGCAGACCATGCACCATTCCATTACATTACAAAGAACACTTACATCAGGAGATCATCAACTTAGAGAAAAACAACATCATAAGACGATCCCAATCAGACTTCTCATCTCCAATGGTCATAGTACGCAAAAAGGACAACACGATAAGACTGTGTATCGACTATAGGAAGCTCAATAAAATAACTCTTCTAGATCTTGAGCCAATGGCTAACTCTGACGATCTACTGACAGAACTGACAGACGCTAGGTTCTTTACGAAGATAGATATGACGAAAGGATATTGGCAAATAGCGGTAGACGAACAGCGCAGACATCTGACAGCATTTGCCACACCTTGGGGACTGTACGAATGGTGCAAACTTCCATTTGGGCTTGTCAATGCCCCAGCCACATTCGTACGTATGACACGACTTCTTCTAGTAGACATCCCTAACATAATTTGCTATATAGATGACATCTGTGTTCACACAGAGACAATGACAGAGCACATAAAGACTTTAGAACAGACATTTGAACGTATTAGACAGCACGGACTGACGGTAAAGCCTGCGAAAGTAGACATAGCCTACCAGGAAATATCCTTCTTGGGGTACAAAATATCCAATGGCTTTGTCATGACAAACGATAACATTGTGTCCAAGATACTAAATCTCTCACTTCCGACTACTAAAAAGCAAGTCAGAAGTTTGTTGGGACCGATAAATTATTACCGGCAGTTCATTCCTGATTTTTCCGAACTGACCGAAGTATTTACTAATTTACTAACAAAAGATAATCCAGAAAAAATTGTAAGAAATGAATGCCTAAAATTTGCATTCCGTAAAGTATTATCTTGTTTTTCTGATAATAGCTTACATAATTGCCCAATCTCCATTTGCCTTTCAGATTGCGGACAGACGCGAGCTCCGTGGCGATTGGAGCAGTCTTGTTGCAAGAGCACAATAACATCCTCCATCCCGTGTACTTCGTATCCAGGAAACTAAAACCCAGAGAACGGGCTTGGTCAATACCTCAGTTGGAAGCCCTAGCTTTAGTGGTGGGTATAACTAAATTGTCCAGATTCCTTCTAGGACGCCATTTCATCGTGGAATCTGACAGCAGCCTGTTGCGATTTATAAATTCAGGTGTACCTTCAAACCAGATGGTAGCGCGCTGGTCTCTTAAACTCCAAGATTACAGCTTCGAGGTTCGACATATTCCAGGCAGAACCAACACGATCGCCGATCTGTTGTCCCGTTGTCCGACCGACCCAGTAAGCACCAATGTCTGAGTGCACTGTGTAAAATACACTCAGATTAACACAGCCATCCATCAGTGAATATTTTTTTTTCCATTCACAAAAAGCTGTGTAAAGTCTACTATGTCATGTGATAGGGATTACTCCCAATATATATAGTGTTCTTATTTTACTAATTCATGTAGTAATTGTCGTGTATAATTGTGTAGTGTGTGGTAGAAAGCGAACTTTATTAATTGTATATATTACGAACAAGAACAGTGCCACATTCGCTCAAAAACTTACCGTAAGCGAACTATCCAATTTGACAGTGGCATCTGCGTGTGGAACATGCCAGGGATATTTTAAATACGTGTGTGAACGTGTGACCTAAACATTGACAGCTACACCACTGCAGTCAATCGTAATCCAGAAGGTTTTACAGTGAAACATCCAACACATGAACGATTAGAACATTGTACACTCCGTAACTACATCAGACCGGAACAAGTGTGTTCTACAAGCTTCAACATCAGCTGTTTAGTGTTCGTGTGTACTTCCGGATATTTTAAAGATAGGTTCTTCCCTAGATGAGAGTGAACAAAAAGTGAAGATAGATTGAACTCTGCAGACACGGTATAGAATTTACAGAGACATCAAACTCTTCAAAAGAAGATGAAGCCGTAATCATAGCATGATAAGAATTGGATAAGAATTGTAAGCATAGGAATATAGGACAGTTGTATAGACGTTCAAATCTCAGGCTGGCTTTCTTACAGAAGTAACGGTGCCGTAGCAAAGTTCGCCAAACTACCTACAAGACATGTAGGATACTTCTCATATCAAACAAAGATTGTATTAACTTTCTAACACAAATCTTATCATTCAAAAAACCAGATGTATGCTCACCAATGCAACATAGAGGCAAAAATGGCCCCACAATGGGGCCTATACCAGCTCCCGGAACGAATCACATCCTAATCGGTGGCTGGCCCAGACTCAAGTGACTATGTCTGGTCCCGCCTGGGAGTTTTACCAAACTATTCTATGCTATTTCCAGCTACTGGCACATTCCTTGCCTCTATCTGAGCGCTAGCATTCGTTACCATAAAAGGAATTGCCAGTCTCTCACACGTGAAATTCTCCTTTCTAGGAAAAGATATTTATAATCGTCTGCAAGCTGGTGTAAACTGGGGACATTATGTCACAACTGGTCAGGATTCCAACTGGCGTCCAACTTCTGTTATATATTCCGTTTACCACATTATAAATCATCTTATCTCACACCATATGTTCAATTACGTTTATGTGATCATTACCACCCATTGAACGTACACTATGCCTAATAACGCACAGTCAATAAATGTTGTCGTTGAATGCAACGTCTTGTAAACGGACATAAAATTTATTTTACTCAAAGTATTCATCCAGCTAACCTTCCGAGGAGATGACGTAATGCAACGTCTGCGGGACCGGCTCACCACAGCAGTCGAGCGAACATTCTGTGCTGCAGCTCTAGTCATCAGGTACCGAAACACACCGATCCCAGTCCCAGCAGTAAAAGAACCTGTAGCTTTGTACGCCAAATCAAATTGTATTTACCAATTTACATGCAGATGCGAGGCCATCTACATAGG